>MU182732.1:263042-276207 GCA_016904865.1 Pissodes strobi
GATTCACCTATCTTCCATCTAAAAATGTTTACTCGAGTCCATTAAACAGGTATTAAGGTGTGATAAGAAAGATCGAAGAGGTGTTGAACTAATAGGTAAAGCTATTTTAACCCTTTGATGTTGGTCCTTTATTATTTATATATTTACAATAATTGTTTGCTAATAAGATAATATAACACACGAAGAAGTACATGAGGCACTAGCAAAGTTGAAAAATAGAAAAGCCCCTGGCCCTGATCGAATGGTTAACGAAGTGCTTAAGTACGGAGCTTCTGAATTAGAAACAGCGATTACACTATTATTTCAAAAAATTATCTCGACCCAAAAAGTGCCTACTGATTGGAAAAACAGCATCACAATTCCAATCTATAAAAAGAGAAACAAAAATGATCTAGAAAACTATAGAATGATATCTTTGCTAACCAGCATAAGGAAGCTGTTGACCAAAATCATTACAACAAAATAATGAATAGGATAGAAATAAGCGAAGAACAAGGCTTCAGACCGAATAGGTCGACAATAGACCCAATTTTCATCCTCAGGCAAATGATCCATGGAATATCAAAAACCTCTGTTCCTTTGCTTTGTCAATCTCAAAAAAGCATTTGATAGAGTTCAAATAGCCGACATCATTAATACACTTCGGGAACACAGGACTAATTATGGATAAGATAATAAATAGCGTAAAAGAAGTCTCTGGAGGATACAGGATGGGACAAAGACCAATAAAGATATTGTGCTATGCTGATGACGCAATATTGATATCCGATAACGAGGACGACCTACAGCGATTGCTATATCGGTTCCAAACAGCAGCCGAAAACCTTAATATGCAGATATCTGTAGGAAAAACAGAATCAATGGTCATAGCAAAGGAGCCTACAAGATGTAAATTAGCTGTATACGACAACCCCATTCACCAGTGCATGCAATGTACATATTTAGGAGTTGAGATCACAAGCTCCAAAAGCTTACAAGAGGTACGAACCCAAGTAAATAAAGCCTCAAGAACATCTGGTTATCTGAGGGACATCATATGGAAAAACAAATATATGTCCACCGATAGTAAAGTCTGCATATACAAAATAGTCGTAAGACCTATACTTACATATGCAGTGGAAACTCGAGTGGACACAACGAAAATGATGAGGGCAGCAGCAGAGATGAAAACATTGAGAACTATTAAAGGAGTAAGCTTAAGAGACCAAATAAGGAGCGAAGTTATAAGAAAGGACCTGAAAATTCAAGACAAAGTTCGATTAACGAGCGCGAGACGACGATATTGGAGAGACCACGTCGACAGAATGAGGGAAGATCGATGGGCAAAATGGGCAAAGGATACAAAACCAAATTCAAGGAGACCTCTAGGCCGGCCTCCCAAGAGATGGCAATAAATCTGGACATCTGCTTCCCAAGAGGCTGAATAGTAGAGGAAACAAGACTAAGTCTTAAGAAAAGAGAAAGAAGAAGAAGAAGTTTGCTAATGCTGCATTTCCCTAGGTATTTAGGCCTTAAATTAGTTAGGGTCTTTGAACAAGAGTCTAAACAAGGGCATAGGGAGGGTAGACCAAGATCGACAAATGCTAGGGAAGATCGAATATTAGTGTGAGGAGCTACGACCGATCCTACAAGAAACTTCACGCTGCTCAGCCAGGACATTTTGCTGCGACCAGAATTCGTACTAGCCATCTGATGGTTTTAAATCGATTAAATGAAGCAGGTTTACATTGCTGTAGGCATATAAGACGCCCTCCATTGACCGCAGTCCATAGAGCTCAACGTTTGTTTTGGTGTAATGAAAGAGCCAACTGGAATGATGCGTGGCCTACTTGATGTTCAGTGATGAAAGCTGCTTTTATATTCGTGCTGACGGTCGTACAGTTCATGTCTGGATACCAAGAAATGCAAGAGTTAATATGTTCAAGAAGTGCATCCATTTGGAGGTGGAGGTGTATTGGTCCGGGGTGGAATTTTCTACGGAGGTCGAACGGAGTTGTATGTTGTTTGTAAAGATACCATGACAGGTGAAATATATGCCCATGACATCATTGATAACATGGCGAATGATTATTGTTGGAACTTGGAGCCGAATTTCAGATTTCTGATAATAACGTTCGCCCGCACAGGGCCAGGGAAGTACATGAACGACTAGCATAAAATGAAATTAATTATTTGTCATTACCTCCGCTCTCTCCTGATTTAAGTTGCATCGAATATGTTTGAGATATACTCGGAAAGCCACTTTTCTTTTAGATAAATGCTCATATGGTAAAAAGGCAGGACCGAATTTAAACATATGTTATGACGATTTAATTCATGTAATTTGCCTTCCTCAAGGATTAAATAGGGTTATGGAAATTATTACAGCTGCCTTCCCGTTCGTCAATGACCTAATAGCAAATGTGCAAAAAAATATACATAAAGGCCCCATTAAGAGTACGGTTTTACAAGGCGAATTATCCGGAGTACCATTACCAGCTGAGCCTGTCGTGACTAGATGGGGTACCTGTTTTCGTGCGGCAATATTTTTTGCAGATAATTTCCAAAAAATGAGAGACTTAATTTCTCAAATGCCTAATGATTCATAGTGCATCAAAAAGTATAAAGATATATTTCAAAATAATAAAATGGAACAGTTAATCTATATTAAGTGTAACTATATGTTTGTAGCAGACAGTATTTTCAACTAGAAGAATCGCGTACAAGTCTACCAGAGTCGATGAATATAAAAGAATCATGTGTACAAAATTACAAACAAATACGAGGTGACGTAGGAAAAATAGTAGTGGCAAAATTAGAAACTTTAATAGAAAAAAAACACAGGTTTTATGGTTTGGAGGCAGGTCCTAAACATAATGTAAGGGAAAACTGTTAATAATTTGACTACTGAACCTGCCTGAGTTCCAAAATAAAAAATTTGCCCTATAGGTAACTTTAGTAGATGTAGAGACATCTTTTTCCTTATACAAACATATCTTTAGTAATAGACGCCACAATTTCTTAGTTCTAAACCTTGAAGCACACGTAATAACTAGTGCGTTTTATAATTTTTCAAATTAATATTGATATAAGTTTGTTATATAAATTTATACATATATAGGAAAATTGTATATGTGTTTTAATAAAGTATATACAATTTTAATTTATTTTGACTCTATACTCAATCCCTTAATTTAGTGAAAATTTAATTTAGAAAATCAAAAATTGGTTGCTTTATTACTGCATATTGATTGCATTATTATGTATTTTTTTGCATATATACCGCATAAATTAAAAAAAATTTGCATATATATGCTCATAATCTTAAGGTTCTTGGTTACATGTAATACGGTCTTTAAAGATTACTTTTGCAGTATTAATTATTGGTATCGAATTTCGCATGAAAATTTTTTAATCTTAACTTGTATTTATGAGCGAAATAAACAAAATTACCTGACACTTTACATTATTATTTAGTTTTAAATGCCCCTAATTTCGGTTTTCTTCCTCGTATTGCAATATTTTTAATACTAAATATTCAGTTAAGTGTAATATGTATGTTTTTATTTGTTAAGACACTATTTGTATATAAATATGCATTTAACAAATTAAACAACATAATACTAAATAAAATAAATACTAATACAATTTTAAAAGATAAATACGAAACTATGATAAATGTATATAAATCTGTATTAAAGATATTAAAATGAAAAAAAAAATAAGAATATTTTAAAAATTAAATTGGCTAAAGTGTGTTATCAGTGAAAACCTACCAAATATAGATTCGTCAGTGGATTCCACATAAAAATCTAGAAATACGACATTATCTTTCTCAGACGACAATCAAAATCCTATAGGGACACGTCCAAAATGTCTAAAACTCCAAAAACGCGTCGTGGTTACTATGCATTGTTTCTACTTTTGGAATGCGAGGTCACATTTCAAGATTTATAATGGAAAGACGATGTGCTTATTTTTAAGAAAATGCAGATAAACGGCTGGCCGGCCCCTGCTATCTAACCATCTTGCAGCAACACTAGGGCATCATGGTATATCCTCTTAAGGTATTTATGCAAAAGAAAAAATCTTCGCTTCTTCGCAGTAATAACTTTGATTTATTGTTTATGCGGGATTCAGATAGTCATAGACACGCTGCGCTAAAACGCGAAATCACGTATCTAGTAAATTCTATAATAAATTACTCTAAAGCTTGTTATTTCCTCAATTTATAGTCCGGATGTATTAAAAAACAATGCCTCACTTCTTTTAATACGACGCACGGCTTCTGTACGACCTTGGGTTCTCATTGTTCAATTCTATTTTCAGATTTATTATCTAGTTTCTTCTCTGATAATTTGTTTACTTGATTAAGTCACCTGAGAAAAATTTAGCTATCTCTCTCTTGTACCAAGAAATTAATTAATCATGCCCGATGATACCTAGGTCTTGGGTAAAATCTAATATGCTTGTGTCATATTTTATATCTTCCGTTTCTTCGTTGCTGGGATGGGTGTTTGAATATAGGATTGAATAAAACTGGCAATGTTGTGGGTTCAAGACCGAATGTATAATTATGCTCAAGCGTTTATAGACGAAACATACAGGAATACCTGATTTTAGGTAAAACTTGTTGAGAGTATTTTTTTTTCTGGTTCAGAAGTATTCACGCCAACTCTTAAGATATTTGAACATGCGATAATTTCAACTTTATCTGCAAAATATAGATACTCAATTCAGTTATTTGCTTCTTTCACTGGAAGAAGATACGCCAATCTCTTTATGTTCTCTCTTCATCTGGCATTTGGGGTCCAAGCGTTCCTACATTCTTCCTTCAACAGTATTCTTGTTGTTTGCTCTTTGGTTCAAAGACGGTATGAATTTTCTTTTTGGTTTCTCTCCATCTGCCGTTCGGCCTCACGATGTTACTACATTCTTCTATTTCTCATAATTCTAACAACACTCCGATTGTTTGCTTCTTAAGTTCAAAGAAGTGACACTGACCTATTTATGACATCTTTCCAGCATTTGTTTGATCTGCAGCCGTTTCTACATTCTTTTCTTATCTCTCATTTTACCATCATAGATCAAGACATTTACGCCGATCTCATTTAGGTTCTCTCGTCACTTGACGTTTGATCTTATGGCGTATCTTCTAGCCTAGCCTTTATTGTACAATTCTTCCATTTTTGAGAGGGGTAATCCATTGATAATACAAATTTCAATAACATTGAGATTATTAACTGAAGCATATTCGGTTAAAAGAAATACATGTTATGAATTCAAAGTAATAATAATAACCTGGCTAAATAATTTTTGTTACACCATTTCTGGGGTTTTGAGCAAAGTTCGAGCATCTCGTGTCCGGTTAGGATGGAAAGAAAGCCTTACAATTTTAAGAAGTTCATTTACAGCACAATGCCTTATTTTATTATCCATTCGTTTACAAATACAAAATTCTATTATCCAATAGACTGACTAATGTGTATATTCAGTGTATGTCAGAATATAGTATAGTTTTCCTGATCAGTGCGCAAAGTTATGTTTTCCCGCACGCGAAAGAAGTTAGACGAACGACGAGAAGCGGAGTTCGGATAAGCTTTAAGTGCGGGAAAACTACTTTGTGCACGTGTTAGAAACAATATTTTTTTTATGAGTGAAATAACTATACATTTTTTAATAGTATATTATTTTATATGGAGGAAAAGTGATACTTTTCATGGCGCGCTCGTGTTTAACAGCCGAACGGAGTGAGGCTGGTAATAGAGAGCAAGCCATGAAAAGTAACTTTTCCTCCAAATAAAATATGCTGTTTTGTCTTCAAATGTCGACAAATTAATGCAAAAACATCTCTTTTTAATAGTAATAATATCTAATTATTATTAAAGATAAATGGGTTCGCAAGGCGGCTTAGACCACGGTCGTAGGTGGCCTTGCTTAGACCGGTGTCGATGAATTTAACATAAAGCTGTCAGTGGACACTGTCAACAATAATTATTTTTTTAAGATGGCGTCTCCGATTGCGTTTTAATTCCGTATTGATAAGCAGTTATTGAGTAAGTTCGATTAAATAATAACCAATTTGTTCCTAAATTAGTGATTTTTAGAAATGCATTGAGTGATAAATACAAATTGTAGTTTAATAAATCTTGAGTTGTTGACGCTTATTTTGTTGTCCGTTTGTATTGTATCTATGTTGCTATGACAACACTTTTACCTCCGCCGGCGGAAAAGTGAAAAGTAAAGCTCCGGCGGAGGAAAAACGAAACTTCACGGCCGCCTACACAGTCGAGTAATGACGGATTTACTGACGTTTGAAGAAAAAAACATTTATTGCCCTCAAAAACAACAACTTATAACTACAACCAATTTATTATTATTAACAACATGTCTTCCTTTTGCAAGGCGACAATACTGACAAACCAGGAAATGGCATCTAGTGCGACATTTTTACCTTCACGATCTGCAATAAATTAAAAAAATCTGACCAACTGCACATTTAATATTAATGTTGTTAATAATAATAAATAGGTAGTTATAAGTTGTTGTTTTTGATGCCAATAAAAATTAAGAAAAATTTGTATAGTTATTTCACTCGTAGAAAAACATTGTTCCTAACACGTGCGCAAAGTAGTTTTCCCCCACTTAAAGCTTATCCGAACTTTTATCAAGTGTGATTTTATAAGTGTGCGGGAAATTTTTTTTCCCGCACAGTGTGCTACTTTGCATATGCAAAAGTGTGCACAAAGTAGCTTCTTTGAGGTCACTGGAAGAAAAACAATGTATAGCTACGAGGATTTTTTTATACACAAATGCACGCCACAAATTATGTGAAATGTTATATTTTTGGAAGGCATATTAAATTACTTTATCCAATGGTTTACAAAATTAAACATACATTGGACATCTAAATGTAATCCATGGTTTGTCGAGACCAATGACAATCAAATAAAAATTGATTGTCATTGGTCGAGACGTTTTTGCACTAAAAATAACTGTTCATTGGACGCATTTAATGCATTATTCTTTGGCTTTACCCATTATGTGCATTCATTGAGTCCTCAGACGATCCATGGGCAAAGTTTTTTGACAGGCGTGAAAGTTCAGTTGTCTGGATTAAATTTGGGTAGTTTGATTTGTAACTATTTCCACTTTTAATTTTTGCTCAAGCTTTTAGTTAGATCTAGGTTAGTTTGAATTAAATTTGGTTAGCTAGACAATACAAAAATCCGATAAAGAGCTGAAAGTCTACTGGTTAGGATAAGTAGTGCGTACAGGACAGTTTGAAACGGAATCCCACTATAGATCTTATTTGTAAAAAGAGAGAGAAAAAGCTTCTATAAACCCTGCAGACACCACAATAAGCACATATACGGAATTGAAATAAAAGAGACGCGTAGGCCAGGATGACACAAAACGTTTGAAAAATTTATATTTACATATTACGTTCATAAAAATGGAATTTTTTTTCTAGATTTGCTTACTTAGTTCAAATTAGAGTTTTGGAATGCCATCCATGAAAGGATTCTTTTGGGCTTTGGTTCACCATACCGTAATATTAAAATGTACAAAATTTGGATTTTTTATTTTTTTCAAAAATGGGTTACACTCGCAGGAGACCCAAATAAATAAATACATTAACTATATTAATTAATAAATTTCACAAAAATTAAACAATAAATATTTCCTGTGGGAACAATATCAAAAGAAATAAAAAGGTAATATGGTGTTTATTATTTAATAGCTGTCAACGTCACTAATACTAATTCTCGAATTAGCAGGTAATGATTGTAACAAATTTAGAGCCTGCCACAAATCCCCACATGGTACGACCTGTTCATTAACAAGGTCGATTTGGGGTAAATGTAAGTTGTTTTTTGTTTCAAAATAAACTGGTGTATCGCTGTTTTGAAGAAAATTTTAATGCAAATAGATATCTGGACATACTCCAATCAAATCTTTTCGATATCCTTGATGACGTTCCTTTAGATTAAGTAATAGAGATTTACTTTCAACAAGATGGCGCCCCTACCCATAAAGCTTTTCAAATAAGAGAGCATTTAAACACTCACTTTAGAAACCATTGGATAGGAACACATGGACCTATAAGGTAGCCACCACGATCTCCGGATCTAACATCTCCATTTTTTTTTCTTTGGAAAGTGTTGGAAAATAAAGTTTATAAAGAAGTTATCTTAACCTGAGAGCAAACAACGGAGAGCTTTCGAACATCTGCGATGATTCCCGTTACTTTTTCCCTTAATTTGAATCTTTTATTTCGTTTTAAAGTCAATAGTTTTTTAATTTACTTTCTTGTGCCAACTATTTCTTGTACTTTTTGTCTGTTAAAATATATTGTGTAATGTCTTTCCAGCTAGAATGTCAATATAGTTTCGTTTCTAGGATATTAGGTTTAGTTTCATGGCCTGGTATAGGGTCATTTTAAAATTGACAATTATTGTATTTTCTCCCGTATCTCTTAACCGAACGAAAACTTTAAAAATTTTGATTGACCATTTTAATTTTGACCTAAAAAGAGCACATGACACCTATATTACTTTTTTGATAGCACTAACAATTACGAAGATACCCTATAAAAGTGTCGAAAATGGGGCATCCGGTAAATCAGTAAAAGGAAAAAAATCGCCAAAGACTAAAACTAAAAGTGCAAATTCAAAGTCATTAAAATAGTTTAAGAATTAATTCTGTTTATATAAACTTCCGCCAAGCCATTTATAATTATCGTACCAGGAAGTTTGAGACGCTCGCGAAGTACCCCGTCGATTCACTGTTTTTTTTTTTGCTAAAAATTGCCGTTATTTTTCGCTTTGTTCGACTCTCCAAAATTTGGCGCTTTCCACTTCAGATCGTCGCAAGAAAGGAGTTTCAAGCAAAGACAAAACAATATCTTACAATATTTAAATTAAAATACCTAGAGGTATGCACAAGAAAATATAACCGCGAAACCCGAGAAATTAGGAATAAGGATCTGACGACCTGACACCTGAACCAACACTTGACCCTTCAAGAAGAAAATAGATGATATGAGGAAATTGACAATAAAATGTTGCCAAGTTTCAAATCGGCACCTACCCCTAATACTATGAAACAAAGGATTGTAGTATCTACCTATTTTTTATTTTGATTGTAGGGTCTTAAATTTTATAATACACCATAAAACAATGGAATTATTTTATTTATCAATAATGTCTGGTTTGTCTTTTATGTTTTTTAAAAAAAAAAGATTTAAATAAAAAGTCCTTGTTCAAAAACAAAGGCAACATGCAAGCTACTGCTAAAAACAATACCATATACAAGCACAAATTTGTGCGCCTCATACGACTACTAAAATTCGCTGATTTAAAGCCCCCTTGTGCAACTGAACGGGTGGAGAACGTACCTACTATACCGGCAATGCATGACGCGTATGAAGCAAATATTTCTGGACTTACTACAGGAGTTCGTTCAGAAACGGATGGTGATGCGAAGATACGGTACCGGCAAGGTGATCAAAATGATGTCATCGGGGAGATGTGCCGGTAATCTTTGGTATTCATATATGAACGCCTTTTAAAATAGCAAGTCAGTGTCAGGTGTCACTCTGTGAGTTGGGATTAGTTTGGGTTAAATTTTGATTAAACAGCTCTGTTTACCTTCTATTTGTGGCTCAAAATAATGAAATTGGAGAAGACACGACATGTGTTTTTATTTTAAATGCACAAAAAGCATTAGGTGCTATCTTTTATTATATTTTAGGATTGTATTTACCCAGCAGTTATATTTATTTACCAACATTTGTCATACTCACCATCGCTTTTTTGTAAATACGGGATTAGCTTTTTCATCTAGGAGACAGGTAAACTCACGAGGCGCAAACACTAAAAGTTACAATTTTCAGCTATTTGTCAAAGTTTAATGACAAGACAAACTTCTCTTCTTCTCCAATGCGCATTCCGCTTATGTCATATTATTGCCCGCCTAATTTATTAAGGTCATTTAGGAACACCTTGGGCTATTCCCATTATCATTTCTGAACGGAAATATATGATATCATTAGTTTTACCCGTTCGATTTCTGAACGAATTAAGGGAGAGCCAAGTTACCTTTCCCCCAACATAGCTATGTTGTACGGTCGGGCAACGATTTGAGCGTTTAATAGTATATTATTTTATATGGAGGAAAAGTGATACTTTTCATGGCGCGCTCGTGTTTAACAGCCGAACGGAGTGAGGCTGGTAATAGAGAGCAAGCCATGAAAAGTAACTTTTCCTCCAAATAAAATATGCTGTTTTTTCTTCAAATGTCGACAAATTAATGCAAAAAGTCTCTTTTTAATAGTAATAATATCTAATTATTATTAAAGATAAATGGGTACGCAAGGCGGCTTAGACCACGGTCGTAGGTGGCCTTGCTTAGACCGGTGTCGGTGAATACAATGTAACATAAAGCTGTCAGTGGACACTGTCAACAATAATTATATTTACAAAATTGCGTCTTCGATTGCGTTTTAATTCCGTATTGATAAGCAGTTATTGAGTAAGTTCGATTAAATAATAACCAATTAGTTCCTAAATTAGTGATTTTTAGAAATGCAGTCACACATTGAGTGATAAATACAAATTTTAGTTTAATAACTCTTGAGTTGTTGACGCTTATTTTGACGTTTGTTTGTATTGTATCTATGTTGCTATGACAACACTTTTACCTCCGCCGGCGGAAAAGTGAAAAGTAAAGCTCCGGCGGAGGAAAAACGAAACTTCACTGCCGCCTACACAGTCGAGTAATGATGGATTTACTGACGTCTGAAGGAAAAAGATATTACTTTAAACTTTGATTGTATTTTTATACTTTTATGATTGGAAATTAGTCAAAACACGTTTTATATTTATAATATTTATCTAAACTACGAGCCGCCACTGGCTGGCTAGGTTTAATTGTTTCCAAATAGTAGGCTTCAAATTCATTTATTTTGATGGTAACACCGCTGGCTATTACTTGTAAAATAATATAAAATCGATAAAAAATCTGTGATGACGTATCAGTCATTGAATTTACCATTTTCCCATCAACCATTGTAACAAAAAGTTGATAGGTATTTAGTTAGTAACGAAATACTCGTATTCAACACAAATTGCGTTTCAAGCTAATCCATTTTAGTTTTTAAGGCATCGATCGTCGTGCTGCACATTTTTTATATAAAAGATACAATTCGATTTCGAATAAATACCTTAACAAGACAGAATTAAAATAAATTAAAATCAGGAGTATATCGATTGAAAAAAGCAAATCAGTTACATTTCTTAAAGAGTAGCAATACACTATGTGTCGAGTCTTGTTCATTCATCGTAATAATATTTGGTTATACTAATGTTCACTCTTCTTAGATTGATTGTTTAAATACAAGATCATGTTTATTCACGTAGGCAGGAAAGCGTTCTATTTCTAAAATTTGTTACCGTACCTATCTATTTAGTTTGTGCTCTTATGATTTTTTTCATATCTATGTTTATTGAACTTGTTTGTGATTAATAGTCTTACATACTTTCCTCTTTTTTGTGCCATATTTTTTTCCTATTTTACCTCTACATGATTTACATATTTTATTCATAATATTACCTATCTTTCAAAGGCATACTTGAATTGATGTTTCAGAAAAAATGCCTTCGTTTCAACTGTCAAAGCTACAGGCATTTTTAGGGATTTAACGGTTTACAAGTCTGCGGATACTTGTCTAGCAATTTTGTCCAACCGTCTAAGTAACTGAATGTAGGTACTAGACTGGTTATCTAGCACTTCTTCTTAAAGAAGTGTCTCTTAGTTGACCTCCGGTCACATTAACGTCAAACTCGCCTGGCATATCCTCTTAACGGATAGAACTGGTTAGTACCGCGAGAACCGAAGCCGTGGATTCGCCTCGACCAGTATGTAGTACTTCTGACATAAATTCTAAAAATAGAGCTGAGGAAGATGTGATTTTTTTAAGGAAGTATAAAAGATATAAGCAGGTAAGACTGAGAAAACAATAACAAATATAGATCCTTGGCAGATTGTTTCAGCGAGGTGTCATGGTGTGAAGATGTTCGTTGCACACGGTTTTGGTATTTTCGCGGTACTTTTGGTGGTGGTTTTCGATGGATGCGGTGCCGCACCGCGACCCTGTCCGCAATTTTTACCCGTGGCCGTCCAGTCAGGTAAGTGATTTCGATTGAAAAGTACAGAATTTGCTTACGGATAACGATTTAAATAATTTTTTATACCTGGTTCAGTTTTATCCATATATTTTTTTTATTATTGTTATTTAAATATGTAGGTTATGGTTGGTTTGTTTGCTCTGCTCTAATCATATAGTAAATTAAATATAACAGCAATTTAATGTTAGGCGAGTACATGTTGGGCAATATAATTATGTTAACGATTTCAGATAATTGTGTTTGGGTTCAGAATGTGGCTATTAGAAATTTTAATGCCGATAAAAAAAAGAGACCATGTAAGAGGAACATGATCTTACAGAAATCTTTAAATCTTGAAAATTACTTTTATAGGGTACATTTCAGTTTTGAATATTCGTTTTTTCTCGGAAACAATTTTTTATCGTTCGCAAACGAACTTTATTCAAAATAGCAATTTTTCGATTCAAATGAGACCCTGCCATTTTTGTAGAAGAAACTCCGAAAATTAAAAAAATATATTTTTCGTTTTTCTCGCCAAAATGTTCTTTCATAAAATTCGTGGGGCTTTTTGATATTTTCATTTGCGTTCAGTTTACCTTTTGAACATTTTCATTTTAAATGGAACATCTCGTACATTGACATACTTTTTGGATATAATCTTATTATCTGAGATTTTTAACATTGAAAATGTTTTAGTGCCTCAAATTGTGAAAAAGTGCATGCTACATTTGCCACATGACCTCATACGCGTGAGAGATCGTGTTAGTTTGTTTATTTAAAGTTAAATTTGATTATAACGTCTCGGAATCGGTTCAAATGACTAAAATAAATTGGAACTAATTGAAACTAACCGAAAGTTGATTGAACGACTAACCAAAACTAACCAAAAGCACCAAAACGGGCTAACACGTATCGGAACAGGTTACAAAAATTAAAGTACATAAGTTAAAACTAACCAACACGAACCGAATTTTGGTGACTAAGCAAAACTAACCGAAAACATTAATTTGATTATA
>MU182732.1:287779-332525 GCA_016904865.1 Pissodes strobi
TATAGATTTTGTTGTTTAAGAATTGATGGAACGGAGAAAGTTTTGAAATTTGTGAGTCAATGTCCCTTTTTTGTTGTATGGTTAGCTCTGTAGCTTCTTTTTTAAACAGCAATTTTTTAGGGCGACAGATTCTAGGAGAGGATGTTCTTACATTTTGCCAAATTATAATTATTTCTTTTTGATTATACTTTAAGTAAAGTTTTATTGGGACGAGGGATATTAGGAACACACTAGCATCTGAACAGTTCGCAGATTCAAATTTTTGTTTATACTCAGCTTGTCCCGAGGAACCATCACATCCCCACTTGCACACTAAAAATGACTAAATTTCCAGACTTTTAACATCTAACTTAAGAAGAACTTCCTCTTGAAGAACTAGTAGCCTTTTACTGGTGTGATTCAGCAATGACTGCAATGGCACCTCCGCCTCAATATCCGACTTGACAACAACATCATCTGTATAGCATTCCTGTTTCGCTTGGAGAACTCTTTTATCCGAAGATAAATATCACAGTTTTTTTCTCTAGTTTGCTGTCTGATTAAATTGTAATGCTGTTTACTTCACTTCGCTTCAATAAGTATAGATACAGCTTCGTCGCAGCTCAATTTGCATGGGGCTTTTTTGGACTCGTCCGGTGCCTTACGATATTCTCTTGCCTTTGTGTCAACATTCGTGATATCTCTAACTATTTTTGAAGCCTCTAAATTTCCCCCTTCTCTAAATTTCATTTGAGTGGCGTAGGCCAGTTCTCCTACAGTGTTATTACATCGCAAAGCTGATGTTTTCAACCTTTTTGACCTCTCACTACTTAAACTAAAATCAGATTTTGGTCGTCCAGTTGTCCGTTTTAGTGTTTGTTTTTTTCCTAAATTCTATGCGCAGGTTGAGCCAATTGGAATATTTTTTAAGAAAAAGTGCCTTATTTCGATTAGACTTAAGCCATTTATATTTTAAGTTCGAAGTAAACCGAGACAGGTTCTTTTTTTCTACGTCAGAAAAGGACTCACAATGTGTTTTCTCTAAAATATTTCGCTGCAGCCTTTTCAGTTTTGTGTCCAAATTTTTGTCAGGAAAACTTTGAAATACCTCAAACAGCTCTCCGTATGTAAAACTAATAAGGTTTTCTCTCCAATCTAAAAAAGAAATGTCTTCCTGAAATTAAAAAAAAAAACCCAAAACCAACCCACGCCCACGTTTCAAATTAATTAGAATCGGACAAATAGTTCTCATGTTCCGGGTGTTGGTGGCAGATCGACAAACGGACATTAGTTCAAAAATATTCTAAATAGTTTAAGACTGCATAATGGTCGGATCACCATAACTGCTACTGCTATTAAGCAAACCGTTTTAAAGATTTTGACAGTCCCATGGCGGATTGACTTCTGTCAGCAGAATAATATATTTATATAATTAATAATTGGCAGTATGTTTTAATACATTTTTTATTACGCATGCATCATAATCAACGATTATCGCACTCTGCAGCGTGCTTAAAATGATGTTTATGATGCGCCTACTTTTTTAAAGGTTGCTATAGAAACATTTGATCATGTCAAATGTGACAGATTAATATATTCGTCAATATATCCCTTAAGTTTAATATTTAAAACATTTTTGAGATTATGATGCATTCGTAATAAAAAATAGCGTATGATATACGTGTATAAGATGCCTTTAAAGCCCTTGCGACTTACAAAACACTCCGCTCCGCGTCGTGTTTTGAAATATGTCGCGCGTGCTTTAAAGGCCCTCTTATACACTTATATCATAATATACTATTATACATTTCATGCCTTTATATAAATATTAACACAGAGGCATGTGAAATAACACAATCTCATAAGTACGAGCATCCTCGTAGAAAAAAAAATTATTATAAAAAAAAGTTGCAAAAAGTAGCAAGTTTTATTCACGTTTTCTTTTAGGTGTTATCCTGGGCTCCCTACATAATAATAACAAAAAAGTGAGAAGCAGGCGGAACATAAACAAAAATTTATTTAAACATTTAGAAAACTAAAAAGCGACAGAAAAAATATAGGTTGTTTTTATACATGTTTTAAAAAAATAAGTGGTAAAGGCCACGTTACTTTCTTATTATACAAAATTAAAATACATACCTTCATTATCAGTATCCATAACTAAAAAGTGTAAGTTCTTGCGCAACTGCACGAAAAAAAGATATCAATTCTTTGCAGAGGCAGTAAAAAACTTTTTGATTGACGCGTCACTATGCCAAAACAAATAGCAGATTTTTTTTGTTTTCATGGCCAACTTATCAACTAACATGTTTACTTTAAAATGTTCCATGTTATTCCGTTAAATTCGCTATGTTGCTTTTTCGACTTTTTTCCGCATTTTCGTCCAAAGAAACCACCGGCGTACCATGGGCGTAACATTTTAGGGGACACGTGTTTAAAGTCAGGTAAGATTGAAATAAGCCTGTCGTCAAGCAGAAAATAATAAGCCATTACAAAAATGAAAATGATTAGACATAAAAGAATAATTTATTAATATTGAAATATGCGCATAACTAAAAAATAAATTATAAATTACAATTCGGGAAAGAAAAACAATTTACGTTTAATTGATAAGTGATTAAAGGATTGATTAGAGATTTATTATAGGGTGTCGCTAGCCGCCGCACCGCCCGTGCCGCTGCTTGGAAATAGTACTAATTATAGATAAAGAAACAAAGGAAAAACAAATTTCACTCGTTATTAAATAATATTTAATTGACGTTCATATTTCGTATTCTGTTTTGATGCAATGCCTGGGTTCTTTAGGTTACCTCCTGATGAATTCTTATCTTGAAGCAATGTCTCAAGACGAGTTTTATTACTTCATAGCCGTGACCATCGATGCACGATGCTTCAAAAAAGTGATCGCCAAAATAGTCATATATGCCACTTGGCAACTTTTAATGGTATTTATTATAAGTAAATTGCACACATATAACATTTTTGATAAAATTATTTGTTGTTCTATGAATACATCTAAAATATTTTTCTGGACCAGCTAACAATAGCGCTATCAAAAATTACATTTTTTGTAAAAAATCGCAAAAAATTAGGTATTCTATATTAGTTTTCTAACAGAACAAATGCAAACTTTCTTCGTGTTTTTTTAAACCTGAAACCTGAAACATATTTGTATCGAGCGTACAGGATCACTCGTTACGTTTTTTCTTCAATTATTTGAACATTTCATGCCTCGTCCTCCGCTCGTTCCACTAAGTATTTTTTGTGTTATCATTTTGATTCAAGTTTTGTATTATAAATATTTATATTGTAGTATTATAACCTACATGGTATACTTTAAAGCGAAATATTTATATTTTGACGTGTTCTATTTTCGACGATACCATACTGTTAAGTGTCATCGGCAACAGCGCCGCAGTAGCGGTAAGTATTAGCATGGCTTGCATACTATTTTATAAGAGGGGAAAGAAGAAGGGGGACGATGTTGGCGTCTTCATATTTAGTAAACAAATCTGTCTATTTTTTATATGTCTTTGGTAAGGAATAAATTCAAAGAAAAACATGATTTTTCGTGAGTCATATTTTTGTATACAGGATGGCAAAATATATAATGCCATTCTTGCACATTTTAAATGTAACATTCTATTTTTTATTGGATATCAATTCATCGAACAAGTTTTAGCACATTTTCTTTTTATAAAATTCAATGGAGTTCAAATTTCGAGATATTGACGTTTACAAATGTATACCTATGAAGGTCTTAGAAACTAAACGCTCTGCATTAGAACAAAATGATTTATACTTTCCTATATTATTCAATGCCTTTCTCTGGTCCAAATCAAGGATTAGCAAGCTAAATCGAAAATTAACGAAACCTCCAGAAACACGTCGGCACTTGCTAGACGACTCTACCTTGTTGTTGGCGTGTCGAAGTAGTTTGCAGTACGCGAGTTTGAAACAATACCACCTTAGCTTTATTATAAACAGATTGCAATTCAATCGCAATACGCAATCGATACAACTACTCTATTATTACTGCGCTTTGTGACCGTGATAGTCAAAGCCCCTGACGCAAATTGTCCTAAAAAAAGGCGCTCCGTTTAAAAATCCATTAGCCGAGAGAACACAAAACGATACAAACGACAATGGGACCATCGACGACAACATTAGAGAGTGCTGTTTCGGTTAAAAGATCGGCGGGGGGCTGTCGTGAGCTCCGGGGGGCCCCTTTTGTTATTGAGTCGCGATTTCGGTCCCTTTTAAACACTTGCGGAGTTTAAAATCGCTCGAGCAGGACCGGAATAGATTTTCGATCCTAACTTTGATCTTACTTCAGCAATTTTCTGTTAATATGGCTTATAAAAAATTTATAAAATCAAAAATACACAGGGTGTTAATTAGCTATCTGGCCAAGCTTCGGGATGTTATTGTTTACTCAAACTTAAAGCAAAAATTGGTGCTGAAATTTTCTGTTGAAATAATTAGACACAAATTAATATCAAGTTGACACTTGGTGGCGATTTTTAATACATAAAGAGGAAATAATTGAGAGTCGTGCACAGCACTAAGCCTTCTGGTTAATTTAAAAAAAGATACGGTATGCCACTGTTTTTCTGTAAAATTTGCGTATAATTGTAGGTATATATATTTTACTATTATTTGTTCAAAATCAAAATGTAATTACTATCAGCTATAATTATTGTAATTCAAAAGCTTTGTTAAATTAAAGATGAAAGTAACTTAATAATAAAAAAAAATCATTTACGTATTCTCGTTATATTCAAGAGTTAGCTCTGATCGTACATAATTAGCCAGGTAATCAAAAGGATTATATTAAATTTTGCATTTGGACACTCTGTATATAGGGTGTCCCAGGAGACGAAACCAAAATTTATGTGGGGGAAGAGGGATATAATTTAAAGCCAAATAACCCTATAGGCATGTGACTATCCAATTGTTGATGGTTAAAAATCACTAAAAATTTATACAAAATAAGTGGAATATTCTACGGTTTAATTTTTGGTTAGGTTTAATTTTTGAGAGTGTCTTTTTAATGAACAATTTTCAAAAACTCTCTTATCTTATAGCAAAGGAAAAAATAGTCTTGCAAACAATCTCTCTTTTCAAAACATCTCAATTAATTTTTGTAAATAATGCTAACGCAATGAAATTTACCGTTAAAAGACTGACTCGCCCTCAGAAAAAATGTGAAATTAATGTAGATTCAAAAGATAATAAAGATACGAGAAGAGATATTGTTTTAACCAATTTTTTTTGCAAACACTGTAATTTTTTACATTTCAAAGTTTTTCAAAAAATAAGAAAATACATTCTTTACTAGGTTATGGTCAATTTAAAAAAGATACGATACGCCACTGTTTTTCTAAATCTGAAAGGTTTTTATGATTTAACAACTAAAACTACTCAAATATCATCACTTAAGTTTTTCGCTTAGAGCCGCTTTTGATAAATACGAAAAATCTAATTTGCATATACAACCATATATATTTTGTCCTGTTATTTGTTCAAAATCAGAATTTAATTACTATCAGCTATAATGATTTTAATTCAAAAGCTTTGTTAAATTAAACATGAAAGTGTCCTAATTATTAAAAAAAAAAACATTTAAGACTTCTCGTTAGATTCAGGAGTTAGTTCTGATCGTTAATCGGGCAAGTAACCAAAAGGATTATATTTGATTTTGGTTTATTTTTGATTTTTGGTGTATACAGGATGTCCTAGAAGTAGACGTAAGCGTAATATTTAGAATCAAAATATCCATATAGGTATCTGATTATCCAATTGTTGATGGTTAAAAAGTTATTAGATGTGTATCTTTTATTGAAATCGAATATTACATTCACTAAAAAAGTTATACCAAATAAGGATCTGAGGTTTTATTTTTAGTTACGATTAATTCTTAAGGGTCTCCTTTTAATAAACAATTTTCAAAAACCATATTTTATCTTATAGCATAGGAAAAAAGAGTCATACAAACAATTTCTGTTTTCAAACAATCTTAGTTAGTTTTTGTAAACAATGCTGACACAATTAAATTTACCGTTAAAAAACTGACTCGCCCTCAGACAAAATGTGAAATTAATGTAGATTTTAATGATATGAAAGATATTAGAAGAGATTTTGTTTTAACCAATTATTCTTGCAAAACACTGTAATTTGTTACATTTCCAATTTTTTTCAAAAATATAAAAAATTGTGTAAATATATTTTTTACTAATTTTTTCTGAATCTGGAAGGCTTCTATGGTTTAGCCACTGAAACAACTCAAAAAATCATCTTTTAAGTTTTTCGCTTAGAGCCGCTTTTGATAAATACAAAAAATCTAATTTGCGTATAACCATATATATTTTTACTATTATTTGCTCAAAATCAGAATTTAATTACTATCAGGTATGATGATTTTAATTCAAAAATTTTGTTAAATTAAACATGGAAATAACTTAATAATTAAAACAAACACAACAACAACAACGTAAGACGTTATATTGAGGAGTTAGCTCTGATCATAAAAATTGGCCAAATAACCAAAAGCATTGTATTTGATTTTAGTTTTGAACACCCTATAAATATTAAAATATTATAAAACATAGTGTCATTAAATTTGTAGTTCCATGCTTTATTACGTGAGATTAATGCATATATAAAGGTACAAAAACATGGTTTGGAAATTTTTGAAAATTTCACGTATTTCCGATTAATTAAAAAATTATAACAGTTACAACAAACCATAAATAACAAGAAATGAGCATTATATGAATACGTTTTCAAAGACTTAGCTTAATAATAATATTGCGTTTGTTTTTAACACGTTTATTTTTCGATACCTTTCAAAAAATATGTATTTTAAATATTTTTAAATATCTCGGTAACAATAAAAGATTAGTCAAACGCAGCTGCATAGGAGTTTACGATATCATTTTTTGATTCAATTTGGTTTTATACATTATTTATACGAGACGTAATAGGGTCAGTTGGGGTATATGTGAACAGGGGTAGATGGAAACGCGGCTGATAATATTCAAAAGTCGCGCCTATATTTGAATTAGCGTCCGATCTTACAACGCTCGGGTCGAATTGGTAATCGCCGCGGCAACAGTTCCCGTTTTCCGGCTTAGTTCGCTTGTAAATCGCACAGCAAACGTTAACGTGTTTACGACTGTTAATTGGATTGTGGCATAGTAGTTTGAGCTAAAATATTTGCAGAAATTATTGTCTGGTAAGTTTATAGAGTTAATGTGCTATTTTTAAAGAACCTTGTAGATTTACTACTACTACTGCATTTTGAAGTAATTAAGTAGTAAAATAAAGCTAAAAATTTTTAGTGTTCTCATTTACCCCAGGAATTTATCATTCTGGGTAAATGGTAAATGTAAACACACACTAGGGGGTAAATGTAAACAAAACTGCATTTCACATTTAAGTAAATAAATTGTATGCATTTTTGTTTCAGATATGCCTCGCAAATATAGCAAAAAGAGTGGAACTTCATATTCTCTAGACGACATACGAAATGCTGTACGATATGTGTCAAACAAAAATCTTACATATAGACAAGCAGAAGGAGTTTACGGCGTCCCTAAAGCTGTTATATATAACAGAATTAAAGGAAGAAAAACCTCATTAGAAGTTATGGGACCAGGGCGCCGTCCAGTACTGTGTCCTACAGAAGAGCAGCAAATTATTCAATGCCTATTAATGCGGTCTAAAATGGGACATCCATGTGATAAGCTGGAACTAAGAGACTTAGTGAAAATTTACGTAGAAGCCAAGAATTTGAAGACTCCCTTTGCAGAAAATAAGCCTAATGCAGATTGGTATCAGAGCTTTATGTCAAGGCATCCTGAGCTGTCCCTCAAAAAGCCTGAGCATCTTCAAAAACTCAGAAAGGATGCAAGTAAACCGCAAATTGTCTACGACTCTTATGAAAAACTCGAAAATGGTATTAAAAAAAAAATGATTTGGATGGTGAAGGTAAAGCTTGCTTTGTCTTCAATGCAGATTAATCAGGTTTCCATAGCGACCCTAGCAGGGTAAGGGCTATTGGTCAAAAAGGAAAGGCATTGACTAGAGTTTCTTGTGGCTCGGGCAGGGAATCCACAACAGTTTTCGCCTGTGTATCTGCCGACGGCAGATGCTTGTCACCTTTAATAGTCTTCAAAGAATGGATGGATGGAGGAGCCACGGTTTTTTCAGTGGTTCAAATCTGGTTTTGTTCCTTTATCAAAAAGTTCTTCTGTTATATGATGGCCATTGCAGCCACATTAGCATTAGAATTGTTGAAGAAGCAATTATTAACAATGTAATACTCATGAAATTTTCCAGTCATTTAACTGATAAAATCCAGCCTTCAGATAAAGCTGTTTTTGGACCTGTAAAGACGAGCTGGGAAAAGAAAGTTGTGGCTTATGGTAAAACGCAAATAAGCAAAAGTAGTGGGAGACTGAAAAAATTAGATTTTTCTCAATTAATAGGAGATGTCTGGATAGATTCAATGAAAGAAAAAATATCATTGCAGGATTTGTTAGTACTGGTGTATATCCTGTAGATCGTTTCAAATTTCCCAGAGAAGAACCCAATTGATATGAGAGATATGAAACAAGAACGGCAATAGGAAATCAAGCGGAGGAAATGAACCAAGAAGCAACCCAGGTAACAACAGAAGGTAACGAGTCCCAATTAGAAATATTAGGACGTCGTGGTCGCCAGAATTCTGAGAATAATAATTCTAGAACAGAGAAAATTATAAATGATGAGCAAATATTTCAACTTGAGCCACAACCGTCCTGTTCCAAGGAGTCTGTTGTGCGAGCTAATTATCACACTAGTGTCTCATTAACAGAAATTTTTACCACAGCTTATTCAATAACCAGCTATTCATCTCTATCGAAATCGGAAAGTTGGAGTGTCGGGCACTGCGCATCGTGACAGTGCCCTGAGCAGATCAGTTTCACGGTCTCGTGATTTACCAGGCAATGTAATGACATGAAGCGAACTGAATTTAAAATGAATATTCGCTTCAAAATCCACGACAAATTCGTCCCAAGCTACGGCTATTGCCCTAAAATGACCCGACATATTTTTCCATTTAAAATCGTTTTCAAACGGATTTTAGAGATAAAACATCGTATTTTAAATTAAACGAACTGTCAAAAGTTTTATTCGGATGCCCAGACGTTTAGAAAAATATTAAGTCAAGGCCCTCTTCTAAAATTTTCATTTGACTCTCCCAAATCAAAGGATGCCGCCGCATGATGAGTAGCTATTATTGAATAAGCTGTGTTTTTACTCCAAAACGATTGGAGCTCTCAAATATAAAAAATCCTACTTGTGACCAAGAAAAGAAAACTGTGAGTTGTGGACTCAAATAGCAGTCATATGGTGAAGTTCTAACTACAAGTGACGTCTTCCAATGATTGAAAGAAGCTGAAGAAAAGAAGGCTCAAAAAGGTATTGTTTTAGGTGCTAAAAAAGCTACGACAAAAAGAAAAATGAAACTGTCAGTCGCTCCAGCTAATAGTGATTCAGATGAATTACCGGTTGCGACACTTGCTAATAAAATCAAACAGAAGTCGGTAAAGAAGAAAAAGGAGAAGTCCCAATCAAAAAAGTATAAACTAGATTCATCAGAAGAGAGTGACTTCTTCGAGTGTGATGACAGCTCCTGTGACGAGATTCTTGATGAAAATACTAAATTCGAAAGTGAAATTCATTTGGAACCTGTTACAGATACTTCCAAATTATGTTGTGGTAAATTTGCACTAATTAAATTCAAGGGAGGGAAACGTAATACTACCGTTTTCACCTATGTTTGTTCGATAGAAAACATTGATGAAGAAGACAATGAAAATAAAATTATTGGTTTAAAAGCGGCAGATGAATCAAAAACGATTTTTTATGTTGTCGAAACAGTGTACTGCCAGACCCAAAAATATTTCTGAAAGGGGAAAGAATTTATTATAGATTTAAAACCAGAGTTCTTGTACTAGAACAGTTCTAAATCATTGTCCACTTGTTTTAATTTCGTAGTAGCTACTTAGGTTTAAGAAATGCAGTTATTATTAATAACTTTTCATCGTTCGTGGTATAAAATATGCAATTAGAAATATGTTTTTTAAATGTTTGATCGTTCTAAATAGCACATTGCATGTGTTTTTTTTTTAATATTATCTTTATATACTTAACATATTTTTCTTTAGACTTACCTTGCTTCATTACGCATTTATGGGGTAAATGTGAACACGATCCTAATTTAAAAATATATTAAGGATAGATACAAAATTAGTTAAGTTTACGTTTACCCTGAGATATTTTGCAATGAGGCTTATGGTTTACAGAGCAATTGTCCACATTTTCCCCTTAAGGTATGGTGTAAATGGAGAGACTTTTTTTTCTAAATATCAACTAAAAACTGTAAGAATAAAATTTATGGTCTTTAAAACATCAAGCTATTATTATTACTGAATCCGCTTGTACCAAATAAATATTAGATTATTTAACAAATAATGTTAATTTTATAATATTGTATGTAGGTGTCAAGAGTGTTAAAATTCGTCTACATTTACCCCAGCTGATCCTAATAAGAGACATATTTGACGGCATATAAATTATTGGGAGAAATTTATTAATTTTCAAATAAAATTTGAGTCAATATCTAGAAATGGTAATGACTAATTTTAAAACAGCTTTACTGGGTTAGTTTAGGAGTGCAAAATGGAGATTTTCCATGACTTTATAATAATTGTTAGAAAATACATCACTTTTTCCAATCTACTACAGGTCAGTTTCAACAGCTTCGCTGCTACCGGCGCCCATGTAGGCTACACGACAATCTTTGGTATGCGAATGCAGGCGAAACCGTACCACGTTCATCAGCGAAGCTGGTATCATACATTTTAAGCACACAACACACTGACGCATATGCGTATGGGATTTTTCAACACATTGTATATTAATTAAAAATATAAATCGTTAAGTTGGTCAAAGCTTCCTATATCACTTTTTGCCTTAAAATTGAGTAAGGCTTGACACCCCGATACATGCCCAGATACTTAATTAACACCCTGTATATCCGGCAACTTATTGATATAAAATGTATTTTAAAGCCTTATTTTAAACGATTTCTGGGTTATTATCGAAATAATCACAATGACCCTTTTGACAAAACGATTACAAATTTAAATTTAAAACTATGAGACCAGGCGTAAACTTAAATTAAAATATTGCTAGACAAGAAAAACTCTACGAAAAAGGCAAATAAATAATAAAATAAAAAAGAAATCATAATTTTGGGTCAAAATATTAAAAACAGATTTCGAGGAAATAAAATTATTAAATTAGGACCAAACATCCAAATTAATTCTCTCATGAATAAGCAAGGACCGAAATAACAAACTAACCCAAAAGGAGAGCCAAAAAAAGGAACTAAGAACTTATAACGGCTAAATAACATTGAAGATAGAAGAGCGGTTCTGCAGGCCTTCAGGGAAGGCCTTAAACCGGCTTTAAACCGGTCTTCAATCGCGTTAAACTTTACCAGATCTAACCGGCTAGAGACCGGGTACGTCACAGACTTCTTCAATAAGCACTACTCGAGAATCCAAGATGCTGCAATAAATATCAACCGAGGAGTCGATTTGCAAGCACGTGCAGACGATTTAGTTATTCTTGTTTAGAAGGTAAATTTAAGCAAGCGAACCTCTCTCAAAATGAATTGGTTTTTAACACTTGAGGGCATGTGAGGAGGCAGATGACGAGTGAGAGCCAAGAAAAAAACAGTGACAGTCACCTTCATCTATGATGGGCAAATTCCATTGGTGGATAAAAATTAGGACATTCGTGGTATCATTCTGAATATTCTTGGTTCCTCCAGGTTATGGTTGACGGTCTTATAATTTTAAACGCCTAGCAGAAAGTCAGCAAAGATGCAAATTCCCTCACAACACCTTGACTTTTATCACTAGTTTGTGTTAGATGGAATATATGTGTGTGAGACCCAGCAAAACATCAGTGGCGCTAGATAAAGGCCAAGTACATACATAACCTTCAATCACCCGTTATATATGCCGAACAATTTTTATTTTCCCAAGAGTTAGAACTCATCCTAGATGTGAGATTAAATTGGAACCCCCATGGCCTGAATGGAACACAATTAGGTATACGATCGGCTCCAAAATGCTTAATGAAGTAAGAGCACTGTCAATAGAAGAAGTCACAAAATCCTTGCTCGTTAGGTCCCAGTATTTCAACCAGTGATATAAAAAATTATTGAAGCTAATATGAGGGAGTTGCTCAACCGACCGCGATCTTACTAAATATACTTTACGCTAGCACAAGACACGCCCACTGTAATACGTCAGCTTCAAAAATCTCCGATATACTCGGCGTCAGCATATTCCACTCAATATACTGCGCTCCAGCAGAGCCGCCGTAATATAAGCAAAGTCTACAGAAATATAAATATTATTCTGTCAACTTTGATATAAGGTACATTATGATCTTTTTCACCTGTTTTCGAAATGTAAAGAATTTCTACATTTTGACAATGCCCTCCGCTCGCCTCGATCGCTGCGGGGCTCATCCAACAAAAACTAACCCAAACTTACCCAAAGCATCTCAAAAAGCTAACTAACCCAAAAACAAATACATACAAAAAGAACTTGCAAGGGCCGAGTGTTGAAACCATTACCTTGCATTCTCAACAAGAGCTTTACCACTTGAGCCAAACCTCTACACATCTGTTTTCCTCAAAAAAGCTCATACAAATGTGTGTGAGACTGCTAGCCCAGATGACAGCAAGCCTTGTGCTGGAGCGCAGTATATTTAGTGCGATGTGCTGACGCCGAGTATATCTGAGGTTTTTTTAAAGCTGACTTATTACGGTGGGCTTGTCTTGTGCTAGCGTGCAGTATAATAATTAGTAAAATCGCCAACAGGCCATGTATGAAGAAATTAATTAACCTATTGGCTATACTAACCCAAGCTAATTATTACATAGATTTCAAATTAGTTTGGAAAAGTGTAATTTTTGTGAGATAACGCCTACTTTTGTGAGCATAATCTGAAAATTTTCTGGAAACCTACTAATTTTTTTTTAAGAACCACGCGTTGCCTCTCTTAATCACCGGCAGTTGATTTATGGGCCAACTCCTGCCCTGTCGCGGCGTTTCGCAAGAGACCGCCGGCAAGTCTCAAACGTAGCTCATGTAATAACATATATACATACATTTAGGAGGTGTTGAATATTTATTACCTCTTCAATTGTTATTTCCAAATTGAAAATAAGCACTCGTTTAACATTAATTGCGCTCGTTTTTTAAAAGCGATAAATGTGTCGTAAACGAGTGTTGAAAAGGTTTCTGTTGAAACGCAATGCGACTGAATGCTGTAGCTTCTAAAATAAAAAGGTCTTTTGAAGACGTGCGGAGTGGTTTAAATTAATCGTTTCACAGACTGTGTTATAGATTGGGAACTTTTCACGGAAGTAGTCTTAAAGATGGAAAAAGTACAGAGGCATTTGCTCCCTGATAGATTATTGTAAAAGGTTTGATGGTAAAGACGTTAATCTCGGCAAATTGGATTTCTAGATTAAATGCCATCAATTCCTAGCAATAATCAATAGAAGTAGAAACAGGACTGTTATCCGGCTACATAGAGAACAACCCTCACTCCGATTAAAAAGAAAATTCAATTTACGTAGACTTTCGACTAGGAATTAAGGAGGATTAAGTGTATTCAGGATATCCTAGAGTAAATACAAAGTGTGTAAAAAATATGGGTATTTTAACGCCCATCAATTTCAGTAATTCCAAAAATTACGAATAAGAGATGCGGGCAAGAAAACTAATTTTCTGCAATTTCTTTTTTATTTTGATTCTCACATTCTCAGTCATCATCGCCTTATTTTTTCCTAAAAATTAGAAATTTCAATTTTATAACAATAATTATTAAATAGTTCATTTCATTTTGAATCCAGTGATATATCAGTCACACTTTGTACTACTTATAAGACGTTTTGTATAAACATATCCCCGCAAGCATTCGAAATTTCTGAATGTTCTAAACACAAAACTGTTGTACAGGGTGCTTTTTTTAAACTGGAACTCTGAGCAACTTAATTATTATTGAAGTTAAAAGGTAAGTTTAAATTTGAAAATTGCTGGATAAATTATAGCGAATTTTAATGCTATAACGTTTTCTTTGTCGTCCGCGGTATACGGGACTGTAACAATAAATTATTTCTTTTTTAAATGAAACACCTTGTATATTTTTCATTTTTAAATTTCCTGAAAAATATGCTTTTCAAAACTACCAAGCACTTTTTGGATATCTTTTATAGTTTTCGAAATATTTACGAGTATTTGATGATAATTTTAAAAAGCTAATTTTCCAGGGAATTTAAAAATAAAATTTATTGCCACACCCTATATACCGAGGGCGACAAAAATTTCGTTATAACATTAAAATTTGCTATAATTTATCAAGCCATTTTCCAATTTGAACCTATTTTTAATCTTCAATAATAAGAAAGATGGTGAGTATTCCAGTTATAAAAAATACCCTGTACACTAAATTGCTTGTGGTTTACGAGATGTTATTCGTTCTTATCCTTGGACGCCCCTTAAATAGACAACAGATAAGCAGCCTGAATTCAGAATATCTATTTTTTCTTAAACATTAGTTGATGATTACAGTCCTGTTCCTCGTCTATCGAAAAGTAGGAAGAAAATTTAATACTATCATCAGATCATAGTTACTCAGAAAAATTATGAATTTAGTCGTAGTAGATATCATTCCATGAGCTTTGCCCTAGGTCACCTGGATGCCTCTATTTTTTTTGCGATCTGTTATCTGCTCAATATTTAAAGCATGAGGCTTGTCATATCTTCTTCTTATTCAGATGCCTATTCGTTCCGAATATTGGCGATCACCCTGGATATGATGAATTTGTTCACGGCTGCTCTAAATAGTTCGTTAGTAGTTTTTGAGAACCATGTTCTTAAGTTTTTAAGCCATGATATTCTCCTTCTTCCTGGTGGTCTTCTGCCATAAACTTTCCCTTGGAGAACGGACTTTAAAAGGTGATATTTGCTTTTGTTCCTCATAATATGTCCGAAATACTCAAGCTTTCTTCCCTTGATGGTGTTCATTACTTCCAAGTCCTTCTTCATTCTCTCCATCAGTCCATCACTGCCTTGTTGGCTACTCTGTCCACCCATGATATTCTCAGCATCCTCCTGTAAAGCCACATTTCGAAGGATTCAAGTCTTCTTTGTGTTGCCTCGGTTAATGTCCATGACTCCATCCCATACAAAAGAATCAAGAAAATATAGCATCGGAGAAGTCTGATTTGATGTCAATGTTGAGGTTGTGACTTTTAAAGTTTAGCCATTTGGTTGAAGGCGGCCCCTTGCTTTCTCTATTCTACATCTGATCTCCTGTGAGTGGTCCCAATTATCATTGATCATGGTTCCCAGATAGGTGAACTGTATTACTCTGTCTATTGGTGTGTTGTTGATCGTTAAGCCGTATCTTCCACCAGTTTCTCTACTGATTACCATGAATTTGGTTTTACTAATATTAATTTCTAGCCCATAGTTACTGCTGACATCTTTTATTTTGTTCATTAGTTCTTGTAAGTTGTTCATGTTGTCAGTGAAAACCACAGTATCATCTGCGTACCGGATGTTGTTCATTCGTTCTCCATTCAGAAACATTCCTATGTCAGTATTTTCAAGGGCCTCTTTAAAGATTTCCTTCGAGTAGAGATTAAATATGAGTGGTGATATGATACAGCCCTGCCTAACTCATCGAAGAATGTTTACTGTGTTGGTTTGCTCTTCCATATTAATTTTAATAGTAGCTGATTGATTCCAGTTAAGGTTTCGGATGATCCTTAGATCTTTATCATCCATCCCCGTATTCATCAAGACGTCTATCATCTTTTCGTGTTTTATTCTATCGAACGCCTTCTGGTAGTCTATAAAACAGGCAAAAATATCACAGTTTATATCCCTACAGCGCTGGAACAATACTTGTAGACAGAAAAGTGCATCTCTTGTCATAAATCCAAATTGTGTATGTGACACTCTTTCCTCGCAGATCCTGTAGATTCTTCGATGAATGATTTTGAGGAACAGCTTTAGCATGTGACTCATAAGACTAATTGTTCTGTAGTCACCACATGCTTTAGCTTCCTGTGTCTTTGGTAACATTATAAATTCAGGGATAAGCCATTCTTTTGGAATGTTCCCAGTATTGTAAATGTTATTAAAAATGCCAGTCAGGAGTGTAATGGACTCATCGTCAAGAAGCCTGAGGAATTCCGAATGTACAGGGTGTCCCAAATTCGAGCCTCATCATTGACATCTCGGAAACTAGAAGAGATACGAGGTCGGTTAAATGGAGGCAATGTTGTGCAATTTAATGCTGATCAAAATGCCATCTTAAAAGTTTAAAAATTCCGAATACTTACGAAGATTTTTGGAAAAAACCGAAAATTCGCGATTTCATTTTAATTTTGTTATGACTCTATTTGAATAGATATAACAAAATAAATTTTACTTTCTCAATGCTACTTTTTCTGTTCTACAAGCTAGTGTTATCAGATTTTCAAACCGATGTTTCGTCTTTGAGCTGCCATCATCAACTTTGTTTTTTTAAATACGGCCCTTGATTTTTTATTACGGATTTTAAGAGCATCTAAAGTCCCAAAACCAATGATGTATCGCACTTATTAAAAAAATGTATATTAATGGCATTTTCCATAAGACTTCACGTGTTAGAGAGAGACAGAAAACATATATTCGATAAGATTTTACCAGGAAATTATTAAAATGACTTTTTGAGATAAGCGCGATACATCATTGGTTTTGGGACATTAGAAGCTCTTAAGGTCCGTAATAAAAAATCCAGGGCCGTATTTAAAAAAACAAAGTTGATTATGGCAGCCCAAAGTCGAAACGTCGGTTTCAAAATCTGATAACACCGTCTTGTAGAACAGAAAAAGTAACAATGAGAATATGAAATTTATTTTGTTATATCTATTCAAATAGAGTCATAAAAAAATAATAATGAAATCGCGAATATTCATTTTTCTAAATATCTTCCGAAGTATTCGGAATTTTTTAACTTTTAAGGTGGCATTTTGATCAGCATCAAATTGCGCAAGTTTGCCTCCATTTAACCGACCTCGTATCTCTGCTAGTTTCCGAGATCCCAATGATGAGGCTCGAATTTGGGACACCCTGTACTTCATCCTGCCCTGGAGCCTTTCCTTCCCTTAGAGTGTTAAGGGCAGCTCTTACTTCCTCTCTCATGATATCAGGTTCGGACTCAGCCTGAATGGGGGGTGGGTCTCCTCTCTCATCAAAAAACAACTATTCTATATGCTTCTTCCAAGTTTCTTTAATATCTTCTCTATCCACAATCAACTCTCCTGCATCATTTACAAGTTTTCCCACATTTTTCTTTTCGAACTTTCCTGTAACTTCTCTCACCTTCCGATGTACATTGAACTCATCGAATCTGCTTTGCAAAACTTCTATTTCTTGGCATTTCTCATCCAATTCGTTTTGCCTCTCGAATTTTCCTCTGTATGTTCATTTGTATGCTTGTGTCTGTTGAGGAACTGTTCTTTTGTTTTCTCCGTTCTTCCATGAGTAACAAAATTTCTTCTGTCATCCATGATTTATGTTTCGCTCCATCATTCTTCAGGTACCTATCTTTGACATTAGTTGTTGTTTCAGCAAGTATCATTATTTGTTCTTCTGTGTTATCTGTGTTATCAGTCTCCTCCGCAATCCGTCTGTATTTTGTCGTTGATGTCCTTCTTTACTTCGTTCCTTACTGTGTCGTTCTTAAGTTTCCTAAGATTATATTTTGGTTGTTTTGGTTTATGTATAATCTTAAATTTTGTCCTATATTCTCCGACATTTGTCATGTCATTTACGTCATTGTCATTTGTCATTTTTAGTTCAAGTGAGCTATGTTATTTTAAAAGTTTCGACATCCGTTAAGCATCTTAATAGACTTAAATCAACCTGATTGTGACACTATTTTAAAAATTGTAATAAAATTAAAATTAAATAGAATGAAAATAAAGTTACATAAAAGGCAAATAAAGTGAAATAGGCATTTTAAATGCATAATATACTATTAGTTCACGCAAGCTATATCATTTGAAAAGTTTCGGTCAACGTTAGACATCATCAGGGATAGGCCAATTTAAAAATTAAAATAAAATACAGTTAAACTGCTTGGATATAAAGTTAAATTCAATTAAGCAACATAAAAATAGAGTGAAATAAAGCATAATTAAGTTTAAAAAAATTGAAAATGAAACAAAAATATATTAAAATAAGATACAAAAAATGCATAATACACTTTTAGTTTACTAGAGCTGTAATTTTAAAGTTTCGACCTCGTTTAGACATCATTAAGGATTTAGATCAGCATAGTTACGACCTCCGCTACGACACTTAACGTAAAATAGAAATGCCAATTAAAATAAAGCGGTTTAAGTTTAAACTAAACAAAAGCATAGCGTAACAAAGGACAATTAAGTTAAATAAATCGGAAATAATGTGAAATAAATTTGAAAAAGTCAAAGCACTTTTAAAATTTTAGGTTTCCGATAGATATCATTAGGGATTTAATTAGACCAGGTTAACCACAGTTAGTACTTTAAAACTTAATATAACAAAAATTAACGTAAAGCAATTTAGTTCTATGTTGCTTTCTATTTTACTGTTCTTATCTTACTTTCGACTGCTTTGATTTTGTTTGTATCACGCGGCAACGTCGTCGCATACAACCAGTATCAACGACTCTTCAGTTCGGGGCAATACGAGTAGGTTGTTTTAATAAGTAGACGTTTTCAGGATGCATATATGTAAACTGCAGACGTGATATCACCTCGCCATAGGGCGATGGTAATATAAATGTAGTTGTTTGTCAAGCGTTGGGTTAGTTTTGGTTATTTTTGTTGGTTGAAGCAAAGCAGAATAAAGTTTATATTTCTGTTTGCTTGGCAGTTGAAGTGGTGAATATTTGAAGACGAAACATAACGAGGGATATTTTATCCAACATTTATATTAGAGTCGCCCTATGGTAGAACCTTATGCGTCTGCAGTTTACATATATGCTTTATGGACCACATCGCACGGCTTCAGAGTTGCGCGCGCATTACATTGTTGACAAACACCATATCTTTATGGTCCAGCGAATTGCTTTCAAGTGGAATCGTACCTCAGTGGTTGGATGCTGTGTTTGTGATACGGTGGCCCGGGTTCGATTCCTGTCAATCTTTTTTTATTTTTTTCAAAGTGATGGTGGTTTCTTTTTTAAATTTGGGTTAGATTTAATTAGTTTTGTCTGGTTGCGCCCCGGAGGAGCGGGCGAAGCGAGCGTAGGGCCATGCATGAAGTGAAAATGTAAAAATACGAATCTAAATTCATGTGTTTATCAACAATGTGATGCGCGCGCAACTCTGAAGTCCTGTGATGTAGTCAGGGCAACGGTCAGTCATAATATACTCGGATTCCACATTTTATAGCATTACTTCTAAGATAGATGACACTCTATGGTGCAAACATTGGAACAAATACGGCCAAAATATATGTGGAACTCTGCTACAACAAGTTTTGATTTCTAGTCAATTCGAGGCAATACATGCTTGTTTCCTACCAATATTCAATATTTCAATATATTTTTAATATTTAAGATGGTCGCCATACTTATGATTAAATTCAACTTCATACTGAAGATTTCGATTAGGTCATAGTTCTTGATCCGTAATTGGTTGTAGAAATTTTAAGCTAGTTGATTGACCTTGGACGGGAAACGTAAAACCACGTATCAGTTTATATTTATTTTATTTATACAAAGGAAAATTCTACACAAAACTTCTTACAATTATTAGGCATCTACATTTAAATATAAACAAAAAATATACACGAATAGTTCCCTAACACAAATATTACGTCCTCCTGAACAAAATTCAAAAGCACCTTAAATCTTAAAATGAATATAAAGAGAGTCTCCGCGACCTTAACTTAGAAATCACAATTATTACTATACTGTGAGTAGGCGTACAGGGTGGCTCGAATTCGAGTCTATGTATGGGGAACTCGAGAACCGTAAGAGATGCAGTGTCGGTCAAATTAGAGAAAAATTGGGCATTTAGGTGCCTAACAATATGCCATTTAGAACGTTTTAAAATTCAGAGTATTTCCGGCGATATCCGGAAAAAACAGTTAATTTTTTCCTGAGTTTAATTAAAAACGGATTTCAAACTGAATAATTGCACCTTTACAGTGCCACTTTTTCCGCTCTATCCAATGAAGGCATCCAGTTTGAAATTCGAAGTTTTGTCTTCAAGGAATCCATCATTAACTTTCTTTTTTTAAATACGAACTTTAATTTTTCTTATCTTTTTTCAGATGATATTGGCGTTATAAAAATGAATGTGTTTTATTTTTTTAAATGTTTTTTAATTTATTTTAATTTTTTTATAATTATTTATTTTGCTTTGGGGTAAGAAATAAATGGATCTGTTTTTTAAAATTTTACCATTTTTTATTTTTCTCTAAATAAAGGTTTTAATTTTCCACTTAACGCAAAAAATAAAACAAAATATTTTTGTAGAATGTAAAAATTTCTTTAACTTTTAAAAATTACGCCAAAACAAAAGAACTAATTTCAAAAAAAAAATAAATAAAATTAAAAATTGAAAATAAAAATTTTTAAAACAAAAAATACATATTCATATTAATAACGCCAATATCATCTCAAAAACGATAAAAAAATTATATTTCGCATTTAAAAAAGGAAGTTGATGATGACCTCTTGAAGACGAAGCGTCGGATTCCAAACTGGATACCACCATTGGATAGAGCATAGAGCAGAAAAAATGGAAGTGCAAGAGTGCAATCCAGTTTGAAATCCGTTTCTAAATAAGCTCAGGAAAAAAAATAAATCGATTGTTCAATATTTCGTTTTTTTTTCCGGATAGCTCCGGAAATATTCTGAACTTTAAAACGTTCTGAACGGCATATTGTTAGGCACCTAAATGCGCAATTTTGCCTTAATTTGACCGACACTGTATCTCTAACGATTTTCGAGTTCCCCATACATACGAATTCGAGCCACCCTGTACAGGCTGGTTTAAAGTCGAGTCTATGTATGGGGATCTCGAAAAACGTAAGAGATGCAGTGTCGATCAAATTAGGGCAAAATTGCGCATTTAGGTGCATAACAATATGCCGGAAAAATACAAAATTTACAAAAATGGTTTTATTTTTTCCTTGGGCTTATCAAATTGAATTGCACTTTTGCATTGGTACTTTTTCCTCTCTATGCAATGGCGGTATCTAGTTTTGAATCCGACGTTTCTTCTTCAAGAGATCATCATCAACTTTCTTTTTTTAAATACGAACTTTATCTTTTTGTAGCGTTATTCAGATGATATTGGACTTATTAATATAAATATGTGTTTTTCTTAAATTTTTATTTGTATTCGATTTTAAATTACTTATTTTGCTTTGGCGTAATTTTAAGTAGTTACTTTTAAAATTTTTATATTTTATAAAAACATTTTATTTTGGTTTTTTTGTTAAGTGGAAAATTGGAACCTTTATTTTTAATAGAAATAAAAAAATGGGAAAAGTAAATAAACAGGTTGGTTAATTTTTTACCCCAAAACAAAGCAATTAAAACTAAAAATTAAAATTAAAAAAAAAGAAAAAAAATTAAAAACACATATTCATATTAATAAAGCCATTATCATCTGAAAGCGATAAAACAAATTGAGCCTTGAAGACGAAACGCCAGATTCCAAAATGGATACCGAATACGGCCATTAGGTAGAGCGGAAAAAGTAGCAATGCGAAAATGCAATTCAATTTAAAATGCGTTTTTAAATAAGCTCAGGAAAAAATAAAATGAGTTTTTCAATATTTCGGTTTTTTCTTCGGAAATACTTGGAATTCTAAAACTTTCTAAACGGCATATTGTTAGGCACCAAATGCGCAATTTTGCCCTAGTTTGACAGACACTGCATCCCTTACGGTTTTCGAGTTCCCCATACATAGACTCGAATTCGAGCCACCCTGTACATTTTTACAACTTATTAAAACGGAACAATTTTTAGAGCTTAAAATAATATCAGTTGTTCGTCGAGATATCATGGTTTAAACTATGCTTAATAATTGGGACATCCTATATTTATACACAGAGTCATTGGCTGGATTTGGACCACATCCCCTTTAACTTTTTTACTTTTAATAATAAATACATATTTTTTACCAAAATGTCAGGGCACATTAAAATGTTATTCTTTAAAAGGAACATTCTGTTTTTATGTGAGATATTCATAAAAAATAATACAAACATTATTAAAAGACCCTTTAAAAAATAACTCATATACTACAACTGGCAGCTTTTATATTCTTTTAGGACATTTTTGGACCACCTTATATTATAGGTACTTTAATTACTAAAGAACTAACTAACCAAAAAAAAATCATTATAACAGAAGAATTAATCCAAAATAAAAAAAAAATTGAATTTCTTAAACAAATAATCTTTTAAAATCCATATCTGAAAAACAGCAAAGCAAGAAATACTCTAATATGTAATATTTTGAAAAGCTTTTTGATACTAATATATATACATAGGATGTTTGATTCTGCAATTGCAGCTTGCAATCTGTAAAAAAAGTTTATATTCAGCAATAACTGACACTTAGTCGTTTACAATTTGATAAAAAAATAATTTTTCTATCTTTAAAAGTAAAAAATGCAGTCAATTTGTTTCTCAAGTATCGTCCGATTAAAATTATTATATAGAATAGTATTCATATTCATTTGGTGAATGAAGAACGAATAATGGTGGCTTCCCACGGCCCGTGATATCACAGGCCGGACCGCACCAGCTCGGGCCAACACGCCGTGGGAAGAGTGCTGTCCGAGGTCGCCCGGAAAGATCCGTGATTGCGCGTCCGATCCGCCGCAAGTCGGTAACTTCAAAGGCGCGGCCTGGCCTGATCTGTCGCGACCTGTCGGTGTCTGTTGTTATCTGTGATTAGGGTTGATTTTTGGGGCCATTTATTATTATAATTTTTAGTTCCAGCACAAATTGAAAATATATTCTAATGATATTTCAATTTATCGCGTCCATTCCAGCATTCAACGCGGCCACTGAACGCATTTTTTCGCTTTGCGAAAATGCATGGACAGACTCTAGAAACAGGCTTACAGTTGAGCATATTAAAAGTCACAAATAAAAGTTAATTTTACCCAGACCTGTAGAGAATTTTACAAGCACGCGCTTAGAATATACCATGCTAACTTCGGCAAAATGCCAAAAAATACTATTTAAAAAAAAGCAATGGATTATATTTTTTAGTTCTAATACAACAAAATGATATTTTTTACATTACATAGGAATAAATTTCCTTTGTAACATGTACTAGCATCTACAGCTCACTACAAAACAAGGTCACGAATCGGCCCGAACGAGTTTCGAAGTCAATCTTAACTTCACGCATGGCCCTCTGCTCGCTTCGCTCGCTCCAGGGCTCAATGAACCAAAACTAACCCAAATTTAGAAAAAAAAAAACAAATATAACCTTAACATATTTTTTTAAAAAAACACCGACGGGAATCGAACGCAGGACGCCATAATCGGAAACCCAGAACCGTACCACTAGACCACGAAACCGCTTAGAGCCTTTCCGCTAGACCGTATAGACAAGGGTAAAAAGTAACGAAACTCGATCGAGCCGACTCGTGATCTTGTTTTGTAGTGAGCTGTAGATTGCTATTGTAATATGTTATCTAGAATTAGAAGTACTAAGAAGCCGCCTTTTAGTTGTTTCTTAATGTTATGATTGTTATGTTTTCATGTTACATATTATGTAGGTATCTATAAGTACATACTAGGTATATTCTATTCTATATTTGGTTATTTTAAACCTACTGTCAACCAGTCAACCTATCGAAAAGTAAAATGCCGAGTTTCACGCGACATTTTTAAACGGAAACCTATCTTCAAACTCTTGAAGAACAGGCTCATACAGGCCATGGGAAGACCTCACGCGCGGCCAAGCCCGATCCGTGCTTACCTGTGCTTGTCCGGCGCGCGGGTCTGGCCTGTTCTAAGACAGGCCGTGGGAAGCCACCATAAGATGGTCGCATCTCGAGATCTAAGTCTAATTGCTTTCGGCCGTGCCAGACTTATAGCATAGATAAGGCATAGTTTTTCACGTAGACCATTATTTCGCCTCTCGGCATACTTTAGGCCTTACTCAAATGTTACTTCTCGTAGGTCGATAGCGAACGGTATGGAATATTAACTATTTTTCTCATCTATCGTATTTCTTCTGAACGTCTTCCCTCATTCTGTTCAAGGTCATGCCAATCGTATGGTGTACACGATTTACAAAAGAACTCTTTTGGCATAGAGTCCTTAAGCATGGCCTGTCAAAATTGATATGTCAAATATATATAGATGTATGTCAGTCTTAAGAACGCAACGGATTTTACATTTTCTCTAAAAATGCATTGTTGTATGTTCGCTTCGTAAGTCTAACATTTTAAATCTCCTTCCAGAAACATTTTATAATTCTTTATACTGAATATTGCCAATGAGCGCATGGTACAAAATATACATCAACATGTATATATTTACATCCCAGAATCTAATCACCCTCGTCCCCACTGCCGCTTTTATTAATTATTGAGTCTATACTGAATCTCTGAGTTTCCGACGTCACGGTGCTCGACGTCGACGTCGCCGCACCACCGTTTGGTCCCGAACTCGTGCCTCCCGAGTTCGTTCCCAAGTTATGCGTGAGGCTGTGTCTTCTGAGATCGCAATTCCTTCTGAAGACTTTGCCGCAAGCGGAACAGTTATAGGGCTTAATGTCCGTATGGGTCAGCAGATGGGTTTTTAGGTTAGATCGTTGGTTAAATGATCTGGAACACACCGGGCATTTGTGGGGGGACTCTTCCATGTGCAGAATCTTATGGACGGCCAGCGTTCTCGATTGGCAGAAACCCTTGCCGCATTCCTGGCATTTGAACGGTTTCTCCTTCGAGTGGATGTATCTGGAAAAGAAGACGACTACTATTAATAAATCATTATCTGCAATGGTATTCTCGCGATATTAAAAAATCTCGAATTCAAATGCAAAGTTTCGGAGCAATAGCATAGTAAAAATTGAAATTATAGAAGCTACTTTTGCGAATATAAAGTTCAAGCAAAACATTCTTGAAAAGAAGATAAAATGTTGTTCATTATTTCGGCTGATTATTAAATTTAATATTCCTCTTTTCGCCTGTTGAGTAGTACCCCTGAAACCATCATCTCTCATATGCAACTCTACTATCCGGTCGTTTTAGAAAAAAACTGGCACATTAATAGATCTAGATTTAATTGGAATTGCCACCTAAAATTTTCTTCAAGATATGGCCAACTATCATGAACTTCTTGAATAAGACGGCAAGGCGATATGCAGTTTTGAGCTAATTGCATTGCTTTTTATTAATAGACAAAATCTAATTTTTCACCAATTTTACTATAAACTTCTGAGCAGAACGTAGACCTTACTTTAGACATAATAATAAGCAAAAAACGGACATAAAGCAATAAAGAAATGAATAAAAAAATAGCAGCTATGAACAAAGAAGCATACTGATATAAATCTTTAATTTAATAATAATAATAATAATAATAATAATAATAATAATAATAATAAACGTTAAATAAAACACAACCCAATACTTCTTAATTAGATGCGAGAAAGCATAAAATATGTGTAACATCTGTTGATATAAGTACTTAATACTTATAATACTTAATATACAAAATATTTTGAAAAATTGAAACGATAATGAATCAAAATAAAATAAAATAATGTAAAATTGTTAAAAATAAAGTGTATTACAAGTTCTTGTTTGCTTGCCAAAAAAAAATTATACTTAATAGAATGTTTTAATAATTTACAAATTTTGTTAAGGTCATGGTTTTAGTAACAAATTTGAGCCACATTTTTAACAATTAAAAAGGTCAACATAATCGCCAGAGCTTCAATCGCCTAAAGAATAGTTTCAAACACACACAGTATTTTTAAGATTCTGATATTAAATACAAAATATTATTACATTTTTAACCAGAAAAGTGGTTAAATGTAAGAGGTCCTGATTAAATATTTGATTCATACTTTATCGTCGAATGAAATGTAGCGTGTGGCCAACTAGGAATGGCACTCGGCTATATCTCGAATAGTAATTGTGGTAAAAATATGACCAAAGGGGGGTTCTGACTAGTCAGTTTGAATGAATTATTTTAACTGATTCATTATTAATGAAAATAAGATTAAACGCTGCTTTGTTCACAAGGTTTCATGTTTTGCTGAATACATCAGCTGGTCCAGACAATTCTATCAGTGATCTCGCTCTCGTAGACATACAAAACTGAAACCAGTTCTTTGCGAATTATGTTTACTATTAGCAAATGAATTACAAAATGTTTTATCCCAGAATTATCCCAAATGCATCGGTGTGTTCATCACTCCATCGAAAAACCATTCTGATCAACGATATTTACGCTCAAATAATATGTCTAACCTCAAAACTAAGCAAATTACTGGACATAATATTTTCTCACACTTCAATTTGTATTCATTATTAGATAATGATCAGCCAAAATTAATAAAAGTGTTTTTTATGAAAACGTGTTCTCACGTTCATTATTTGTTCAGTATCACTGAATCAGTCAAACTGCTTCAGCGAAACTGACAAGTCAGAACCCCGCTTAAAGAGGTCATGGGAAAATGTTGGAAATTATTTTTAAGTTTCCAAAATGGCCGCCAGGGAACGCAATAGCCATCTTAAATTTTCAACACGGTTGGAAAATTTTCTTAAATTAAAGATAGTAGAATGTATTGCCATTTTAGGGCCGAGATAAATTTAATTATTTTTTGTTACACTTTTGCTCTATCTTTTAAAGAAAATTGGTGGGGGGTGTTCGATCATTTTCGGAAATAAATGTCAATAATTTCAAAATTGTTGAACGGAACTTAATAAGTTTGCAGTCGTTGTAAAGGGCTTTCCTTAGGCTATCAACCGTGCCTTGAGTGGAGTGATAGCCATTTCTTACCCAGCCGCTAGAGGGCGTTTTCTGACATAATACCAAATAAATTAGATTTTCTCAAAAAATAGAGCCTAATACGTCAGTGAAAACCAAATCTCGATATCTCTTACCTAACCTAAAATATAAGTAAAATAAATCAAAGCTCAGATTTTTTCGTTGTTATTAAATCCTTATTATCCTTATTTTATCACAATATATATATTATTTTACTGCTAAAATACTAACTTAATATTTAAAACAGTTAATATTCATTCAATATAAATATTGATTGAATATGAATATTGATTGCCCTTGTGTCCACACAAAATTCGAACTTATTAAAGAAAGCAAGTATGCTTAAGAAAACTAAATCGCAAAAATTATAATAGCGATACCTAAATGTCCAATCATATTAAGATTGCAGCTATTTATAGTGTATGAGATATTTCTGGGACTTTACCTGGAAAATATGAATTCTACACCACCTGTAAAGTGTTTGATATGTTTCGTGCTCATTTGCAATGTAATGATAATTAGGGATGGCAACGATGCATCGGCAACTTTATCACAGTTGCAACAGTCTGATTTGACCAGTGTAAAATATTTTTAAATTTCATTTTATATGCTGCATTTAAAAGAAAAAAATGCTGTATTTTGCGGTAAGAATTATTGAAAAGAGGTCAATACTCATCGGTTAATTAATTCTAAATTTATTGACTCGATTTGCTCTCAATAAGCTTAAAATTGCTGCATTATTAATGTAAATTAATTTTATTCTAAATATAGGTTAACGATATGTTTGTATTAGCTTTAATAACACTGTTGTGGCCTTGAGTAACTATTTTGAGCATCCCTTTCTCTTATGTAGCCCTCAGGCACTTTGTGACTATATTTATTTTAGTTGATAAGCAAACCACAGATCGCTTAGGTTTGATCAAGTCGCTAAAATAGGATATTATGTTATTAGTATAACTTTGCTTGATTTATATTTCATTGCCTAGAATGGCCAGCAAACCGTTCTATGTTTTTAAGAATTCTGTTAATAAAACCTGCTTTTAAGCTTCACTAGATCCGTCGATTCATATTTTATTTTCGGGTAAAATATTTCATAACTTTGGAGAACGTCTGATAAAACTTTTTTGGGACCTCTGGCTAGCTAGTTTCAGATATTTATATTTATCTTTCCACGCGGCCTGCACTAGCAATTTTCGGTTGGTACCGTTGGCAGCACTGGGTAGTAGATATGGGCTATTTCCCAAAATTACTGCAGTCTGACGTAGTTCTCTAACATCGTGAAAGTGGGAAGGCAAATTGACGGAACGGATGATTTTGTTCTTCTAGAAATACCCTTCGAGGCGAAAAGAAGCTTTGCTTTAGTGCAGTCATAGTGACTCAACATTTAGTATTGTATTTTTATACTACCCTTCTTTGGGGATATTGTGTAATATTCTGTGTTTTGACACAGGGGGAATTTGTTTTATAAAGAAAATATATTTATGCAAGGGGTGCTATAGTTTTTTTTCATTAAAGTAAGGGCGCTTTGTCTAATGCGTATTGGGTTGTTACAGGCTACAAGTCGTATCTCAGGGCCAATTCTATCACCTGGCCACAGATCCTATCTCCGGCCTACACTACAGCTAATCTTATCTCCGAGCCAATTTCATTTCCGAGTCCTCTGCTGGTTCTACCCTCGAGGCCAGTGCCATAGCAGTACCAACAGATACCCGGCGCCTCCACCAGAGTTCGAGGGATCTAAGGGGTATCGTATAGAAGCTTAAGTTTATTTATTAATTTATTTTTCTGTCCGACCAAAAACCTAACTACTAGTTAGGTTTATGGTCCGACTGATACAATCGCTCTTATTCTTTTAATATAAATCAAGCATTGACCGCCAAGCTCTAAGATAGCTCTCATTAATTTTATTATTCATTTATTCATCGGTTTATCTAGCGGATTAATATTATCGCTCTTATTTTTCCTTTTTTTAATATAAATCAAGCATTGACAGTCGAGCTTTAAGATAGTTTTCAATAACTTTATTCTTTTTTATCCATTTATCGGGTCAATTGATTTAATTATTGTGGTCATTTATCACTGCCTAGTATTAATGCTACATTTATAATTGGTGCAGCTACTAGCGCACGCATACATATATGTAATTAGATTAGGTAAAATCAAAGTGATCACTTCGGATTGTAGTGTTTAGAACATTTAGTTGTAAGGCATACAGTACCGAGTTAACAACAGAATTGGTCTCCGTACAATCTCCATATTGTACTCTATTTATCAATTATTACTTTAACGTTCATTTGACATTCCTTTGTCTTTAAATTGCAAATTTTACTGTAGGATTGTTGATGTGTTTTAAAAAAAAGAGCTTAGTAGCAAATAGATCGTTCCTTAAATCTTAGATTGTGTTTTCTTTATTAAGTTAAGGATTGAGTTTCTTTGTTTGATAAGCGTGCCTAGCAACCCCGTACAACACCAGCGGAGCTTTTTCAGTTTAGTTGGGAAAAACTTGTGGCGCTCTACAAACCCACTACCAGGGCCGGGCATTGTAACACGACTCTCCGGTGCTAGGTTTGTTTTTAAATGAAATTTTTACTTGCTAACTTCAACAGGAAAAACGTGTTGCACGACTTTGAATAAAAATCTAATAAACTGGTTATTTTTAAGGAAAAAATGAGAAATTCGAACTTTAATCATTGAATGCGCGCGGACTTTATGATATCTGCCAACGTTATTCGTTTACTAACCCAACTAGGCTTGGCCATTGACAAAAATATTAATATTTAACAAATATTTTAATTAAAAATATAACAACAATCAAACAATATTGTCAATAATAACAAATATTACTTTTCGTTCTGCAAACAAAAAGTATCAGGAGATGTTATGTGCAAGAATTAAAATGCAGAGATTTTCGATACCTATTAATCGGTCAAAATACGAAGAAAATCTTAATTTTAAAATTGGTTATGACTGTTATACCCTCTAGCGAGCATTTTCGAAACTCAAAAATAATTTCATGCGTTTTCCCTTAAGCGTTTTTACCCAAAGCTCTATGACAGCTAGTTCTTGAGTTCTAGCCGGCCATTCTTAGTTGGCCACCCGTTATGATATATTTTTGTGACCTTATTTGTAAAAAAAAATATTAATTTTCCACCCGTAGAAGTTTTGTGCTTATTTTCAATGCAACGGTAATGTAACTATTGCCGCTTGCCTATTTGATTTCTTTAAAAAAGTTTCACTCATATTGACTCAATATTAATTATTATTGAGATTTCAAATATAATGTTGCTATTTTAGCAGTAAATTATTATATGTTGTAGTAAAATAAGGATAATTAGTATTTACTAACAACAGGTCTTCCAAAATGTCGCAAAATCCTATTGTATTTCGAGCTTTGATTTCTTTTGACTTATATTTTAGGTTAGGTAAGAGATATCGAGATGCGGTTTTAACTGACCTATTCTTTCATTTGGCTGTCTTTTGTTTTAAAAAGAGTGGTATCGTTGCATTTAAATTTTTAGAAAAAATCTGTTTTATTTGCGGTTATGTCAGAAAACGTTCTCTAGGGGCTAGATAAAAAATCGCAATCACCCCATTCAAGGCACAGTTAGTAGCCTATGGAAAGCTCTTTTTATGGAAAGCTCTTTTACCAACGATTCCAAGCTTATTAAGATACGTCCAGCCATTTTCAAGTTATTGACATTTATTGCAGAAAATGTTCGAACACCCCCCACCACTTTCTTTTAAGGGATAGAGCAAAAAGTGTTTAACGAATAATAATTTACTTTATCTCGACTTTAAAATGGCAATACATATACTACAAAAAACAGGTTTTATAATTTAAGATGGCTATTACGCCCCCTGGCGGTCATTTTGGAAACTTAAAAATAATTTCCAACAATTTCTCTTTGGCGCTTTACTTATATATTTTTTTACATTTACGACAATTCCTTTTCAAGATATAGCCGACTGCCATTCTTAGTTGGCCATCCGGTACATTGGAATATATTCAAGAACTCACAGTATTATTAAGTATGTCAGAGCAATTGATTTGTACTCAGTCGTGGAATAAAATGTACAATAAACCGGCTCCAAAAACTAACATTCTTTGAAGATTCTGGTATTAGGAACAATTTAGTGATTCATATTTAATCGAGAAAGAGGTTAACATAAATGGAAGAGCTTCTGATTAAATATTTGATTTATGCTTAGTGGAATTAAATGTACAATAGAATATTTTCCAAAACTCGTAGTATTATTAGGGATCTTGATTTAATTACAAATGTACTATAGAATGCCTGTCTAATAGAATTTGACATAAATGTCAGAGCTTTTGATTATATTTTTGATTCACATTTAATTGTGGAATAAAATGTATAATAGAATATCGGTCAAATTCGCAGATTTGTTACGATTCTTATATTAAGGGTAATTTAGTACAATTTAGTATCACGTTTTAAATGCCAAAGTTTCTGATTACACATTTGAATCGTACTTTATCTTGAAATGAACAATAGAATAGCTTCAAAGACACACAGATATGTTAAGATTCTGGTATTAAATTTTTAAAGAGAAGAGAAGCTGACATACATGCCAGAGTTTTTGATTAAATTTTTGATCCATTCTTCATCGTGGAATGAAATGTATAATAGAACAGCTGTCTCACTCACAGATTTGTTAAAATTCTGGTATTTAAAATAATTTAGCATTATATTTTTTAACCAGAAGACATAAATGTCAGATATTTTGATTAAAGTTTTGATTCATGCTTCATCGTGGAACGAAATGTACAATAGAATAGCTGTCAAATTGACTGACTTGTTCAAATTGTGGTATTTCGAATAATTTAGCATTACATTTTTAAGCAGAAGACGACATAAATGTCAGAGCTTTTGATTAAATTTTTGTTTCATACTTCATCGTGAAAAGAAATATACAATAGAATATTTGCCTAATTCACAGACTAATTCTAGTATTAAAAACAATTTAGCATTATATTTTTAACCAGCAGAGAAGTTTACATAAAGGTCAGAGCTTTTGTTTCAATTTTTGATTCATACTTCATCGTGGAATAAAATGTATATGTGTGTGTATAGAATAGCGATCAAACTCGCAGATTTGCTAAGATTCTTGTACTAAAATTACATTATAAACGAGAAAATAAGCTGACGTCAATGTTATGATTAAATATTTGAATCATACTTCATCTTGAAATGAAACGTATAGTAGAACAGCGTCAAAAGCACACGAATTTTTTAAAGATTATGGTATTAAAAGTAATGGTGCATTATATCTTTAATCAGAAAAGAAGTTGGCATAAATGCCAGAGCTTTTGATTAAAATTATGAATTCATACTTCATGAACAATATATAGCTTTCAAACTCACAAATTTGTTAAAATCCTTGTATTAAAAACAATTTAGTATCACATTTTAAATCAGCAAAGAAGTTGAGATCAATTATCGTACTTCATCTTAAAGTGAAATGTAAAATAGAATGGCTTCAAAACAGAATTTTGATTATATTTTTGATTTACACGTAATTGTGGAATAAAATGTATAATAGAATACCGGTCAAATTTGCAAATTTGTTACGATTCTTGTATTAAGGGCAATTTAGCACAATTTAGTATTACGCTTTAAATCACAAAAGAAGTTCACATTAATGCCAAAGCTTCTGATTAAATATTTGATTCGTACTTTATCTTAAAATGAAATGAACAATAGAATAGCTTTAAAAACACGCAGGTATGTTAAGATTCTGGTGTTACATTTTTAACAAGAAGAGAAGCTGACATAAATTTCAGAGCTTCATCTTGAAGTGAAATGTACAATAGAATGGCTTTAAAACAGAATTTGAGATAAATGTCAAAGCTTTTGATTACATTTTTGATTCACACTTCATTGTGGAATAAAATGTATAATAGAATACCGGCCAAATTCGCAGGTTTGTTACGATTCTTGTATTTTTGTAGTATGTTAAGATTCTAGTATTAAAAGTAATGTAGGACTATATATTTAATCAGAAAAAAAGTTGACATAGATGTCACAGCTTACTTCTTATATCACTTATTAACCTTGTTTTTTATTAAAAAATAATACAAATATATAGAAAATTCTCGTTCTTCATTTCTGAGGTTAACTATCATCATTTCTATTTTGATTTCCTCAGCATTAATATTTTTCTCCTTCCAATAGATATTTTTCCCACAATTTTTTCATGGATTATGAGTTGCAGAATCTCATACTTTGGGCCTCTCAGGATGTGGCCTAGATATTGCAATTTGCCTTTTTCTACTTCCTATAGGATCTCTACGCCTTTCTCCGTTCCTCTCAGAATCTCCACGTTGGCCACATGTTCTGTGAACTGTGCTTTTGCATTATCGAGGCCTCTTTGGTTAATATATAACAAATATATGTCGTTAGGTATATTTCCCAATGTATGGAAAATGTCTATTGTTTGTCCAATTTATAAGAACAATGGCTCAAGAAATAGGGTCACTAACTATCGGCCAATAACTATAATGTCACATTTACCCAAAATATTTGAATGTATTGTTAATGAATTTCTTTGTGAGTGTTTCAAAAATATCATCTCTGTGAAACTGCGCATGGCTTTTCAAAAGGCATATCAATAACAACAAATTTACTATTGTACGACCAAGTAATTTCTAAAGCGCTTGAGAATGGATTTGCAGTCGACTCCATTTATACAGATTTTGAGAAGGCTTTTGACAGAGTTGATTTTGCTGTTTTGCTGCAGAAGCTTTCTGATTATGGCGTGAATGGTGTATTGTTGAAGTGGCTTGAATCATATTTGATAGGTCGTAAACAAAGAGTTAAAATTGGAACATCTATCTCTGGTGATTATAATGTAACATCTGGAGTTCCACAATGGGGTCATCTCGCCCCTCTACTTTTTAATATTTTTATAAATGATATTGTTGACTGTTTCCAACATAGTAAGGTTTTATTGTATGCAGATGATTTAAAGGTATTTAAAGTGAATGCTTGACTCACCAGATGCATCAGTACTTTTGCAGGCAGACCTTCAACGTTTTGAGGCATGGTGCGAAAATAATAATATACACCTTAACATAAGTAAGTGTAAATATATACAATTTAGCAGAAAATCCAGCCCAACACTTAACTTATATTATATACAACCTATTTTGCTTAATAGTGTAACTACAATTAAGGATCTAGGAATTATATTTGACAACAAACTAACTTTTGTAAATCATATCGACTATGTGTATAATAAAGCTCTAAAAATGTTGGGCTTTAAAACTGAGCTTTATCCACAATATCGGAACAGAATTTTTGCACTCGACGCGCGTTTCGCTAACCATGTTAGCATCATCATCATGGTTAGCGAAACGCGCGTCGAATGCAAAATATCTGTTTCGGTATTGTGGATAAGGCTCAGTTTTAGTGTTGCCGAAGGTTCCAAACCCCAACATATGTTGGGCTTTGTAAAAAGACATACCAAAGATTTAAAAAACGTATTTGCTCTCAAAAGTTTGTATTTGTGTTTAGTTAGATCTCAACTGGAGAATAATACTTGTGTATGGTCACCATACTATCAACGTCATAGGGACAGACTAGAAAGAGTGCAGCGCAAATTTTTGTGTCACGTTAGATTTAGATTGGGACTTGATGTTGAAGCTTGTACTTATGATCATCTCCTGAATATGTTGAATATAAAATCCTTAAATGAAAGGATAATTAATTTTGATAGAATCTTTACTTATAAAATACTTAATAACAGTATAGATTGTAGTGACCTTCTCCTAGATCACTTCGAGTTGTGAATACATTTCATATTGAAAACCATCGCACCAATTATGGTCAATTCTCATCGATAAATGGAATGATGTATCATGCAAATGAATTGAGAATTGACTTGTTTAACACCTCCTTGTACTGCCTTCGGGCAGCACTTAATAGTCAATAGATGGCTAGCCTAGCCTTTTACATAATGTTAGTAATTTAGTGGTCCGTTGTTGTTTTTATAGTTAGTGTATAGTTTGTATCTTTATAACTCGTTTGTCATTTATATATTGTGTACTTAATTTTTCTTAACATTTTATTCTTAGACTAGACCATTAATTAATTTTTGTAAAATTGACTTTTTGTAAAATTGGGATATTCCCGTTGATAAATAAATAAATAAATGATATTCTCAATATCCTACGGTACGTCCATATCTCGAAATCTTCTAGTTTCCGCACGCAATACATGTTAGGGTCAAAGGTTCTGCACCATACCAAAGGACTGGGGATACATGACATTTGAGCATCTGAGTTTTCAGGTCCAGGTTCAGATTGCGACTACATAGCAGCTTCTTGATCCTCACAAAGGAGGCATGGGCTTTCTCAATCCGAATCTTTACTTGTGAACAATAATTCACCGAGCAGTCGACACTTGAACCAAGAAAAATAAATCTTCTCGACTCTTTCCAGCCTTCAGCTTTGGTGGCAATCATGCATTTGGTCTTCTTAACATTGAATGTCAGACCATATTCTCAACTAAATGTAATGACATTATCCAACTTACTCTGAAGTTCTTGCATATTTTCGGCCAGAAGTACTGTATCGTCCGCATAACGCAAATTGTTCAGTGCAATGCCGTTAACTCATTCCACCGGCATGATTTGCAAGATCTTTGATCAAGATTTCCTGTGAGTAGATGTTGAAGAGGAGTGGTGAAAGAACACACCCTTGTCTGACTCCTCACATGATTTCCACTGCTTTCATCAGTTCAGGTTTAGGTAGAATTTTATTATTATTTGTATATCTCTTGTGTCGAGGTTCTTTCCTTCCAATGCTTCTATTAGTTGCTCGCATCTGACTTTATCAAATTATTATAATCAATAAACAAGACGAATACATTTTGGTTGACATCAAGACACCACGGTATTAAGACATTCTAGCCAAACAAAGCTTTCCTTGTACCAAATCCACTTTTAAAGCCAAGCTGAGTATCTGCTATATCTTCTTCCAGCTTCTTATATATACTACGGTGCGTGACTTTGAGAAAGATCTGTAGTGTGAAGTTCATTAGGCTAATGTAAGCATTTTTTGGCATTATGCTTCTTAGGAATTGTGTCAAAACATTGACTGAAGCCATTCTTTTGTTATTATTCCTGTTTCGTAGATCTTATTAAATAGGGAAGTTACAGCACCTAAATGTTGTTCTTCAATCAACTAAAGCACATCTGCAGGTAGGTCGTCAGGGCCAGGAGCTTTCCCATCTTCAGCTGATTTTTTTTATTCCTGCTTGTACTTCTTCTTTTGAAATAGATGATCAAGTTTCATTGTTAGTGTTGGTAGTTGTTTCTTCTCCATGGTCATTGAAAAGAATTTTAATGTCTAAAATCAGTTAATCTTTAATATCCAACACGATGTTTCCTTCTTCATTTGTAAGGATCTATGATTTTTACTTCCCACCAGTTCCAGTAAGCTCTTTTATTTTGGAAGTGAAACTTCTTTAGCGAAGGTAAAGTCAGAAAAAAGTTAAACGCTTATCAAAGTTGAAATAGTTATCAAAGTGAAACGTCCCTTTAATTAAGCATGTTCCAGTATAGCTAGCCGGTTGAAATTTTCAGGGCATGTAGGCCGGGTAAAATGAGGATCATAGACGAAAACTGTAACCCGTACCACCCTCCATTTGGCTAGGATAGGTGGGGGGGGGGGGTGAGGAGGGGGATCGGTAGAAGAAAAACTAAAGAGAGGGGTAGAGGCAATTGGAGAAGCTCCATAGTTTAGTCTGAGTACAGGGTCGTAGAATATATTCCACCTACGGGGTCGAAACTTTTATATGTGCACAGAATCCAGGGTTTAAAAGATTACGTAAGAAATATCGTAATATCGATCCAGAATGCTAGTGTTAGCAATCGTAGTCGGATTGGAGCGCACAAAACAAGGCAGGGGGTTTGGAGCAACCTTTAGTTATAGATAAATATAAAGCACTTACATTACTATTCATCTCTTTATCTCAGAATTCTGACTTTTTATCTCAGAATTCTGACTTTTTATCTCAGAATTCTGACTTTATATCTCAGAATTCTGACTTTTTATCTAAGAATTCTGACTTTTTATCCTAGAATTCTGACTTTTTATCTCAGAGCTGATTTAAAATATTTTCTCTTGTGTGACCCCAGGACGCCGTAGTACTTTCTCGAGTAAAATAAAGAGCTCGCTCCTTCTCATTAAACCTACGATTCATTTTAAAAATGATTTATTCCGCGTTTTAAAAAAAATCCGTCGTCAAAATTACATTTTACCCAAGATTTAACCATTGATGTAGAAAATACGTCCATGGTGTAAAGAGAGATGTCAAGCTAAGACGTAACGGCAAATAATGGTTGTACAAATTTTATGATCCAGTACATTTTAAAAAGTAATTAGACACTCTTTTTAAGGTTTTGTATTTTCCTTCAAGTTCCATTTGTTCCTGGCGTTTCAGTTTAAAGGGATAGTTTCCAACAATATTAATTGGTCCATACAAAATAAATTCTTATTTTACAATCTGAATACCATCTTTTACTGGTCATATGAAGTCGTCGATACAGCCAATATACTAGGTACCTATCATCGTAAAAAACACCAGCATAGTACTCTCCTTGTTTTATGGTATTACAAGTTGTAGTGTTTTGATTTTTTATTAACTCAACATCTGAAAATTATTCATTTTCAAATTCACTTAACGGTTCAACTGTGGAATTCCAGCCACCCTGTACATCATCACGATCTTCAATATTTGGTTCTATTGCAATATTTTCTTCAAATGGTTTAATGACTGGTTCTTCGGAAAATTGGGTAGCAGGTTCGGTAGTAGGTGGAAAAGATACAGTGGATGATGCATGTAGTTCACCTTTATGACCTAGATTCACTCCCAACTCACTTATGTCACACAATGCGTCATCTTTAGCTTTTTCTAAAACTATTTTTAGCTTTTGACTGTTGTTTTCATAATATTTCATAGTATTTCATTTTTCGCGCGGAAAAAAAAATTGTTACCTACCGTCCAAATATGTATAAATCATATTTTAAACATCAAAAGCGTACCAACAAAATCTCATGTCATTCACAAACATCACCAAATAATTAGCCTAATAGACAATGGAATGGCGGGCAAACTGCAATACTGCTTACTTGCCTACAGCAAAACAAATAAACACCCTGCTCAGCAGCCAACAGGGCCTGTTGGCTTACGTGGTTCTTGACCATTCCTTTAAACACAACTTGCCGATTGCCTGCTAAATTCCAAGCGACTGCCGTCGACTGCTACTGATTTGTTAGGGAATGCCTTAGGACTGCTGCGACTGCGAAAGAATGCCCAGCGACTACCAGTGAATGTTAAGACGACTGCCTATGACTGCCACTAATTACTAGTTGATTGCCCTGGGACAAACCTGCGACTGCCAAGAAAATGTACATGTAATGCCAGTAGTGAAAGACCCCTTGGAGTGAAATGTCCCTGCTTGTAGGAATTGGTTAGCTTAAACTGTGGAAAGCATCATCCGGTGAGTTTGCGCGTAGCGCTATTTCCATCACCTTCATCCTGAAAAAATCTAATAAGGGCAGTCTTCGAAAGTTAGCCATTACAATTCGCCCTGAGTTGTCGGGTAGACGAGTTTCCATGTGAAATGCCTTTGTAGTTTGTCATTTGAATTTTTTTATGTGTTGTCATTTAGATTTATTTTTCTTTGCTTGTATGTTCCTTGCCTACGGGGTCGAAACTTTTATATGTGCGCCTCATGGGAGGGCTACCTTTGACCATAAGGGGGGGGCCGGGGCCCTAATTTAAGGGGGGATTTTAGGGAAAAATCGTTTTTTGCCGATATTTCTGCAACGGAGCTTTGGATCGAAAATCTGACGAGCGATACTCGAGAATTATACCTTCCATCCCCCACCTCCCCGGATACCCTAAAATTTTCGAAAAAATGGGAAAAATTAATAAAAAACGCAAACAAAATTTGGAAAAGTTAATAAAAGTATTATATATCTAAGAAAATATGAAAAAAATAGTAAGATAAGCGTAGTTTTCGGCGAAAAAAAAGACGGAGGAGTTCAGCTACGAGGTCGGGGGATGGCAAAAATGGAAGAACAAGTGCTTTATGTATAAAAAAACAAAAAAATTTTGTAAAATGGGAAGAAATTGAAAAAAAACATAAGCAAATTTTACGAAAGTTAATAAAAGTGTTATAAACCCAAATAATAAAAAAACATAATAAAAGAAAACAAAAGATTGTTTGGAAAATTAATAAAAGTATTATAAAACCATATAAGAAAAAAAATAATAAAAAAAGAAAACGTTGTTCGGAAAGTTAATAAAACGACGTATTATAAAATGACAAAAAAAATAGAGAAAAAAAAAGGAAAAAAGAAGTGTCGAAACCGGGACCGAAAGTTGAGAAAAAAAGCTTAAAAAAGAAACACTCAATTTCTAATATCTCTTTCAGAAGTTTGAGTTCAGTTGTGTGCTTATAAAGGTGAGGCACAATTTTTTTTTCATGCACACTATGGGAGTCCTGCTGTCTGCAGATTTTCTATCTCGGTACATTTATCTTTTAGCCACTCCTCCTTAGCTTGGTGACATTTATCTTTGATGTCCTTCTGTACTTCTTTATATTTCTGTCTGTCCTTATTTTTCATGTTTTCAGGTTTCTTCTTTCTTCCATAAGTACCTACTAGTATTTCATCACTTATTAAATCTTTTCTATTTGTTCTTTTCTCCGGTTTCAGATGCTACTTAGAAAGTTCTATAATAGATGATTTTAAATTTTTCCACATGTCCTGAGGTTGGCTCTGAGTTGCCGAACGAGTATTTATAGAAAATTATATACTAACACACAAAAACCCATTTTATATTATATAGAAGATAATATATACGAAATGTTTATTGAAGTATGTATAAAATTAAGTGAACGTTTTAAAACGTGTCTCTTAACTGTTCTTATGTCTTAGTTTGTAAGGTCTTAAAAACACCCTGTGTATTTTAGGAAACATTGAACACAGAAAAACGTATTTTTGGCTCTTATTTTAAGAGCAATATCAAAAAACTTTTAAATTTTCAAAAATGTTCCATCATTATCGACATTTTTCCTGTTTTTGTTAAAAAAATATTTTACCTTATAAACTAACAGAGCTAGACCATACAAACTATCTATACTTGAATTGGCCTTCAGGAGATCTCAAATAAAACACTATTTTATATAAAATTAAATTTTGATACATGTATCAAAAAACTAATCACCCTGCATATCACAAAACTAAATATAATAAATATAATAAAGCTTTTTTCTTCATCTCTAACAGTTTCTGAAATAGAATAATGTTTGCAGAAATTAACATATTTGTCAAGTTTTGGTATTCTAGAGCGATACCCAAATCACTTGGAACGCGATATCATATGTTTCGAAGAAATAATAGAATGGTTAAGCAACGATCGCAAGAAAAGCATTGTTCCTCAGTTAAATATCAAAATTTCCCATCGTTTCAGCAATCTATTTCGAATCCGAACGACGAATTTTTACCGACCGGTGAAACCTGTTAATTTTCAACTTTAACCTCCTTACATCACCTCATCCTGTAATTATAGATTTTCTCACAATGGAGCTATTCAAAAGATATTTTACGAGAGTCGGACTATTACATTGGCATACGTTAATAGCGTTAATGGCTCTATTAGTTCGACTTAACAACACTTTTGAACATTATTTATTATTGGCGAAATGGCCGACCAAGCACTGTCTTTGTTTTCGGTACAAGTTGACTCTTTCTTTATGCGTCGAAGCTGAAACGTCTAGCTAAGCTCTGGGGTCATCATTGTGTGATTGCAACATTCACAATATGTCTGTGGGGGGAAGTCAAACGACCTTATTAGACGAAAAAGTAAACCGTTGATGAACGATGGACAAAGAAGTTTTAAAAATGAAGAACCAGATAAAATGGCTATCGAGGAAAGTTGTTTCAAAATTCCGAAAATGAAACATGAGCACACAAAACCATGTTTTCCACCACAAGCATTTTAATATGTACAACTCAGCGAAAAGGTCAACCGAACACATTTCGGACCGAACAGCAACCTATCGACTGCATGATTAACATGATTTGTCCATTACCCCGCCGGCGAATACGTTTTCGAGTCGAAAAAGGTCAGGAAATGTACGCGCACAGGTGTGCTAAGGTCAGGTGCAAAAACAAATAAAAATAGTCGGCTAGGTTGGGTTTCGGTATATTGTAATCGCCAGGCAGTTCGGCCGTGGGCCGATACCTGTCGTTCAACAATTTTGCGGGACCCGGGTTTATATCCCTATTTTATTTGGTTTCATTAATGCCGTCTCGAAAAAAAAAATACTAGTCTAGTTCGGTACCGAAGCGAGAACAGATGGGTAAGTTCAGTTAGTGCGTCAAAATCTAACATCATATTTTGGCATAAAGACAACCATAAAATAAGTGACCTTCATATAAAGTAGTTGAAACAATTTCATTGGAACACTTCAGTTGCTTTGAAACAAGATGTATAGTACGTCTTAAAAAAATCAACAGAGCTATTGCACCTACATCCATGCTGCTACTCAATTCCCATTCCAATTTCTGCTGTTCTTTTCAGCCTAAACATTTGTTTTTATCAGATCATTTTGAAACACCCTACCTAGTATGAACTTTCCTCATCTCTAACTTCTCTTACTAGTTTGGGCCATAAACAAGAACATGTTCACAGAAGACAAGGCCGTTCAAGTATGATATACACATTTATAATTTATCGTATTTTCGTATAAAAAGAACCATAAAATAAAACAATGCAAATGTCCTCTATATATAAATATATAAATATTTACTCAAGCTCTATTAATTAGAAGCAACTCCAGTTTAGACCCTTGAACCAACAAGAAGACATAAGCATGCAAGGCATATGATGCTAAACCCAGCATATTTTGGTAAGAAAACTACGAAATAATCCAATGCTTGAAAAATAAAATGAAAAATGGCAACCATGATCGGCAAAAGAACTGTCCTCCTTATCTGTATATTATCAGCTTCAGTTATATGAAGTAATTCCAGTTCAAACACTTAAAGTATATACCATGGTATAGCGTAATATTTTGATATAAAAAGAACCATAGATAAAACAATGAAAACTGTTCTCCTTATATGGTAGAAAAGATTATCAATTCCATTCGTTAGAAGCAATTGCAATTTAAACGCTGAAACTGTATGCTAAACTACCATAGTTTCGCATAAAGAAAATCATGAAATATATCAATGATTGATTGTTGATTATATGGCAGTCTAGATCATCATCTAGAACAGTTAGAAATAATTCAGCTATGTGCGATTTCACCATATCATGGTATAAATAGCACCATGAAATAAAGCAATGATCGGCAAAAAGATGTCTTCTTTATACGTTGGTTAGATATTTGAGTTATTTGAAATATATACCGCCATATTTTAACGTATAGACCCATAGAATAAAAGATGAATATGAAAATCTGGCCTCCTCATATGGTAGAAAATATTTTATCGTTTCTATTCATCAGAAGTAATTCAAATGTAAATTTTGAAACCATATGCTTTACAACCATATTTTGGTATGAAGGAAACCATGAAATATAGCAATGATTCATGTAATAGTTAGAAGCAATTTCACTTCAATCACTTGAACCATATGATTTAACAGTATATTTTGGTATAAGGGCAACCATGAAATAAAGCAATGAATTAGCAAAAAGCTGTCGTCTTTATATTTTAGTATAAGTTATCAGCTTTGTTCGTTACATATAATATTAGTTCAAAAACTACATGTCTTAGCATCATATTTTGTAACAAGACAACTATCCTCCTTAAATATTCATGTAGATTATCAGCTCCAATCGTTAGAAATGATTTCAGTTCAAAAAGTTGAATCATATGCTATACACATGGTATAAGATCAAATATGAAATAAAACGTTGATTGGCAAAAAGCTATCCTCTTTAAATGGTAGTCTTGGTTATCAGTTCCAGTTTTCTGAAGTAAATTTAATTCAAACGCTTGCCGTATATAGTTTAGCGCTATATTTTGGTACAGAAAGAACCAGCAACAACAGTTCTTGGGAAAATTGTCCTCCATATATGATGTATGGTTCCAGTTCCATTCAGTAGAAGTAATTCCAATGTTAGCACTGGAACTATATGCTATGTCCACCCTTGTTTTGATATAAAGAAAACCATGAAATACAGCAATGATGGAAAAGCAAAAATGTCCCCATTATATCGCTGTCTAGGTCCTCAGCTATAATGGTTAGAAATAATTCTAATTCAAACTCTTGAACACCTAGATTTGCTATAAAGAGAATCATGAAATAAGCGATGATTGGAGAGGACAATCCTCCTTACATGGTTGTCTAAATTGCCGGCGCTATTCGTCAGAAATAATCGCAGTTAAAATATTTGAACTAGGTATATGCAATTTCACTATATTTTTGTACACTATATTTTGGTACAACAAACAAAACGATGAACCATATGCCATAAACAATATTGTGGTATAAAGAAAATCATGAAACATAGCAATGATTAATATAATCGTTAGAGGTAATTTCATTTCAAACACTTGAACCATATGCTTTAGCAGTATATTTTGGTGTAAGGGCAAACAGGAAATAAAACAATGAATTAGCAAAAATCTGTCCTATAACACTGTGGACAAAATTAAATTGGAACCTTCTTTAATGCCTAATAACTTTTTATTTTCAAAGGATTTTTTATAATTTTTGGATATGTTATGGCCTAAGGTATTGGGATTAAAAAGAACTTTGCAAAGAAGGCCTACTTCAGTGGCGTACAGAAAAGTAGGTATTTGTCAAAACCAATGTATTTCAAGTCGTTGCAAAATTCGGCCAAATGAAAAATGAGCAAAAAAGATTAGAAAGGGTTTGGAATATTGACCACTAAAAAATCAGGTCAATACAAACAAAATTAAAATTTACACTTTAATTTTGGATAATCCATGTCTTGTGGTACAAGTTAAATTTGATTCTTTTTTAATGCTTAATGACTTTTTTCAAAGCATTTTTTATCAGTTTTGGATATGCTATGACCTAATGTATTAAGTTCAAAAAGAACTTTGTAGAGCGGGTCTACTTGAGTGGCGTACATTAAAATTTAAAATTATAATTTTTTTAATTTTAAAAATTTTAATTAAACTCAAAATTTCTGTACGCCACTGAAAAGTTTGCAAAGTTTTTTTTGATTCTAATATCTTCGGCCATAACATTTTCAAACATGATTAAAATTCCTTTAAAAATATAAAGTTATTAAGCATGAAAAAAAGAATCATTTTAATTTGGCCCACAAGACACGGTTTTCCCAAAATTAAAGCATACATTTTAATTTCGTTTGTATTGACTTGGTTTTTTAAAGGTCAATATTCCGAACCGTTCCAAATATATTTTGCCCATTTTTAAACCCTTATTTCATTTTGCCGATTTTAGCAACCACTTGAAATGGTTTTGAAAAATACCCCCTTTTCAGTACGCCACTGCAGCAGACCATCTTTGCAGAGTTCTTAATTCCAATGCCTTAGACCATAACATATCTAAAAATGATA
>MU182733.1:0-30882 GCA_016904865.1 Pissodes strobi
ATTGTCAATAGAGGAGTTGCTCTGGAATAGAGGACGGGCAGCAAATTTCTAATTTCTCAGTAGAATAAAGCAATAATTAAAAACACATAGAAGTCTGAGTTAATTAATAATATTAGGTGTGTGTATTTTCAGAGGATATTTTAGAATTCCTAGAAATTAGAGGACAGATATTGTCAATAGAGGAGTTCCTCTGAAATACAGCACGAGCAGTAAATTTCTAATTTTTCAGTAGAATAAAACAATAATTAAAAACAAATAAAAGTTTGTTTAAATTAATAATGTTAGAGGTGTGTATTTTCAGAGGATATTTTAGGATTGCTAGAAATTAGAGGACAGATATTGTAAATAGAGGAGTTCTTCTGAAATAGAGGACGAGCAGCAATTATTAAATTAATTTAAGAAAAAATAACTGTTAAATAATCGGTTTCTTCGAACCGCAATTTTGGTTTTGAACCAAAAAATGGCAGCATATCTAGGCAGCACTTCTAGGTTTCACTTTTTTTTCGGTTAACATGGATGTAATGAAAAATAACCGAACAGCTTTCCGTGCGTTTTTTTTAGAATTCATATTTAACTCATTCTTGTCTTAATTAAGTAGAACATTTCGTCGATTTGGCTGCCAATTTAGATGTGTCATTTACAGATCATTTGGATTCATATGTTGCTATATTTAAGAAAACATTTAGATGTCTGGTTAATTAAGAAGCTAATGATACTCATAATTCTGGTTGCAATAATCGAAAATATTATACCATTTTCTAAATTCCGCAATATTCACATAAAACCATTAACTGCACAAACAGGTTAGGACTTATGCTATGTACGATTTTCTGTGAATATGATAGCTTTTTAAAAAATTACTGTAAATGGGTACATTTCTTCGCCAAACCCAACTAGAGCGAACGGACTCAAGCCAACCCTTTTTTGGAGGGAAAGGTAAAAATCCTCGTTGGTGGAGTGCCAGATTCGAGCTCTCGAGAACGACCGCCTGCTGACTAAAAAAGCATATATCTCTTCCTCTCCTAAATTCATCTCTTTCTCAGCCTGTTTTCCCTTGATTCCCGTTAAATGAGCTGCAACTGCTATCTAGTTTTTCTTTGCTCAGGATTAGTTCTTGTGTCTTTAGTAACGACTTTGGGACAAATAATTCTGCTAGTCTTCGCTTTGATGTCTTCAAATCAACAACTCAACGAACAAGCGCTTTACGTGAGTTTGGCTCTTAACCAATCCAAACTAAGTCAACCAAACCAAACTAACCCTAACTAACAAAAGCTTACCAATGCAACCCAAACAAACCCAAATGAATCGAAGCTAACCCGAGAGCTAAATATCTGGTGATTTATGGTGTACAGCTTGAAACAATTACGGTGATTTACTAAGGATTTATGAGGATTTATAGGTGATTTATTGATGATTTAACGAAATTTGTGGGGTTTATGAAGATTTATTTATTAAAAATGGATTTATAGTGTACAGGGTGGCCTGTTTATTATGGAATGACACCTTATCTCAGAATCTACGGAGTGTACCAAAAAAGTTTAATACCAAAGTTGTTTGGATTTACTTAAATTTTTAACATATAATATTTTTATAAATACGTATTTTTGTGGACAAGTATTAACTTTCTGATTTTAAATAGAATATCCCGCATATTAATGCATTTTTGAATTCCTTGGAAAATTCTAGATATATTTTATATATAATATCCTATACCTAAGTCTAACCGTTTTTGACATATTTTGAATATTTGACATAATATTACGTTTGCAGGTCTAAATATAACTATGAATTTCTCATATTGAAAGCCTTTATTATTCAATTGGAGTTGGTTTCCTTGTAGAAGAGGATCTACTTTAGTAGTCTGTTGGCATTTTTATAATAAATAAATACAGGGTGATCAAAAACTTTCAAATAGAAACCCACTATTTTTATAATTTTATCTTTTTAGCATTAAAAATAAGGTCAACATTGTATATGGTTGTCTATTCGAAAAACTTGTAGTTTTTGAAATATTTTCAATTTAACATTTTTCTATTGTAAAAATGCTATGCGGCTTTTAAGTTTTGTTATTAGTTGGCCATGACGGCGAGACGTGGCGAAAAAAAAACAATCTACCACTACAGAAATTACACTATTCCTTGTCGTCTGACAATACACCTACTAATTACCCCAGACGGGACCATTAAGTTATTGACCTTTCGTCGGGCGCAGCAGTTCTAGCAGATACAACAGTCTTCCTTTTGCACCGTGTATGCTAACCTATAGTGTTAAAATCCCCACCGCATAGGTAGCCTCCTATAATGTCTCTAGAAATGTAAAACGCTGGCCAATGCTAGTGTTCTTCTCTATGCTAAAATACGATTTTTATAATTTGTAAATTATAACCTAATCAGGTGCAGTGTATCCAAGAGGTGAAAATGTTTGCCATGTGCACAACAAACCTTCTAACACAAACTGCCAGGGACGTATCGATAGCTGGTCTAAAAATAGGTGACTACCTATGCGGTGGGGATTTTAACACTATAGGTTACCATTCTTCTTCTTTAAGTTCCATCTTCTAACGAAGGTTGGAAACCGTCATGGCATTGCGAACTTTATTGACCACCGCTCTAAATAGTTTCATACTGCTGCATCCGTACCAGTCCCTCAGGTTCCTAAACCAAGACATTTTTCGTCGTCCAACAGATCTTTTGCCCCTCATTTTACCTTGTATTATTAGTTGCAGTAAAGCATATCGCCGACCTCTCATAATGTGACCGAAGTACTCAAGCTTTCTTCTTTTTACGGTTAAGGGAATGTCTGGTTCTTTTCCTATTCTTCTAATAACTTCAGCATTAGTAATTCTATTTGTCCAGGATATTCGTAAAATCCTTCTATAGCACCAGATCTCAAAAGCGGCCAGTTTATCCATATTCACCTTCATTAAGGTCAATGGCTCCATGCCATACAAAAGTGTGAAAAGCAGATAGCAGCGCAACATTCTCAATCTTAGCGCCAAACTCAGATCCCCACAGCAAAGAAACTTCTTAAGTTTAACAAACGAACTTCGCGCTATTTCAACACATGACTTTATTTCTTTGGTCTGGTCTATGCCTGCCGTTATCCACGTTCCCAAATATTTATATGTATCAAGTCTTTCGATGTTCGGGCCGTCTACAATGAGTTTAGCGTTTGTGTGTGGTTTTGTTCAAATTAATTTTAAGCCCGATCTCGTTACAACAGGTATTTAAACGTTACATCACGTTTTGCATGCCATTAACATCATCTGTAATCACGACAGTGTCATCAGCAAATCGCATTGAGACTCACTCCCTCTGTGCAGCCATCCAAAGCCTCTCGAAACCTATTCTTCTAATATCGCTATAGACATTGAAAAGTAATGGAGACAGAATACAACCCTGTCTGACTCCCCTCAATATGTCGATGTCAGAGGAAAACTGATTGTCGATTCTAACTTTGGCGGTTTGATTCCAATACAGATGTGATATTATTCGTGTATCGCGACTATCGACGTTCTTATTTGTAAGAATTTCCATTAATTTTGAGTGTCGAACCTTATCAAATGCCTTTTCAAAGTCTATATAGCACAAATACAAATCTTGATTCATATCAAGGCATATCTGAGCCAACACGTTTTTGCCAAACAAGGCCTCCCTTGTTCCCATGCCATTCCTGAAGCCGAACTGTGTGTTACTCATCTCCGCCTCAAGAGTTCTGTAAATCCTGTTGTGTATTATTTTCAGGAACGATTTTAATGTGTGGCTCATAAGGGCTATTGTTCTATGTTCAGAGCAGGTTGTTGCACTAGGCTTTTTAGGGATTAGCACGAAGGTTGTAGCCATTGTTGAGGGATTGTACCTGTTGAATATATCAAATTAAAGAGGTCCACTACAATGTCAATAAGGTCTTCATCAATAAGTTTAATCAGTTCAACAGGCAGCTGATAGGTCCCGTTGCTTTTGCCCCCTTTGTGTTCTTGATTGCCGTCAGAACTTCCTCTCGTAAAATTGGTAGTCCAGTTTGCACCGTGATATTTTCATTATTTATTTCGCCCCTTCATCATTAAATAACTCCCTGATATAGTCTGACCATAGCTGCAAATTTTTCTTTACATCTTCCACTATGTTGCCATTATCATCTTTGAGGATACCAGCTGAAGTGGTATTTTTTTGTTGATATGTCTTTCTTTTTATGGATATTAAAACTAACTACTAACTAACTTTTTGTCCAATTCTTCTATTTCTACGCACTTTTCTGACAGCCAGTTCTCCTTGGCCTGGCGGATTTTTTCCTAATTTGCCGCTGAAGATCTTTATATATATTGGGATTTTTTTATTTGTTTTCTCTTCTTCTCCTCATCTACTGCTTCCTTTTTTCCTTGAGTGAGTGGTCCCAGCTGAAATAAGGGCACTTTGAAAAATCTCCCATTTAGTAGTATCTATGGTCGCTGTTGCAGATATATCTTGTCTAGCCTTCTCTAGACTTTCATTTACTGTCTGTTTGGCTTTATTGTAAACATGTTCCTCTCATAGTCTTCCGGGATCTATGATTTTCTTTATTGTGGGCTTTTGTGTTGTTTTTAGTTTTATTTTTAAGGACGAAACGACAGGATTGTGATCTGATGATATGTCAGCCCCTGGGTAGGTGAGGGTGGACTTAATGGCATTTCTGAATGTTTTATTTACCACTACGTAATCTATCTGATTTCTTACAATCTTCTTTAAACAATCAGCCGGGGATCTCCAGGTATAAAGCCTACGTTTAGGGAGTCTATAATAGGTATTAGCAATAATCATTTCTTGATTGATACAGAATTCCACCAATCTATCACCCCGTTCGTTCCTTTGACCTAGTCCATATTTTCCAACACAAGACTCGACCTCTTCCTCGCTCACTTTGGCATTAAAGTCACCCATGATGATGTTTAATTCATGTTTTTTAGTAAGTTATAGGTTACCATACACGATGCAAAAGAAAGACTGTTGTATCTGCTAGAACAGCTGCGCCCGACGAAAGGTTAATAACTTAATCGTCCCGGCTGGGGTAATAAGTAGGTGTATTGTCAGACGACAAGAAATAGTGTTATTTCTGTAGTGCTCGATTGTTTTCTTTTTCGCCACGCCTCGCCGTCATGGCCAACTAATAACAAAACTTAAAAGCCGTATAGCATTTTTACAATAGAAAAATGTTAAATTGCCAATAATTCAAAAACTACAAGTTTTTTGAATAGGCAACTTTATACAAAGTCGCCCTTATTTTTAATGATAAATAAGATAAAATTATAAAAATTGGGGGTTCCATTTGAAAAAAAATTACTTTTAACGATTTTTTCATTTTAATGTTAGTTTTTGATCTGTATTTATTAATTATAAAAATGCCAACACAGATTACTAAGGTAGATCCCCTTCTACAAGGAAACTAACTCCAATTAAATAATAAAGGCTTTCAGTAGGAGAAATTCATAGTTATATTTAGACCTGCAAACGTCATGTTTTACATAATATTCAAAATATGTCAAAAACGGTTACACTTAGGTATAGGATATTATATAAAAAATATATCTAGAATTTTCTGTGCAATTCAAAAATGCCTTAATATACAGGGTATTTTATTTAAAATAAGGAAGTTGATACTTCTCCACGAAAATACGAACACCCTGTATATATTAAAATATATTATTTTGAAAATATTAGTAAATCCAAACAACTTTTGTATTAAACTTTTATTGGTACGGGGTGTACCAAGTTATATTTACATTTACTCGATAACTGAAGATATTTGATGGTAATAATAATAATAAGTCATAATAATATACGGTTTTCTGCTATTATCCCAATTTTCAAGAAATATAATCTTCTATAGTATGAACAATAATTATATTTCAGATTGCAATAATTGAGAATATTATATTTGATTTTTGAAAATCTTTGTTTTACCTTTGTTTAGTTTGTGTTGGTTAAGAGCCATGTGGCCCGCTGGTTTATTTTTTATCTACGTGGTGTAGATTCTGAGATAAGGTGTCATCCCATAATAAACGGGTCACCCTGGACAACATTTTGGCCGGATATTTACCCCTCGAGTCAACCCAAAAATAAACCAGCGGGCTACATGCGCTTGGCTCTTAACCAACACAAACTAAACAAAGGTAAATCAATCAAATATAATATTCTGAATTATTGCAATCTGAACTATATTAATTATTCATAATATAGAAGATCATATTTCTTGAAAATTGTAATAATAGCAGAAAATCATATATTATTATGACGTATTATTATTATTACCATCAAATATCTTAAGTTATCGAGTAAATGTAAATATAACTGCTACGCCTCTGGCTCACCGTCCGGCAATATTTTGTTATTGCCTTGCATTATTTATTTCCTTGCGAATGCTGGTCCTTTTCAAGGGAAAACTTCTTATATTAACTTCGTGCTTTATGAAAAATATTATTTCTTAAAGGCAGATGAAATACGATGTTTACATCAATATGTGGATACAACGTATATGGATGGAGTGAGTGGCAGCAAATAACGAAACAATCATATGACGTAATTATTATATTTTGGCCCTTAAAATAACGAAGAAGCCTATTTATATAGAAGGTATTTTGTGCGCAAACGAGTTATTTTGCCTATGCTGATATAATATTTATATGCACTAAGTTAAATATGTCACTAATAAGTAAGGGTGCTAGCAATTAGATTACTTAACATCAGAGCGATCGGCCAATCTTCAAAAATATTAATTTTCATCCACTAGAGTGATAATTCACATTTTATCCACGGTATTCAAATGCGGCATATTTTTTGCCAAACTCTCAATTTCTTGTTATTTGGTAAATGAAACGAAATCTTATTTATACTGAAGAAAACAATTTAAAAATGTCCCTGCACCTATATAAATAGCATCCCAGTGGTTTGTTATTATAAAACTATATTTCGTTCAGATAAAGAATATATTAACCGAACTTTGATTATTTTATCGAGAAATACAAATCAACTTTTCAATTAATTCGATAAATAAAAAGCAAATTTATCTTTTCTAATCATCATTCGGCATGTGCCTGTTATTTGAAACAATATTATTTCTGGCGAACTCGAAAAAACTTAATTTAAAGATTATAAGATATAGAAAGAGAGAAATCGATTTTAATTTTCCGTTATATCCCGAAGCCTTTCAGGAACTTGTGTATAGTTTTACGTCGCACAAGCAATATGAAATCTAAAATAATTATTTGAAAACAATGAGATAATAAAGAAGGTTTGGAGAATCAGAGAAAATGTCCAATAGAGACAATAAACCAATAAGGACTATAATAGTCTGGAATGATAGAATAAGCGAACAATATCACATGAAGTCAAATACGAAATTGAATTCGGGAAATTATTAATGAAACAAAACAGACGGCAGCTATCAATCGCAAAGAAAAGAAACGAGGAAATGAGAAAGCAAGCCATACTCTTAAAAATCCAATAATGATAAAATTCCTGCAACTAATGAACAGGATCGGACTATGATAAGACATTTTCAGATGAGAAAAATATAAATTTTTTCTAATTAATCATTAAAAGGGACTAAATATAATCGTAATGCTGTAACAAATTAAAGGGCGTCTTAAGACTTCAATATGGCATCACTTGTTGCAGATTGAAAATATTTTCCACAGTTTAGAATTGAGGAAAGCCATTAATTCGCACCAAATAAACAGGAAATGTACTTAATAAGAAATGCAAAAATGCAGCATCTGCAATTTCTCCGCAGCTAATGTTTGACTTTCTCATATCCGAATATTTGACTACTGCTTAAGATTTAAAAGCGGTGCTTATCAAGCACTGTTGGATTTTGATGAGTGTTTCAGTTCCTGAAAAGTAGTTTCATTGCGATTGCACATCGATGTATCGTTTTGCGCTAACAAGGATATTTGGGTATTAGACAGGGCTGAGAAGAAAATGGCCCAAAAATTGAAAAAGTTTATGCAACTGCATTTGCGGCACTACCGTAAAACGGGGTTACTTCGACAGCGGGGGTAACTTCGACATTCATATTCTGATGCATGTTTTTGCGGAAAAATTGGCCTTTTAATGTTTTTTTCTGGATATCCATTGATTAATTATTGTTATTAATTATTATCATTTGCAACACGATTTCATTATTAATTAAAGCGAACCTAACACCGGAGAGTCGTGTATGCAATATGCCGGTTCCTGGTGTGGAGTTCGTGAGCGCCACCAGTTCTGCCAGCTAAACTGGGAAAGCTCCGCTAGTTTTATGCGGGGTTGTTATGCACGTTCTACTGAGCAAGAAAATACAACTTTAATTTACAGTTCAATCTATTGGCTTCTTGTTTTTTTTTTAATAACAACAATCTTACAATGACTTAAAAAAAAGAATGACCACAATAACAAACTATTAAATAATTAATCCAGCTGAGACTTCAGCAAAACACTTCCTCTCTTTCCAGTAGACATTTCTAGAAGTACGAGATCATCGGTTTCAATCAATTTGCCTTTACCACTTCCCACAGGAAAAATACGGTAGTGCGAACAGCTCCATTAAAAATGAAGAAATATAGTCGATACGAGGAATACTTCTATGATAATAGACAAGCAATACGCATTGTAAAACGACTGCGGAAGCAACAACTAATGAGCTAAAATTAGATTTTTCAATAAACAATAGGAAATATTCCTAAACAAAATAATACATCTTTAAAAATCCGAATGAACAGCAACAATTATGGAAAATAGCCCATTACTAATATTCAAGGCTACCAATCGAATATTACAAAACTTACATCATGCCACTTGAAAAGATAGATATAAGTAAAAATCCCAAATCTCAAAGTCCACAGCTGCCGGTAAGAAGGTGGAACCACAAAATAACCTCAAAATCTACTGAAACGTAATAAAGGAAAACAAACCTTGAGGGTTGAGAGAAAATTAAAGAAAAATAAGAGAAACCCACGGGGAAATATGGGCAAAATAAGCCCTAAACCCCTTGAGCACTATGAGAAGAAACAACAATGAGCCATCTATGCATAAATCAACAAGTCTTAGGAGAAAATAAGCAACAGGTACTAGTTTTTTACTATTGAAGAGAAAATAAATTAATAACTAAGAATAATTCTCGAATTAACAGGTGAATAATAAAGCAGCAGCAGTATACCAAACCAAACCAATGATCCCAACAAGATAAAGCCATATCAGCCTAAGATTACAAGTGAAATATTGAAACAGAAAGTAGTATATGAATTTGACCGATCTAACGAGGATCAAAGGTAAGTTATTAACTAAGTTAATAACATAATTATTGTAATATAAATAAGCAGAGTTAAACTAATGTCACAATTATTCTTATTTTAGTTGTTTGATCAACCTAAGCGCGCCAATAGATTAACCACTAAAATAAATACAGAGACAAAGTGCTGGAGAACAACATAAGAAAAAGTTTTAATCATCTCCTGATGATGCTAACATGGTTAGCGAAACGCGCGTCGAGTGCAAATATTCTGTTTTGGTATTGTGGATAAAACTCTGTTTTAGTGCATGTTGCCGAAAGTTCCAAACCCCAACGTAGATTAGAAAAAGGATGATCAGAATAGCCATTTACGGCCACAATAATATTATAAAAGCTAATATATATTATGTAATAATTATCATATGTATAATTAATTAATATGAATAAATGCTGAAATTAAGTCCACTAACTTATTGACAACAAATCAAATAAATGAATTTATAATTAATTAACCGAAGATTAATACTCAATAATTCTTACCACAAAATATAGAACCTTTTGTTGCTAAATGCAGCATATAAAATAAAAGTTATAACCTTTTATAGTGGCAAAATCAGACTATTACACATTATTACTATTTTTTAAATTGTTTTTATTAATATTATTTTTAGCTTAGTTTAGTTTTTCTCCTCTTTTTCGGGTAAGTAATTTTTTTTTGAGATGCCGCACAACTACATCAAAAAGCTGGGAGGTAGACCTTACCTCAACAACAAAAAGGAGAACATGGAGAAAGTCATTGAAGCTGTAAAGAATGGGATGTCCAAATACAGAGGAAGTCAAAAGTTTAAGGTTCCAATAAAAATTTTGGTCTTTCATGTGTGCTGACTTTTGTTAATAGCAAAAGTTTTTGGTGCAGTAAGCGACTGGCGCTTCCCTATGACACACCAGGATATCTGTCAAGTTGTGGCAATATTTGTGATGAAGTAAGGCAAGAACGTTCAGAGATGGAAGAACTACGAACCAAGTTTAGATTTTATAAACAAGTTTGCTGAAAAAAAACAACCTGACAACCCGTTTGGCTTTCAATATTAAATGTCAGCGAGCTGCCGTGGGTAATGTGGAACTAAAAGAATTTTTTGACAACATTAAAGACATTTTGGAAAATGCGTTACCAGAACATGTCTGCAATTACGACGAAACTAACACCATCGATGGTCCTGGTGCAAATAACTATTCATGCCAAGAGGGAATAAGAGATTCCAGCGAGTTCAAGAGCACTCAAGGAGCTAAGGCATCCTGCTTCCATCCATGGTGATCTACAATGCCCAATACATATACGAAAATTGGACGACAGGAGGTCCTGCAGGCACAGTTTTTGAGGTCAGGCCAAATGAATGGCTTGACCTGACAACATTTGAAAAATGGTTTTTCGATATTTTGATTCTTAACATAAACGGTAATAGCACCTGAAAACAAACAAAGGTTGTGACTGGAGATAATCTTGCAGCAAACTTTTCCCCTCGTGTTGTCGAAGGAGCAATATCGAATAATATCTATATGACTTACCTACCAGCACATTCAACACATTTGATGAAGCATTTGGATGTTAGTTTTTTGCTCCCATGAAACGAAAATGGCAAAAAGTCCTAGATTTATGGAAAAAGGAGTGTTGTCGAAAAGGAAGCATCCCAAAAGAGTAATTCCCAAACTTGTTGATTCGATTGTGGTCCCGTACAGCAGACAATGCTGCTACAAACCTGGCTTTAGGGCAGCAGGGCTAAACTCCTTTGATCGAGAATGAGTTTTGGTAAAAATTCCAAAACGAGTTCCGAGAGGGTGTTAGATACCAGTTTGCTAGAATTTCTAAAAGAGTTCGGAGGATCTTCTAATGAACGGACAACGTCTCGCAAAAGAAGAAAAAAAATAGCAACAAATGCAAATGCCAGTTGCAACAAGCACTCCCTTCCATTCGGAAGCAGCAATAGAACAAGTTGATTTACGACAAATTCCTCATGTTGAGGCAGCTCCCACCACGAAAAGTTTGAAGGCAAGTCGCCCCAAACCCCTGACAACCAAACCCGTTGATCCTGATCAACCCGGACCATCGAGAGCTCGGCAAAAAAACAAAAAGTTGCCGACACGGATTATGATTCTCTTTGCTCTATATGCAAATGTTCTTACGCACATTACACAGACGACACAGACTGGATTTGTTGCGTTTCATGTTTAAAGTGGGTGTGCGGCATTTGCAACCTTAGCTCCCAGAACCCTGAATATGAATGTTTCACTTTGTTTGATAGAGTTCTCCCAGTATACGCTTGGAGTATGTGTCTTGTGGGAAGTGGGTTTGAGGAGATTGCAACGGAGGTTCCAAGCAAGCGAGCTAATGGGCCTCATGTTCCAATGACGATAAAAAATATGTTCAAAGCTTGTTCTTAGCATATTTTGAATATTTTCTACTTTTTTTAATGAGTCATTGTTCAGTAAAAAGAACCAAGGCTTCAATTGTTACGATGGTACATGAGCCAAGGTCCTCTATCGAACAGTTTCCTTTGCAGAGCAAGAAATATATCAGAAACCTGTCGAGGTAACCCCCTTTTACTGTTCTTATTTATTGAATTACATAGCAGACGCGATTGGAAGTTCAAGTCAATATCTCATGACGTTTTTGTCAGTTTTTTAAATGAAATGTTCCGCTATAAATAATTTTTTCCAAAAATTAAAAAACAATTTCATCATCATCTCAAAATGCCTGCACTTTGTAAACGAATTGTCTTCAGATACTGAAAAATTGATCCATTTAGACTTCAGCTCAGTAAGCCATTATGTCCTAAGAATGATATATACTGGCCATCTTCTGGAAACTAGACCATGTCTCGACTAAAGTGAGACATCTTCAGGAATACCAGTAGTTGAGGAGAGGCCTGGAGGGCTCTTGTAATGTACCGCAGATCCCCTCTCAACCACCAGCATGGGTGTAAAATGCATTACAATAATACTCAATAATCTAAATGTATATCAGATATTTTAGCTCCTCTTATTGTTGGTATTTATTTAGTTGTAAAGCTGCTTCTTATTTTGTGCTTCTAGTTATTTTTATTACAAGGATGCTAATTTTCAGTTCTGTTTTCTATTGTCTCTTAGTGGGGAGTCATAGCTCCTTCTTACCATTGCTTGGCAGGCAATCGCGACTACTTTCATGTTTATGGTTTAACTGTTTTAAGAGGTCTTCTTAAGCTTACTAAATTTTTAGATGGTGCCTCTTCTTCCCATATCTCTTCTAAGTGTTTGATTCTGTAGTTATAACTACAGTAAGTCAAGTCAGGCTAGTTGCTGTCTAAGCGGTTGTTTAATAGGGTATTTATGATAGCTCAAAGTTTCACGGTGTCCAAGGCCTTTGTAAAATCTACTAAGAAGATAAATATGAGAAACTATAATTATTTTGCAGATTATTCAATTACTATCTATAACATCTATAACTTTACTGAGACAAGGTGATCATTAGCGTTGCAGCGTTTCTGTAGCCTGTTTTTCTTTAAGTTGGTATAATTTTAGTTTGTCGAGAAGTCTACTTGTTATAATTCTTGAGGAAATAATTTAAATACTGTTGATGGATTTGTTAATCTATGTCATTATAAAGGCTCGAGGGGAGATATGCAACCTACTACTGATCTTTCCATAATCTCCATAAGAACATTTAAGGTTCATCTTGCTTTTCAAGGGATCACCGAGGCCCCGATCTCAAAACTTGAGCTATGGCATATTTAAAGGCTCGACTAATACTGATCATCTTCAGAGAATTAGACCAAGTTGCGACAGGAATATTGAACTGGTTTTTTGGAATGTAAGATATTTTCAGGAATTTAGACAAGGTTCCGACTAATTCGAGATATCTTCACAATTTTGACTAAGTTTCTGTTACTGTTAATTATCTTAAGGAGTTTAGGCTAGGTTTCCACTAAAGTGAGACTTCTTTAGGGAATCAGACCAAGTTTGAGCGAATACTGATCATCTTCAGGATTTTGGCCAATTTTCGGCTACTAATAGTCATCTTTAGGAATTATGAACTAATTTTGGCTAATGTAAAATATCTTCAAGGAACTAGACCAAGTTCCAACCAATACCAATCATCCTCGAGAATTCACACCTGGTTTTGGCCAATACACCTTAAGGGATCCAGACAAGGCTTTGACCAATTATAAATATCTTCAGAATTTATTTCAAGTTTCGGCTACTGCTAGTCATCTTGAAGGATTTTGAATTGGTTTCAGCTAATGTTGATCATCTTTAAGAATTTAGACATGGTTTCGACTAATTCCTTTAATATGAGGACTTTTTATTTCAACCATTGAATGATACAGTTTTTAAACACTTGCTATGTCACATAATGACACAATAATTATGCAGTGTTTGACACAAACTGGAGTTCATTTGGGAAACTTGTTTTATTATCGACTTCTCGGAAAGTTTCATTCATGACCAAAGTTGGAGCATGATGAAAAACTACTGCAAGGCGTTCACAATTTAAAATGCCACATACAGGGAGCGCATAAATCCTTCAAGTATAACTCCATAATATTAAATTTAATCGAAATCGACATTTTTGAGACAAAATTACTAACAGAACAGTTTTATATTTCCACGCTAGAAGTTTAGATTACCGAAAATCTAGAGGAACCCAAAATTTTACGTCCTAGCCCTATATTTCTCAGTAGCTAAGTAGCAATGAAAAACTTGATAATAATTTTATACTCTTAAATTATGCTGCCCCAAAAATGCCGAAAGTTAATAATGTGATATCACCTATTCCTAATTTTTGCACTCCCTGTGCATGACGTTATAAATAATAATAATTGTAAAGATCTCGTAGTAGTTTTTCGTTATGCACCAACTTATATTAATTAAAAAGTTTCCCATATATGTCTCCAACTTTATAATACGTAATTCTGGTTTTCGAGTAAATGATAATGACATTGATTCCTATAGTTGATATTAATATATTATGAAAGTTTATGGTTGTTACGTACTAAATAAATGAGATTATTCTCTATCTTTCATGACCTTCTTCAACAACATGCGAAGCAAAAAAGACCATCCTCTCTAATTATAAAATAGACGCATTTGCATAAAGATTTCCTAATAATAAATATATTCCCAAAACTTTAGTATACGCCAAAGTACGTCCCTGACCGAATTGGGATTATAGGGATCATAGCAAGGTTTCAATTAGTTTTTTGATTGATTTCGCAGCCGCCGGGAGCAGTGCTTAATTGGAAGCGTTGATTGCAACCCAATCGTCTTTGATCTGCTCCCTCTTCACATAATTGGTATGTTTAAGATTGATTATGAATTTCTTGCCGACCAGAATGAACTTTGCTTCTGTTAAACCCAGAGGCGTTCATGAAAATGATTCAAATTATGAGTCTTGTATTAATTATTTTTAATCGGTGGTAGCAATAGAGAGCCCCGAAATGAGGTTTGTTTAAAATTAACTAAAAAATGTTCTGGACCACAAAGAAGACACTTCAATAGTGACAAAATGATCTAATAATAAATAGCCGGTACGAATTCTTTAGAATCTTGCAAAAACAGCGTGTGCTTTAGACCACATGAGAGAAGTGAAAACTTCAATAATGAGTGATTAATATATATAAAATTTAAGTATTTTTTTTTGCTCTATATTCTGAAACTACTTGATACAACTGCGATGTTTAAAATAAAATTTTATTTCGAAATATGCGCTGCTGGGGGGGGGGGGGGGGGCTGGGAGCCTTCGGCCGAGAACTATGTTGCGGATCTGCAGGACGATGATTGCTCCGATTCTCATGCACGAAGCGGTCGATTGGTGGCCAGGATCCATGAAAACGGCATCTGGAGTAGTGCTGCATTCATCGGCATCACCGGGGTCATTTGGACGGCGCCTACAAGGGCCCTGGAGGCGCTGGTGGGTTTGCCTCCGTCGGTGGAGTGGGTGAGGCACAAGGCGGCTAGAGCGGCCATGAGATTAGCTGATGAGGGAAGGATGGGATGACTTAGTCTGGTTCATAGACGGATCCAGAATGCGAACAGTGTCTGGAGCAGATGCGTATTGTCAGGGGCGGGAAATATCCAGCCCACCGGACGAGCAGACTACGATTTTCCAAGCAGAAATATTTGCGATAATGATGGGGGTCTGGGAGTTGTTAAGGCTCAATTTCGGTGGCAGGACGATTTTCTTTTGCTGCGACCTCAAAGCCTTGCTCATGGCGCTCCTTGTTGGTGAGGAAGTGTAGGAACCGGCTGATTCAACTTGCAAAGCATAAAAAGGTTACGCTGGTCTGGGTATCGAGACACTCGTGTGTACGGGAAACGAGGCCGCTGACGCCATAGCCGGAGAAGGCTCAGCACGTAGATACTTAGGCCTGATCCTGTCAAGGTACGGTTTCGGTATAGCGTTTAATCGAAGCGTTTAAACGCTTCCACTAAACGCGTCATTTGCTCTTATGCCTTTACCAACATGCGGTCTACCTACATCGACAAGTCGCTTCAAATCGCGCATAGACGACGCGACGCGTTTATATATCAAATTGGTTCGAAGGCAATTTAATCGCGCGCGTGTTATTTAATCTAAAATATTCTTGAAATTTGGTTTCGTCATCTATTAAGTGTCTTGTTATTAAAGTTGCAAAACATCCATCTTCTCTTCTCTTCACAAAAATAGTATTTGTTGGGTTGCGTACTTTGATCATATTTAATAATAACGCATCATCTTCCTCTTCTTCTATTAAATATGTAAGTGCTGCAGCAAGCAACTCATCATCCATTTTGAAATTACTATATGAAATATAACAGTCTTGAAAAGAAAAACACTGGTTTTAAAAAGCGCACTGAGTTGTCGCTACAACATAGACCATATCTAGCGACTAATCGACACGATTAAATTGATTCGCTTAGACGCTTCGATTAAACGCTATACCGAAACCGTACCTTAAGGATCGTTCAGAGTGTTCGCGAAAGATCTTTGGAGGCTCAGATGGAGGGTCGGACCGAACGGCCCCCGGGGATGAGACAGACGAAGCTCATGATACATAAGCCCGCGAAGAGTCTCACCAGGGGGGTTGGGCCTACCGAGGAAGGAGTGCAAGGCCCTGGCAGGAATCTACACAGGGCACTGTAGGCTTAGACGGCACCTGGTTTCGGACACATTTTGTACATTTTTGCACATCTATTTTCAAAGTTATGAGGTGCCAACAATGTGCATTTTCCCCAGGCCGGAGGAACCGGATGTTCCCGTGGGATCATTTCTGTCTGTGCCTGCTGAGATTCGACTCACAGCTGCAATTTTATATTTGTGCATGATAGTCGGACCCTTCAAGAGAGCGTATGCTCGATATCTTGAGGGTTCCAAAAATATAGTGCCTCCGATCCAACAAAGGTGTAACCTATCTGGGAGAGTCGCCACAGCCCCCGCTTAGCCTGGACGGAGGTCCTACTGGGTAGGTCCTAATGCACTATGCGCGAAACCCACTAACAGAACCCCCTTTCCCCTTCCTCAAATTAGTAAAGCTGTAAATTTCACAAAAAAAAATCTACGTTTTATCTTATGAAAATAATAAAAAAAAGGTTATTATTTTCTTGACTTACTTAATTTCGTTAGAAATGAAATAAACAACCACTAAACATTCACTGATAGGTATAAATCGGTACTCGGTAGAAGCTAAGCACACAAATTATTCAATTCCAAACCGGGGAATATGGATGGGTGTTTACCCGTATTTGGTTCATAACATGCTCTTCGTGCAAACTTAGGGTATGTGAGAGACTGCAAATTTATGACACCCCATAACTTTTCCAGAAGAGTATGCAAAGTTTGAAAATAGTTTTTATGGCACTGGTACCGAAAACCCAACACAGACCTATAGGGATAAGCGTATACAGTACCCTAAAAGCTCCCAAGATACCCTTTAGGATGAGCTTTAATTTTAAAAAAGCCAAATGGGTGAACTACACAAACTAGCTAGACACACAAATAGAACATATTTTGCCCATCCCGGAACACTACGTGTCGTTTGTTGAACTCATAAAAAAAAATCTCGCGAAAACACAAACCCAGAGGATGCCTGGGCTGAACGACGAAGCTAAAGGCAAAATGAGCCATACACAGCATTACAATGAAGACCCATTCAGTGAAACAACAATGGAGCTAGGTGAACAACTGCAAGTAATACTTAGCGAGTCGAGAAAGAAACGGTGGATGGAGACACTGGAGAAGATGGATATGACTCATAGCAGCAAACAGGCGTTGAATATGATTAAGAAACTGAACGGAGACTCAACAGAGATAAAACAACCATGCGCAATTACAGCAAACCAAGTAGCGCTAGCGCATCAACTCCTTTGCAATGGTAAAACCAACGACCGCAGTAAAACCTCAAAAATCGAAAGACGACGGAAATATGAGATTACGCTAGTGGGAGACCCGTTTACACTTATGGAATTTCAAAAAGGCATAGATGTTATGAAGACCGGAAAGTCGCCAGGGGTAGCTGACATTCTGACAGAGCAGATAAAACATTTTGAGCAAAACACGAAACAGTGGCTATTGGCCCTATTTAATCACTGCTAGTCTACCTACCAGATCCCAAAAGCATGGCGAAAGTCAAAAGTAATAGCTTTGCTCAAACCTGGAAAAGACCCGGAACTCCCTAGTGGCTATCGCCCTATATCTCTGCTGTGCCACATATTCAAGCTCTGAGCGCCTCATACTCAACCGAATTCAAAATCGTCTGGACTCAAAACTCATTGCCAACAAGCTGGCTTTGGACCAGAGAGATCATGCACAGGATAAGTACTAAACCTTACAGAATTCATAGAGGAGGCTTTCGAACAGAAAGAAATAACGGGAGTAGTTCTGGTTGATCTCACAGCAGCATATGATTCTTGGTAATCCTGGCTTTTTGGGTTTTTTGCTGTATTGAACTGGACCAAATTCCTGTCGTAAAAGGTATAAAAATCCTAATGGTTTAACCGATTACTGACACCAGATGTTACTTAAAGAGTCTTGCACAGAGCGAACATCAACAATTCAATTTGTATCAAAATGGAGATTACTATATTATGAGTGACATAGGAAAAGCAAAAGCCCCAAAAGTCAGATATATTGAAGCGAATCAAAAATTACACCCGCCACCTCACAGGCATCTCGTTCGCAATATTTTGCACTTGCAGGAATAACTATAATGAACTACAGCTATTCCATTATTCTTATCATTAAGACAATTTATAGCCTCTTTAAAACCAAAGCACGTGTAGCTATCATATGGTGGTGTTTTAGTATGGTTACTGGCTGTTTAATTTAATTAGGTATTCCACGGTCTAATTAAATACCCTTTATCCTCTTAAACATCTGGTGAATAACAACGAAAAGTCAGACATAATTGTGCAATAAGAATACGCTGTATCAAAATAACCCCTTTTTCAATCTTCCCCCGGACGGACGCTTAAGGTTACGGTATTAAATTCCTAATCAACTACTTTAGTTAATTGGAGTTTTCTTTTCATTGATTTTTCTTGGGGGATAAAAGCTAAAAGCTAATTTGCTAATTTTATTGTCTCTCCTCGTCGAAAAGGACATCGATGGGGGATTTCCTTATAGTTGTTTTTTTTTCTTCACTTTTAATTATAAGAGATTCGTTATCTTCCGAAAATCTAAAAAGAAGTAGCTTTCGCTTTTTACATAATTTAATTCTAGAGGAGTAGGGCGAAAAACTTTACAAATTTGTCCCCATTCCTATGATGTTAAATCGAGACCGATTAGTTAAATATGTTAATGACTTAACATCTAAATCACTGTTAAAAATAAACCGTTTAGGTGACAAAGCTAGAAAGTATTTTTATCTACCCTACTCAAGTACTATAGCCAAACTATAAAATAAAACGGAGTTAAGCGTGTCTATTGCAAGTTGCGATATTTGAATTTTACACAGGATTTAAAACGCATATAGAATTATTCCTACAATTAAGACTGAAAACAATTTTGCAACGATCATCATGGTACCTATCGGGCATACTTCCTATTATAGGGTTGGGTCATGCTAATTAACCACCAAGTATCTTTCTTTGCCAATAATTCAGCTTACGTTCAAATACCGTGACCTAAATATTCATTTCATGTGCATCCGATTTAGTTTCCTTTGTATAGAGTTCTCTGTGTTTTGCCTCATTGCTTTAATTTTTTTTAGTAATTGAAATGCGCACTTTTATTTATTTTTTTGCTACATCTGAGATCGTATTTAGTTGAAAGATAGATTATCTTACATTGGATCTCTGGTACCTAATGGGACAAGAAAGAAATGCGTCAATAATCACTTCTCCATGATTTAGGTATTTCGTCAATTTCGAGATAGTGATGGAATACCTCCCATTTTAGTGTACTTATTGTCGGATCCATATGATGTTCTTCCTGCAGCTTGTTCCATTAAGTGTGCTTTATTTCGGAATTTCATTCTTCAGAATGTCGAAGAAAAGTAATGCGTTTTCTTTGTTCTTATATCTCATCTTCCGTGCAATTGCTTTTTTCTTCTAAATATTATATATCCATTAATAATTTACTTTCCTTCCTTTGCTACTCTTTCATTATATTCTATAACATCTTTGAAACGTTTAATCAGGTAATTTTAATTTTCCTTTATCTAGTTATTCTATTAATATATTTATTATACAATGCAAAGATGTTGATGTCATTTCTTGTATTTCTCCTTCTTAGAGGGTTTGTTTCATTTATCGTTGCTGTTGTTACATAACAATTTAGCACGAATATGTAACAGATAGAAGTCAAATAAAGTCAGTAATTATTTCTTCATGATTTACGAACGACCAGTGCTTTATCGAGCTGTTAGAGGAATAAGCTGAAACAAGCTAGTTATATACGTAATCTCAGTCACTAGATTGTATCGTATTCTACATCGCTATCAAGAAAACATTTAAGTATATAGCAGTGCACTTCAATTAAATCATTAACCTTGCGAATAATTTCCTATTTCGGCGGTACTATACCTTAAAAGTATTGTTGGCTGCCTATGGACGAGTGTAATATCGAAACGTTTAATGAAAAGGTTAGTCTTGGAACGTTGCCAGATGTTTAATTCGCTAAGCGGTTGCCCTGTGATTTTGACGTGGTTATGATTTCGGCCAACAGGAAAATACATAATTAACTGATGTGCTATCGTCAGTTTTGATATTAAACGACTGTTTTTCGCTTTCGCGTTAAAAATACGCAGTCAATATATGTTATTAAATGCGTATATTCCCTAACTTGGCAACGTCGCTCGAACTGCTTTGCAGTATTAAAATATATGATTTTAGCAAGGTAAAAACCGGCTGGAGCTAAAGGTACGTTTAGGTTCGATTCGATTGAATGCGTTGAACAGATTGGATGTTAGAAGTTGTAAATGACGCCGGCCGGAACGAGATGGTTTCTGGTTGTTTGGTCATAGTCAATGATGAATTTATCGTTGGATTTCTTTATCTTACCATCAATGCATAATATCATACAGCCTTAGGTACGTTTCCTTGCATATTGTAGATGTTAGTAAATTTGGTGACAATCGGCTGGTGTATTTTGCGTATGATTACAGGACAGTGTGGAAAGGGCTTATGGTTCGAGTTTTTTCTAGCTTTTTAACATCGAATTTCACGAGCTAGTTAGTGGTTTTTGGCTTGATTTCGTCCTCTTTCTTCGGCAAACCTTCTTAGGAGGTAGTGCGTATATGTCTGATAAAAAGTTTAAGAATTTTTAATTCACCCTGAAGGGGGAGTATACTTATTTCGGACGATAGAGAGTGGCGTAGTTACTAGGTTGCTGTAGAGAAATTATTTGACTGGATTGGATGGATTTTTGCCAGAGAGTCAAGATTTTTGGTTTGTAACTTGTCACGTGCAGTGTATTCTGGAACAAAGTACGCCGTTTCCTTCCTCGAGGAATGCCTGTAGAAGAGAGCGTTTGCTTCCCAATTTGTCATTGCCATCGTAAAACCCTACGTAGTTAGGTAAATAAATATACATATCTTACATTTTGTACATTCTCATTTATTTTCTGTACAGGGGCGATTTATGTTATCAGAGTAAGTTATTTCATTATAGTTTTCTAACGGGTCTCAGAGGGGATTGAAATACTGCACCAACTGCTATATAGAGAGTGTTACTTTCGAAAATTTATTAATTCTTGCACGTATATCATGCAAAATCGTCAGACAAAAGATAACTTAGGCTTGGAACAGGCATAGCATGATTTATTTACACTCAGTATTTTTGCAAGAAATGATATTCTGGGGAAATTAAGCGTATTAAATAATAGTTCATGATACCGTTCTCGTATCATATTGCAGTCGAACACCCATAGCTGATTATTTGTCTTTATGGGCACCTGTATTGTATAATAGGGTATAATGATGTATAAAATTGTATATAATCTTTGATAAATTTCATTTCTACTTTAAATTTTGCTTATAAGAACTTGTAAAGTCGTACGTAAGCTTAGTAAATTTAGATTTAAAATGAATGACATAAATGGACAAGCTTTGTTCTTGCCTGGGGGTCTGAACTCTTAAAACAGCAAACAGTGGTTATATTATTGGTCAGTTTTCATAGTATTTTATGTCTATTACCTGTAGGGTCGATATGACATTGGTTTTATTGTGACCTTGGCATTTTGGCAAGACGACTATCATTATTATTTTTAAATACTCTCATTATTATTTTTAAATACTCATTGAGTTAAGAGTGTTCTGAAAGAGGAGGCTGTCTGATATTACAGTGAGCGAATGCATACTTAGCGCTTGTTCTCTTTCAGGTTTTTTTTTTCCTGGGAGCTGCATTTTTACCGGGAGCCAGTTTATTGGAGCTATTATTTTTGGCTGGAACTATTGTTGCTTGGAGTTGTGTATATGGAGCAAGCTATTGTTGTTTGGAGCGAGCTTTGCTTGAAGAGAGATTGAATAGCTTACCAAGTAGCTGCCAGTCAATACAGTTGGTTGTGTGTTATTGGTACCAACTGCGTAGAGGTATGGCATTACCTCAATTGCCACTGAGAGTTTATGGCCCCAAGGTGCATAGCTGTAGTCCACGTGCAGAAGGCCGTAGGTGATATCGGCGAAGACTGGTTAAGATAAGTTTAGGTTAAAATTGTGATCTGTTTACCAAATGTTGTTGGCGTGTTATTAGTATTTTCCAGCGTGTAGTAAATTGCATGTTTTTATTTCTTTCTGCGCGGTATTGATATAGTTATTTTTGGAACTGATTAGGTGTAAGCAAAGCTTACCAATGCGTATCTAATTAACTGCGATATTTACTAGTGTGATGCAATTAATGCTCATAGTTTTTTATGCTATATTACATTTCTTTAATCTTACAATTTGATTTAAGTACATTGTGTCAAATGATCAACATTGTCGTTCTGATTTATTAACTGTCCAGTTATAATAATTTTACATAGCGGTATTTTAATGATCTAAATCAGTAAGGTTTATTTATGTACAACTGCGAGTCGTCTACCATGGTAAACGCGCCCAAAGTTTAGTAGCTACTATTAGACGGATAACTGTGATTATTGATTAATTTGTTGGTGTTATATTGTTACTTCCTTTATAGCTAAAGCGTGTCTAATAATTGTTCGATCATTCTTTATCTAATTCACTTCTCTTATAACGCAATTTTAATTCAAATTACTGTCGATATATTTATGAGCATATAGGTTATTAATTGCTTCCAAATTAAGATCTTTTACCTTTTGTTATAAATTTATATCATTTTGTTTATTGAAAGAAATATGATAACACGTTCTCGTCCAACCTAACGAACGCCAATAAATTTAAACCTGCACGAACGTGATCGTCTTTTATTTGCTCTGAAATAACTCAACCAACTGTAATTAGTAGTCGTCTAGACTTTAAATCGTCCTTGTGTAGCGGATAATCGTCGATTTTGGATCGCCCTTATGGATTCTTAAGACCGAGGATCTTCCTGTTTGGGTCTGCGGATTTGGATATTTCAAACTGGTGGCGCCCTGGTCAAGAGTAAGTAATTGACCCACTCCCACGCCGACGAGCAAGTCGGAGCACACATGTTGCGCTGGCCGCATCCTTAAGGGTAGGTATCATCTTATTCATTAAATCTCGCTAACACATTTAAAAGGGTTTTCCGCGCAACACTGTTATATAATGTTTGTAATTTGATAGGTATATTTCTACTAACCTGTAGAAACAAATTATCCGCAATTATAAAAATACCCACCAGCCTAGTCGATAGGCCATGAAATATGCCTTACTATTTTGAACACCAAAATAGTAAGGCATGAAAACTTTTTAGTTTCGAATGTACATACATTAAAAACTAGACTAAAAATTTCTCGCATGCGTTTCAAGCGAGCAACAGTTTATATAAAACAGGCTACATGCAACTAAGTGTTTACTTAATCTTCTGGAAAAAACAAATTAAACTTTAGATTTAGTTTTTTTTTTCTTCTTTTACCAAAGTAAGACAAATTTTCCATTTGCAATCCAAATCTGTGCACACCCTATAAAAAAATGACAAAACAGTTGGAATAAATCAGTACTATCTGATACTTCGTATCCTAATAGCAAACGTGAATTAGTAATATTTTAAGTTAATTTTTAATGCTGATAATAATACAACATTTATACTTATCTACTGCCTATATTAAAGAGGATATTGCTTTTAAAGGATTAGGCTTATTTGCATTTTTATATGAACCCATTCAACCTCACGTGCCCGCATGGTAGATAAACGAAAACATATCTCTGCTTTATGCTAATATATTTTAATTACTCGTGAAATATGATGGTATTACGTCACCATTTGATGGCAAATAAATTAATGACATGATCATTTTATTTCACTCATTTACTTTAAATTTAGACATAAAGAATCCAAAGTAATTTATTTGAAATTTTTCAGTTAATGATAAAAGTCTTTTATTTAAATTATAAATAAAAATAAAATGTATGCCTATATCTCATAGCAGATATGTGTTACTTAGCACTGTAATTGTCTTTCTTTGAATTTAATGAGAATTTCTTCACCTTGAACATTGAATTGTGTTGTGCTATTTAGTTGAATCTGAATAATCTACAAACGAAATATATAAAAATATAACAAGCCGCTGCTACATAAAAAAGAATCCTGTGTGCCCTATGTGCGTATATTATTTGAAGTAAATCTTCTTTATATCGTAGAGATTTTCGTCTCGCTAGGTCGTGTGTCAACTCATGTGTTACGGCGTTGAATTTGTACGCTCAGCGCGCGCTAAGAAAATTCACTTCAATAGCACAAAAACCAAATTAAAAATTCGATATAATATGACTAAAGTTATCAGCAAAATAAATAATGCTTCCCAAGAATTCATCACCCTTACGAAAGCTTCCCGGTAATTATTGACCATTCTAATTGTACATATTATGTTTTCAGTTCAGGTAAATACTGGTATAATATTATAATGTTTAATGTCCAAACTTTTCCCTTTTCCGGTACAGTTTAATGTTAAATATTCAGATTCATAAATCATATTTATTTAATATTTTGCTTTGCCAACATGTGTTTTCAGGATAAAACATATTTATCAAATTCATGTCATTATTGTTCTTCCATAATGGTTTTAAACAGCCTTTTACTAGGCAGTAAAATTGGCCATGGTTATGCAGAATAACCATATGGGCGGGTTCCCTGCAACCTGCAATATTATGTAAGCTCTCATATTTTATAAATAAGTCTTATTTATTTACTTAGCATACTGGATTAATAATAATAAAGTCTAATTTTATACCGCATATTATGGGGGCAGATTAAAGGTCGCAGTTTAAAAATAAGACTTTTATTCCTTAATCCTTAATCCACTACAATAAATCACTGATACAATAAGAGAAATTAACAATTAATTCCTTAATCAAAGTGTATCCATCTTAAAGAGAAAATAGATAATTAGATGATAAATTGAATGACTTTAATCTAAAATAAATAAGCGGAAACGGGAGAAAGGGCGAGACAAAGCGAAGTAAGTGGCACTAAACGAAGTAAGTGACGGATAGGGCCTTAAGAAGGACGGAAGCCCCCTTGGCACGGTTGGATAGAAAAGGAGAGAGCTATAGACGGTGCGATATAAGCGTGAAATTGATCAGGGCGCCCTTTCCAAAGACCACCGAGCTATTTCGGGCTGTCGATGTTAAGCAAATCCTACTGTTGCCAAAGATGATTGTGTACGTCGATCAAGCAGGATGTTTTCTTTTCAATTGAAAACGGTTTCCCAACAAATTCTGTTTGTTGTTCCAGGGATTGCCCAAATATTGGGTGCTAAAAATATATTTTTCAGAATATTGCGAGGCTCTTTCTACTTTTCCGTTATATCCATATAAGTATTATAATTATTGGGCACACGAGTAAATAGAACAAAATAATGCAATAGATTTTAAATTACTCTGCTCTGTCGATTAGAGGAAAAATGTGATTCAATTTTTACCAAATTTACAATAATAATAGACTGTGTGAATGTTCATCATGTATGAATAGTTTTTGGAGTTTTTAGGCGACATTTTAGGTGTAGAGAGAATTTTAAAAATATAGGAGATCTCGTGACAAATATGGTTAAGCTGTCATCTAATATAAAATAATATTCTCGGTTTAGTGTAATGATGAGCGAGACTGGTCTTGGCCTTGCAGTGTTGGTATTGGTCTTGCAAAAAAATCAAGATAAGATCAATACCAATAGCAATACCATGTCCTAGAAGACCAAATTTCACTCTGTTGGTAAATGTTCGATTGTTAGATTTTTAGGTTTTTGAAAATTTCATATTTTTAGTTGTAGGTTACCCAATAATGGTAAGAGTGGAACATGAGGAAATCAAATTCGAAACAGTCTGATATTTTTTTATTTTTTTGTCTTGTTTATTTGTTTTAGTATTATACCTCGTTTAAAAGCAAGACTTGCAAGACTCTTGCTGCAAAACCAAGACCAAGACCGAGATAGCACATTAGTTTGTAGGGCCCAGACCAAGACTATATGTGCAAATACAGGACCAAGACCATGCAAGTCTGGGTCTTGCTTTGCGCATCACTAGTCCAGTGGCTGACTTAAAATATTTTTCAGGGCGGAGGGTGTGACAAATTGTCAGTAAATGCATAGAAGTGTCCGCACCACACGCAAACACTTTCTATTTATAGATTTATAGCAATTCAATGGTCATAATTAGTGTCAATATTTATAATTTGTTCCGAAAATAATAATTATTAATATATTGGAAAAAAGTTATAATTCCTAGCACAATTTATTATGGTATTTTTTTCAAAATTTGTTTTGTAAATAAATTCAATTCTTATCAAACAATATTTACTTTTGGCTAACTATAATCGTGAAAATGACAAAATGTCTTCAAGTCCCTCAGTCACTATTAACCCAAAAAAATATATATTGAGAATAAAGTTGCTGACTCCCAAAAAGTAGGTATGTATCCAAGATTGCCCGTAAAAACATTGCATCTCGATTTTTTGAGTATTGAAAATGAAAATGTGGAAAAACGCTCAGACCGGTCTATTTGAGTATTTTATGGCCCTAAAATTTTGCGTCAATATGTCCATCCATAATCCATAACAAAATGAGAGTTCGAACAGTCTGATTTTGCCACTATAAAAGATTATAAATTCTATTTTATATGCTGTATTTAGCAACAAAAGATTCTATATTTTGTGGTAAGAATTATTCAGTTTTAATCCCTTCGGTTAATTAATTATAAATTCATTTATTTGATTTGTTGTCAATAAGTTTAATGGACTTCTCGTTGCAGCATTTATTAATATTAATTAATTATATGTACATGCGATTGATACATAATATATAGCTTTTATAACACTGTTGTGGCCGTAACTGGCTATTCTGATCATCTCTTTTCTTATGATGTCCTCCAGCACTTTGTGACTGTCTTTAGTTTAGAGTGGATAATCCATTGGCTCGCTTAAGGTTATCAAACCACCAAAATAAGGTATTGTGTTTTTAGTTTAACTTTGCTTAGTTATATTACAATAACTATGTACCTTTGATCCTCGTTAGATCGGTCAAATTCATATACAACTTTCGGTTTGAATATTTCGCTTGTAATCTCAGGCTGATATGGCTTTAACTTGTTGGGATCACTGATTTGCTTTGAGGTACTGCTGCTGCTTTATTATTTACAAGTTAATTCGAAAATAATTGTTAGTTATTTAATTTTTCTTTCTCTTTAATAGTAAAAACTAGTACCTGTTGCTTATTTCTTCTAAGACTTGTTGATCTCTGCATAGATTACTCATTGTTGTTTCTTCTCATAGTGCTCTAGGGATTTAGAGCGAATCCTTCACATATTTCCCCGTGGTTTTCCTTTATTTTTCTTTAATTTTCTCTCAACGTTTGTTTTCGTTTCTTATATTCAAGTAACGCAAATAAATAATCACTTAAAGTCGCTAAGAGACCCAAATCATGATTTGTTTACACGATGTTATGCTACTAACTAGTTATATATATTTATAGGTATCGGTTACAAAGCGCTGGTAACGGCCAGGTAATTACACTGACAAGTATGACTAAGCGTTATTGAAACAATCCATCGATCAAACCTTAATGAATAAAATGTTTTCAATTAAACGCAAATACTACTCCAAGTCAGGGTAGCTCACTTATGACGGAGTCTGTTTCCAAAAGTTAGTAAAAGAAAATAAGACAATTTAACGAATAACGCAAAGTCCACTAGGCCGCAATATCCATATAGTAGCACTCTAAATACAGGTATCTAAAATTTATGACCGTGAAAAAAAATACAACTTATAAAGTTATTGAATTTAGTTAATTGAAAGTTCAATAAGAGAAACTAGCATGTTTTAGCTAAACACAGTTGACCAGATATATTAAGATTCAGTCCGAAATTAGACTTGTTTTAAGTTAATCGCATCAAGCAAACTTTTACGTTAAAAAAGGCATGAGGTAAACAAAAGGTTTAACCTCCTCAGAAGGAGATACCTTAATTAATAAAGAGGAGTTAAAATTGTGATCGTTAGGTAGAAAGGTAAAAATTAATGACTCGAAAGCCAACTAACCCGGTATACACTAACCAGCAATTAACGAAAATATATCTATAAAAGAAAACAGATTTCTTACAATCCCAAGACAGCTGCTCCAGTAGAGACTGTTCACAGAAATCAGCTACTTCCTCAACCGAAGAAGGGTAGAAGGAAGGAAGGAAGGGATGACTCTACGTCTAGTGGAAGATAACCCGGTGAAGAAAGACCAGCCGAAGACTTGACTCTTAGTTAGGCGTAGTAGAGCCCGGCAGTAGAAGTAAACCCTACGGTAGAAGTACCCCGTCGGTAGAAATACCCTGTCGGTAGAACCCTGTAAAACATCATTATATCCAAGGTTCCGCATATAACTCATAATCAATAAAAAAAAACACTCAACTCAAAGCAATTAAAATAAATTATCAAGGGGAAAAAATCAGAGAGAAAAAGTCAATCTCTTTACCTGTGAAAGAATCTGTCGGCTGCTTAAGGCTGGAATCACCAGGCTGCCTCAATAGATGGAAGAAAATGCCTCTGTAAGGCAAATTAAAAGGAATTAGACTCCACAAAATAGTCGACACTCACAAAAAAAACAAAGTCAACTCACCTGACAAAAAGCAGTACGAAATCCCGTTACGGAATGAGTTTCAGGCACCAAACAACAAATTAATTAAAGGTAAGGTACAGACAAGGCTTGAAACTCAAAGAAACACTGGGTCGATTGGAAAATCCCACAAAAGGAAAACTAAATCACACTTCCAACCGACACCAAGTCACTCTGAAAGGCAAACGAACGTAGAGTGACCTACACGACACTTTCCGGAAGCAAAGGAACTTCCTCCCAAAATTCTCCTTACCAAAAATTACAACCGACCAATAGAAATTTATCCACACATTACACGGTCAACATATGTCACATCCAACGTGGAATAATCTTTCAACTCCCACTACGAAAATTATGACTGACAACAACTACGCATCGCAACCAAAAATTGATAACCAATTAAAATTCAGTATGCAAAAATCAATAAGTCGCGACATTGCGCACGTGGTTGAGGACCCTCGGCAACATAGCTATATTCACGGTGTCATAGCTTTTCGGAACCGGAAACACTAGAAACCACCGACTTTACTCCCGGGGCCCATACACGCCAAATTCAATCAATCCTACATTAAAATTTGTCTAGCGACGCAAATTTTATTTTCCATTGAATCGGACTAAAGTAACGTCGAGCGATGCGGCGCGAGAGCTGCACGGATCCTACGAGGGTTTTTCGCTAATAAATATAATTGCGCTTGAAACTATAGGAACGGCGACGAGTTCTAATGTTATTTACGCTTCGATATACGATAGTCAAATCGGCCCGTGACAATATATCAAAGAAAATATTTCTAAAACAAATTTCCCACAAAAATAAAACAATAAAATTTAATTGAAATATCGTACAAAAAAACTTAATTGCACACTACTCCATAATATTAGTCGCGTGTCTTGAATGGAAGGTATAGTTTAATTGCTTTATGACGAATTGCGAATCGTATTTCGTGACGCCACGTCGTGACAGGTTATGTAGTTCAGATTACGGATCGATCTACGTGAGGTAAGAAGAGATGGACAAAAAGACACTTTGATGAAAACAATAACCAATTTACACTATACTCGATTCTGATAATACGCGTGTTTTTTGGGTTGAAGTATACTTTGAAATATTTATAGATCTTGATCACTGTTTTATAATAAAGTTTTTAAGAGTTATGTTGTGTCTTATTTAAGGTTAGCTTTGGCTTAATTTCACTAGAGTTTACACTGCACCTTAGATACTTGACAGAGTCTACTTTAAAATTATCTTTTTTAGAACTTCGACAAATTTATCGTAGATTCGACTGTACTAGTTTAGGTGGGTAAACCCAAGTCCATGCACATGCGTACTCGGGTTTAAACTAGAGAATTAAGTTACGGGTTAGGACCCCCGAAACCTACGCACATGTGTGCTGTAAGGAACTGGTTGGCCATGTTTTGGGTGAAAAAAAGTTTGTCGAACTTGTGGTTCGCTTGAGTATTTTTATAATAACATTTGCTGACCATTGTACGTTGAAGGTTCATAATCCCTTACGTTGTTTATAATTTGTCTTGAATGTTTACATGATATTTTCCGAATTCAAGCTCAAACTTAGAGCTGGGTGATATTTAATTAGTAGTGTACCTACGCGTTTTAATAGTTCAAATATTACAAATACCTATCTGACAACACAGCCAATTCCCATAATGTTCAGAGAATATCATCAAAATGTTTAAATATACAAAAACTCTCCCAAGTCCTTGATCTAAGCCATAATAATTTGTAGTGCCCCCTTAAAAAATAAAAAAGCTACAAGCAAAAATCAAATCAAAATCAACAATCTTTGACCGACAATAAACCATAAACTCGAGAGAACACTAGTAAACCTCATATCAAAACAAATTAATATGGTTTAATAATGTAAAAACGACATCGTCAGAAAACTTAAGCTTTTATTTAGATTGAATTTAATTATTGTGCTATAACTTTAGAATTCTTGTTACAGGTGTCT
>MU182733.1:35882-104706 GCA_016904865.1 Pissodes strobi
AATTTAATTATTGTGCTATAACTTTAGAATTCTTGTTACAGGTGTCTTAGCTATGTATTTCCTACTATGTAATGCCGCGAACATAGTGCAATCCAAATAGCGTAACTATAAACTCAAGCAACTAACCAATGAGAGAGATTTTAAACTGGAATTATTCACTCATTTATTTTTGATGCCGCCCGGTATAATTTCATTTAGCTTTTTAATTATTTGCTAAAAAGGTTTACATTGTTGCTTGTTTCTGTCGCTCATTCACATTTTATGGGACCCGCTTTTATGTATTCCACTTTTTTAATAAGAAAAGGCGATAACTCTGATGATAAGGGCTGAAACGCACTCGAATGTATCCGAAGAATAACCCTGTTAATTAAGTTTGTCACTTAACTGTTCACCAGGCGGGGCAAATCTAGGTTTTTAATTATTTTTGTTCAGCATTTCCTCAGTTAGTTCATTATATAAAATTTAATTAAGTTTCCTCGGTCCTAATTTAACGCTACTAATCAAGTATAAAGTTTTTCTCTCTCTCACTCGACCAGTGCCGTAGCTACATCTCCTACCTTGTTCCACGAATATTAAACTACATCGTTTAGTAAATTATATATGTTAGATATTTTTACAAATACTTACATCATCGGATTAAACTTAAGGTACACGTGGCTGAGGTTTTCTCGTAAAATAAACCGTTGTATATACACATCTTATACGTCGCCTACTAATTACTATTCGCGTGACACGAGCAGAAAGTTGGTAATTTTATTTTTATTCTGAATGTAAATTTGTCAGTCGCGTAAAATTCTTACGAGGGTGATAAAAATCCACATACATTTTAGCGAACAGAACTAAAAATTTCGATATATAAGTATGGTTGCCAGTATGTTAAAAATTATGAGCAAATAAAATAAATGTTTTGCTACACTATTTTGAGGTGTATCACACTGACATATGACAGATACAATTTACTCGTAGGCTATATTCTAAAATGGTAACTGACCATTCTTCTTCATCTACGAGTGTTAAGTAAAGCACTGAACTTTCTGCAATGGTGTAGGGATCACTACCTGTCTCCTGTCTGCAAACTCCAGGAAGGCGGAGATGGTACTCTTCACCAGAAAAAGGAGAACGGAGCCACTACGGCCTCCGACCCTCCTAAACACACAACTAAATTTTGCGTCTGAGGTAAAATACCGTGGGGTCACCTTCAATGCTAAATTAACTTGGAATCTTCAGTTAGAACGAAGACTAAAGAAGGCATACATTTCTTATGAACAGTGCCGTAGGACCGTGGGAAAACCCTGGGGGATGAAACCCAGGGTCGTAATGTGGATCTATACTGTTATCATAAGACCCATAATTGCCTATGGAGCCGTAGCACGGTGGTCAAAAATCGAAAATACGTGATCGAAATCTATTTTTCCTACAATTTGCAAATTTGTTTATTTTAAGGTAATATGACTCTGCTATAACTTAAGCATCACTGGACGATGTAGCAAGTTTGTGATCAAAATCATTCTAGAGTGATGAACATTTAAAGTGGTAAAACTTCACCTGTTTTTATAATTACTATTTTCGATTAAAAATTATAGCTCGCCAGCATTTGCGGTACTACCCCATGGGGATTTTAAATATCTGCATTTTTTAATTTAATAGTATTATCTCTCCTTATATATTTGTGTAATACACAATATTCAAGGAGGTTTCTCTTAATTTTAGGACTACTTATATAAAGCTATATGATTTCTTAAAATGTCCTTATTATGTAGATATTCGTTAAGTAATACACAAGAATACACGACGAAATTTGCATAATCCGATTCTCTCAGATTGTAACAACTTGTCTGTTCCTACCTTTCTTGCGGATACGTGCGGATAAGGAGTATCCATATGTTTCTCACTGATTTTGACAATGGTTGACGGGAAGGGTTGCAGTGCTTTGTGAAAAACCTCTAGCCGGACCTGTCATATTTGTGGTGCCAAAATTTCTCACAATGAATGACATCATTTATGCCCGTCAACGTACAGTTCATCAGGATACACTTCAATTCGGATTGCCAGTGCTTCACCCTTACATACGATTTTTCGAATGCCTGTTACATGTATCATATAGGCTAGAAATCAAAACATGGAAGGTGCCTGATGATAAAAAACAGGATATGGATATGAAAAAAAGAAAAATTCAGGCTGAATTAAAAAAATTGGGTTACTAGTGGACATTCCTAAGCAATTTACTGGTAACACGAATGACGGAAACACAGCCTGACGTTTTTTTTTCAAATACAGCTTTATCTTCCGAAATCACAGGTACTGACGAAGAACTCATACAGCGCTTTTCAGTTATTTTACGTACAATAAACAGTGGGCACGAGATAAATGTTGATAATTTCGAACAATATTGCCTGCAAACTGCAGACCGTTTTGTTACTTTGTATAATTGGAATCATATGCAAACATCAGTGTACAAAATTTTAATTCACGGACCAGTCATTATAAAAGAAGCTTTGCTACCAACAGGAGAGTTGTCGGAAGTAGCTCAAGAAGCAGAAAATAAAGACATTCGGAGATTTAGAGACGGGTATGCAAGGAAAGTAAGTGCCTTAAAAGTAAATGAAGATTTATTTCACCGACTTATACTTAGCTGGGATCCATATTTGTCAAGCCTTAATTTGGTAACTGAAGATATGCGACCATTGCTAATATTAAATAAAGATGAAAATGAGGAATATGAAACGAGTAAACATCAAGAACCATATTCCGATGAAGATCCCCCATAACATGACAACTGAAAAATGTTTTTTATTTTTTTTCTCTATACTTACATATTATCTGTAAATGTATTACCGAGTTTAGTGCCCATTCTATTTTAAAAGTTATTATTTCTCAAAACTGAAACTTCTATAAAATATAATCATAATAAATACATTTATAAACAAATGTGTTAAAATATTTGTATAAGATATATTTTTAGGTTCTCATTACTTTTTAAATAAGGTCTTTTTAAGGGAGCTACCTGAAAATTGAATTTAAAAATACTTTCTCGTTTCATTCTTTATCAAAAGATGTAAAAGCCCATACAAACTGAAATCCATAACTCCATTCATTTGGCAGCTACAGGTTTTGATCGTAAATTTTCAATTTTTGACCACTGTGCGTAGTTTGGTGACCCAAGAGTCAACAAAAAATGTCAATGCTTAAGCTCAGTCAGGTACAGAGAACTGCCTGCCTAACTATAACGGGAGCTATGAGAACAACCACAGCCATCAGAGCCATGGAAGTAATGTTGTGCTTGTAGCTCCTAGATATTTATCTAAAGGAGGTGGCTCTGACTATATTGCTGAGGCTCGCAGTCGTTGGTGTGCAACCCAGCATAGAATGTGGTGAAACTAGACGCCACCTGTGGAAAGAGACAGTCGGAAGACTGCTACTACTGCAGCGCAGACAGCATATCTTCCAAGTTTGACGTCGGCAAACTATATGATGTACAAATAAAACCAAATGAGCCTATAACCGAAGGTTCGGTTAACATTTTCGTGGATGGGTCAAAAACCCATGAAGGAACAGGCTGTGGAATTTACTCCGAAGCTTGCGAATTGAACTCAAATGGTCTATGGTGGGACACGCAAGCATAGTTCAGTCTGAACTTGCTGCTATATCCATAGCCGCAAATACTGAGGACAAGGCTATTAAAATCTATACGGATAGTAGACAAGAACAAGACGAAGAAGTCTGTCATATTCTTTGTACAGTCTAGCAAAATAAACTTTTACACTGCTTGTAAAAATATGTCTATATGTCACTTAAGTTGTCAATCAGTTGTAAATATTCTCCCCAGGTCAATTCAATGAGGATTTATGGGAATTGACATACCACCATGTCTGGAAGTTCATATCCGTAACGTAATGCTCAAAACATGATTAATAATATAATGTCTAGATCTTGATTTTTTGTCAAATTTAAATCACGCAATGTTGTGATTTATTAATCGATTCTGAATTGCTTATTCTATTAACTATTCCGAATAACAATCGCACATTTTTTCAGAACCTTCTTACTAGCCTGGAAAGAGTCAATCTTGGCAAATATCACTATTAGTAACGATGAACACTTCGGCGCGTTTAGCACACTTTCTCCTGAGTACTGAATGGGGCTGAGCCGTCACGCTTAGGTGCTCATTCAGGTAAAGTCGGCTGGATTCGACTACAGCCAAGCGAAAACAAAAAATATAAGGCATTTTAAGTCTTAGTTGGATTAATCTGTACATCTTGTCGGTTTTTGAAAAACGTTAACTCGAATAATCATCTATCTACTGCCAAATTATAAACTTAATAATATAATATTATAATAAATATGTATAGTCACATTTGACACTCGTATTTAATAGAGCCACAGCTCATATATTAGAGCACTCGCTTAGCATGTGAGGAGTACAGAGATCGATGCCCGACGCCTCCAAAAAACTGTGTCTTCAATTTTATTGTGTTTTCTAAATATTAATCTCGCCTCACTGAAGTTTTCAATTTTATCGTGTGGTCTTAAGCCCACACCGTTTTTGTTTTTATATTTAGAACTTACGTGCATCAAAAATATATAACTTGACATTTCGAGTTCGGGTCTCTTTCAGACCTATGCATCATCACATCTTGTTTTGTCGATTGATTAATAATTGGATTCACCATAATTAACTCCGAATTTAAACTGATGACTTACTATTGAAATCGACTCAACTATTACATATCTCAAAATCTTATGGAATCAGAAGTCTCAAACCGTCCCCTAATTTTTTATTTATATTTTTTCATAAAATTGATGAAGCATTTTATAAGATGTTCCTCTTCTTGTCCTTATTTTGGAACTAGCCTTGAATTTTCCAATTGAATTTCAGGCATGTTCTTGAGATATTGTCCACGATTCGACTTATCTTCTTAGAGATATGCCATTGGCAGTTGATTGATCTTTGCACAATCTTTTCGTTTGATATTTCCACATGTAATTTTCACTCTCCTCTTTTTGGAGATTTTTTTTTGCTTATTGTCATTAATTTATTTTCAGAAAGAATATCTTGATATCTCTCCGTACAGGAAACTGATTTTTTACAATCAAAATATAAAAGGCGTAAGGACAAAACTAATGCATCTATTCATAATGATATTATTAATTATTCTGAAACTTGGTTGACCTCTGATTTTAATGATGCCAGGGCTACAGAATTGTAGAGTATTCAGGAAAAGGAGTCTTAATATCATTTATAAAACCAATTACGGTCCATATTATTGAAAATAAATCTTCAACAGCCCAAGAAGGAGTACGTTCCGGCAAAAAGTTTTTAGTGCTGTGTGCTATTTACTTTCCACCTTAGTGCGATGTCGAAGAATAGGAGAATCACTGCGTCTTATTGGTGATACGATTTTGTTTGTCAATTACTCTCAAGTGAACTCTATCAAAAATGTGAACTATGTATTGTTGGACTAAGTATTAACTAATGACTATGATACTTGTGTGGTGGTGCTGATAATATTTTGTCATTTGATAGACATCACGTAACTTTAACTTTAACCATTTCAATTTGAAGAATACTTACGATTTTATAAATGCCACGAATCTTAGGATTAGCCAGAAACTAAAAGCAATTACATTTGAAAAAATAAATACAAAAACACTAAATCAACAAATTACTACTCAGTTTTTGTGACCTGTGTATATTATTTTACTTTTATTTACTAATCATCATTGGGTCTGTACATGAGTGTACTGATAGAATGTAGGCGCTGTCAAAATAGAGAATAAACATAAGGCTAAAAACTAAGCCTAACTAACTAACAAACGGAACGCAACATTTTTGACTTAGAAAAGGATTAATAATTTCAACTTTCACCATACAAATATAAATATGAAGCCACCAGATCAGGCTCTCAAAGTCAATATCTTAAAACAAAAAAATCTTAGCAGGTGTTTATGAAACGGAACAAAAGGTTTTTGGCTGTAAATCATTCATCCAAGGAAGCAAATAATGTGTTTATTACAATTATCAGTATCCGCAGCACTCACAATCCCATTGGTATAGTTTATATGCAAAAGTAGATAAAGTATAGATCTTTGAGGAACTCATTTTCTGGTAACATTTACATTTGATTTTATTTGAACCCCTTGTCTGCTCAAGTTGCCTGTTATCTGAAAGGTATAGTTTTAACCTCAGTGCCATCTCACGAACGCCATCTAACCAGCGCTGGCAAAAGCGTGACCAGAGTGGATTTTGTTTCATACATAAAGACCGCTGAGCATGATCCAATGCAACTCCTTATGGAAAATGATTCTTTGAAAAATAAAATTATACCAACTTCGGTTAGTTACGAAACATAAAAATCAAAAGTTTGAAGATACTGAAGACATTGCTAATGCATTTGATAAGGATTTTACTAGTAAAACAGATAATGAAGATTCCAATAGTCAGTTTAATGCGTTTGGTTTTAATTTTTTTGCCTACGATATGTTAAGATTTTAAATGTTTTTAAGCAATTGTGCTCATTCAATGCATTAAAAAGGTCAGATCCAGACAATACTTTTGTATCATTTCTCATTATCGACACCTCTGTGGCTGCTATTTTGGCACGATTTGGAAAACATCATAGGCAGTTCCTATTTAAGAATAATGAAAGAAGAGATAGTGTTGGGAATTATAAATCCGTCTTATTAACACGATTAATGGGAAATCTGTTGGAGCCATTTGTGGCTGACTTTTTTAATGAAACTTTAAACATGATACTTTCTAACCAACATATTTTGTCTCCGGATTATTTAATAATATCCAACCTCTTAGACTACCATGAGCAAATTATTGAAGCTCTATAAGCTAGACTTCTAGTTGACTCTGTATATGCAGAATTTGCTACGGCTTTTAACTTGCTGAATGCTAGGCCTATTTTGGATAAACTATATGCTTTTGGTGCACATCGTACTTATGTTAGATTGGCAATAATCATTTCTTATAAGGAGACCAGAAGTGGTAAATGTGTACAAGTTTTTATTGGGTCCCATTACTGTCTACTTTGAGGTTCCACATGTGCTTATATTAATTGTATTCAATAATATTCTCGATAACATGTTTCTGCTTCTGTTGTAAGTCAATTTTGCCTAAAACATTGTTCTTCGTTAATTCCTATTGGCTCTGATATGTATTGGGTCATCAGATTTTTAAGCAATTTTAATGTGATAGGCAAGAATATACAACGATAAATTTGTGTATGTTTATTTTCTCACTTTTCACATATGAAAATAGTGATACTAGATTTCTATTTCTTAGATATTGTTTCTGAAGACCGAGTTAAACATTGTCTGTTTTTTGACTAGTTGTTCACCACATACTTAATCATCTGGTTGTTGTTGTTGTAATCCAAACCTGGAGATACTAGGATTGTTGGTTATATTTCTGCTTCGTTAATATCAAATCTATCCATGTCGTATTGAATAATTATGCTTTCAGCATTGGGTGTTACCTCCTGGAACTTCCTATATTCCACATTCCTCGCTGGTCTCCATAAAGATCGTGCTACATATCAGGTGAAAACTTTTATCAATGTTCTCTTTTGATCTTTGTTTTTCTGGTGTTTAATATGTTCCTTACTGTCACATAGCATTGACATTCTTCTCCTGTTTTGAAACTTCGATATGGATTAAAAATCTGGAGCAAACATTAAATAAAAAATCTTTTATGAAAAGTCCTCTACTTTTCTAATTTCAAGATTAAATATTCCAGTTTTGGTTTATTAATTTGTATTAATTAAATTAAAATGAGAGGAAAAATACTTCGCCTCTTTCCAAATCAAATCAGGTCTTTGAAGTTATATTTACCTTAATACACTTTAAACCGCGTCTTAATGTAGCGGTAACTATACCTATATGAAAATACATATGATATAGACCCAGTTTTTGTTTATAAGCAGTTTCACATATATTTTAATAATAAATTACTTCTTACCAAGACAGTTTAGAAAGCAGCTGTTAAGTTGTTCTTCTTATATGGGGCAGCATGAGAAATCTGCTTCTATAACCCTCTATAACATTCTGAATTAGCACTCACCTGAAAATAAATAAAAACATATTTTCAAATAATCGGTTTTCAGTAATAAATTCAGTTAATTGTGAAAGAAATCGTGAGAAATAAAGGAGAGAAATACGAAACGTAATTATATTACGCTTAAACAGCTTGTTAAAATGAACTGTAGTAGTTTTCCCTGTATATATATATTTTTACAGATTGCAAATGGAATATTAGTTATTTCACTCTGAAGCTAAGATTCGGTGTTAGCTTTTTCATGGACTAAATGTATTTGAAAAAAACTGTTCAACGTCTACTATATTGATTTAAACAATGTCAATAATATTGCCAACAGTATCTCTTCCTCAGATATTAAGTCTAATGATAGTTTTTCCGTTTTTTTTTTAATGCGTTACACTATTTTAAGCTATAACTCATATTTAAGTTACATTTTGCTATTTTCTCATCAACAATGCTGTAATCTATACTTAGAAAAATATTTTGTGGAGCCAAGCACAATTTGACTTAACTGCATTATTTAAAAGCTAACACTCTCAAGGAAACTCGCAATAAATAAACATGTTCTTGATATATTAAATCTTGATACAATATCTGGCAAAGATGCAGTATCGTTGAAATAATTGTGTAATCGTTTGAATTTTTTTTTTTTTTTGATATTCTGAAAATTTCGGATGATAAGTTGACTTGAGTTCTGCAGAAGATGATGCTGGGAAACTCTTGGGTCTGACGACCGTGGACGCAGCGCTCCTAAAAATTAAACCTCTTTAGAGCGAAAGAAATTTGTTCGTGATTATATCGCTTTATGTCCTTTATACCAATCTTACTATACCAGGGTCCATATTCCTAACGGATGATACCGCCAGGAAAATTTTAATTTACAGCATAACCTGTATATACTTGAGAGATTGTTTGCAAGGACATTTGCCGCCTGTAAATGAAGAAATCTACAGGCGAACGTTTAACAACTCTTTTAGTTTGCATATTCATAGGCCTTTCCTTCCAGAGATACATGCTCCAGAAGTGATTCTTGCGAAGTAAAAATCGAAGCGTCGCACGATGAGCAAGGCGGAAACTGCTAGAGAATCCTTAAATCTGGATAAGTTTAAAGCACAGCAAGAGAAAAGCTTTGATGTATTCACTTTCTACCTGGAGAAAGCACTGCGATTTCCAGTTATATCAAACGAACTGGCAACTGACCTCGGTTACATTTAAAGTGAGACGATTGCTTTCAAAGGTCCCCAAGAAATCGGTTCATGCATTGCTAAACATCTCTAGGCTCAAGATTCAATATACAAGCACGTTGTTACTTACAACGATGCATGTACTGGTCAAAACCGTAGTACTAAAATAATGCTTTTTACATACAGTTGGTGCGCAGTAAATCCAACGAAATTTACCGCATAGACCTCAAGTTCATGATTAGTACCGAATGATTCAGATTATGGCCCTGAAACGTCAAGAAAGAAACCATATAGGTTCCTGAGGACGTGTAGGAGGAGGTGTAGAAGAAACAATTAATTCCACCTCACCAAAATGTTCACAAAAGATATCCGTTCAGTGGAGCAGAAGAAAAAAGACGAGGACAACCAGCCAGTTTTCTGGCTCAAAATACGAAAAAAATCCTTACATAACCTATGCAAAGGAATGCTTTCTGAGGATTTTCCTTTTGCATGTTTGTACCTAAAGTCCAAGCAACGTGGAAGAACCTCACCCTTTTCAAAAACATCGTTCACAAATCCGCACCCTGGAATAAAACCAGCGACAAGGGCAAAAGACGACATGTTGGACATTCTTCCTTATATACCTTCTATACAACGCGAGTTCTTCAAGAATTTGTCCATGACGGCAGCCCCGAAGGTAAATGAAACAATTCCTTTAACCTATATATTGAAGAAGAGAAAGAAAGAACTGAAGATTTATTTTGTTACCGTTTTGGGCTTGATATCCTCTCCTAATGGTGCTAGCATGGTTAGCGAAACACGCGTCGAGTGCTAAATTATGTTTCGGTATTGTAGATAAAACTTTATTCTGGTGCATTTTGCCGAAACTTCCAAATCCCAACTTCTTACGAATTTTTTTTTCAAATTTCTTGGATTTATATTTAAGCGTTCTTCAATATATATTTTTTTATTTTTGTCATATCTTAGTCACCGAGGGAAGAATCCCATGATAGGCAAAGTCACTGTGTAGCCTTATAATGCAAAAATTGCCTCGATTTTAAGCTCCATACCATTCCACAATAAAACTGTCGATATCGTAGTACATTTTGGTGATATGGTTTGGGAGTTTATTATTCACACCATTGTAAAATAAATAATCTCAGATTTATACCGCTTTACTTATCACTGGCTCATTTAGTTAACATTTAGAATTAAGTGATGAAGTAAACTGATTGATTGTTAAGACATTATGTGTAACGTTGCAAATGTTACAAAATCCAGTAGTTCGATTTTTACTGGTCGATTTGGGTTGTCGATACTCTCGCTACTTTACTTCTCGCTACCTTACTTCCGCTGTTCCGAGTCGCTCGAAAGATGAGTCCATTTGGAGCGCCCTCTTGATAGATCTGGTATATAGGTATGCTTTTTTGGGGAAATTGATGGGCCTTCTCTCCTACAGGCTCAAGCCTATAAGAGGTGAAAAATGACCGGCTTTCAATATCTCGATTTTTGGTTGTTATTTTTGATCATCAGGTCTAATTGTCGTCTGATTTTTCAGTGAAATTAATTGGCAAACATACTTCCAGGTGTAGTTTCTGAAATTATCGATCATATTGTCTGATACTGATAAAGTTGTTTAACGAATAGTGTGGTTACTGTTGCGACAAAAGAGAGATCTTCTGCGAGATGAACGACCTTCCGTGACCTGCCGTAACATTTCGTGAGATGAACGTCCTTACGTGGGATCTAATTGCCTCACTTTGGAGCTAAACGCCCGTCAGCGGCCTTTCTATGCCAACCTAGCGAGTTCCCGGTTCCATTTAACCGGCCAGAGGCGTTTTGTCAAGGCAATACGACCACATGGTAGAGAAATAGCTTCGCAGGAAATGCCAGTGTTTGGAAATCTACTAGATACAAGAAGGATCTACCTATTTTTCTTTTTAAAGACCTTGGGGCTTAAACACTGTTTGAGACCTTCATTGTCCGAGGGTGATGTTTTGCAGTTCGCAGTTGAGCTTGATGTTTTGGTTGAGCAAATCTCCAATGATTCTACCATCAAAAAAAGAATTCGTAATGACTTTCATAACATCTTGTATAACAGAAAGAAAAATTTATCAAAATTTAACACTCGTTCTTCTAATTTCTATTTTAAAACTTTGAAAAAGCTCAAATTAAAAGTTAGAAATGAAGATCTCATTGTTTCTAAGGCAGATAAAGGCAATTGCGTAGTTATTCTCAAAAAGACAGACTACATTTCTAAAGTTGAGACATTCTTAGTTGATAATAAATTCTCTCAATTACCTAACAACCCTTTTAATAGTTTTATAAGGAAAGTCACCAGGCTCATCAAGCATTTCAAACCGTTTTTCGAAGAAAATAATGCTGAGAAAAACTAATTTCTAGCAATCCAACAATACCTGGTTGTATGGCCTCCCTAAGATCCATAAAATAGATACACCAATTAGACCTGTAGTAAGTTTTACTAACACACCAGTTTATTTCCTAGCTCAATTTACATATAACTTGATTAAGGATATCACTAAGTTTACTCCTACATATTCGGTAAGTAATTCCATTTCTTTAATCAATAAACTAAAAAATTTACAACTTCCGCACAATTACAATATGGTTTCTTTCGACGTGCCTAACCTATTTACTACAGTACCAAAAACCGAGGCAGTACAACTTGTCGGGGATCTTCTTACTTCATGTAATGTTAATGATCAACAGCAAATTAATTTATTGTCGCTTCTAAACCTTTGTTTGTCTCAGGACTTTTTTCAATTCAATAACAAATATAATAAACAACCTGATGGCTTGGCAATGGGCAGCTGTCTTTCTCCTTTTTTAGCAGATGTTTTCATGAACAATTTGGAAAACAGTCATATAGTCACTCCCATAAATCGAGAGATCCTACATTGGTTCCGTTATGTGGATGATTGTCTTTGCTTCCTTGATTGCGATGCTCAGGGGGGCCAACGCTCTCCTAGACAAGCTTAATATCATCCATCCGAACATTAATTTTACAATCGAACTTGAAAATAATAATAAACTTAATTTTTTGGACATCACTGTTCATAGAGCGATGGACAGTCTTGAGTTTTCGATCTATAGAAAACCTACTCAAACGGACCACACTATATCTTACTTTTCTCACCACCCGTGGCAACACAAGATGGCAGCTTTCCATTGCTATGTCAATAGGTTACTTAATATACCTTTGTCTTCTGTCGAATACAACAAAGAAGTAAATATAATTAGACAAATCGCGTTCAATATCCATTTTTATCCTAGTCTTGTTGACACTTTAATCAACAAGACAAAACTCAAAAACTAAGAAAAGAACTTTCTCACAGCCTAATTGACAATTCACAGAACTTCTCCATCCCTTTTTTTGACTTAGAAACGAACCGTAAGATTTCCAAAACAATTCACCAATTTGTCAGTAATTCTCAACTCTTCTTTAAAAACAGAAAAAAATTACAAACCTTATTAAATAATACTAAAGATAAAATAGATATCCTCTCAAAAAGTGGTATTTACAAGTTGTCGTGCAACTCTTGCGAGTGCACCTACATAGGTAGGACATGTAGACCATTGAAGGTCCGTATCAACGAACATTTGAACAGAAACAATTCTGCTTTCGGAGAGCATTTGCGCAATCATAACCACAACTTCAGTTCTCATTCCGATTCAAAAAATGTGCATAACATTTCATCAAAAAACTTCAATAGGCTGGATTTCATGGAGGACATCGAGATCCACAGCGAGCTGCGTACAAACAACCATTGCCTCAACACTCAGGTCAATCTCAACAGATCTTACATTCCATTACACAGAAGGCTTCTCGACTGAATTAACTTTGGCCCATACACCTGGAGGTTGGGAGCGCCGCTTGATCAAGCATTTTCTATTTCAAATAATTTCTCATATTTTTTACTACAGCAATGTAATTTAATTTAATTTTATTTTATTTTTATCTATCATCTGTCTTCCTCTTTCTCTATCTTTCAAGTTGATTTAGCTTAGGCTAAATTCATCCCTTCTTAAGTTAGTCCTCTAGGAGTTGAGTTAACTTAGGTTATTGTCATCTCCTTTTTTTTCTGTTCTATCCGTCGAGTTGAGTTAGCCTAGGCTAACCTCATCTCTAAGTTAGTCCTCTATTTTCACTTGATCAAGCATTTTATTCCAAACCAACTTTCAAGCCACCACAAACAGTCAACCGAATTTTCAAGTATTCAATTGCAAATTAGCCATTCAATGCGTATTATGGCATTTGGTTTGTCTCATCTGGCATAGTAGCAACTCCTTTTGTATTTTAGGTTAATTTCAGACCACTGCAGTAACTTTATCTGATTTTATCTTTCAACTTAATACTTGTCTTTTTAAAACTCATCCAAAAGCACGAGTCTTTGTACCATGCTTTTGTTGTTAATTTGATATATTTTAAATTTTATTTTAATCTAAATTATGTGAACCATTTCTCAGAATGTGACGCACATTGTGTGATATTTAATTGTGACCATTGTCGATTTTTGTTGTGTTTGATCCATGGATATGTCCTTTGTCTACTGACAAGTAAGTAAAAGAGGTCCACAATTTTCTTTTTCACGTATAAAAATTACACAAAAACCTTCATTCTTAATTAATTACTTTAGTTAATCCCCCTTTTTGTGATAATTTTTTTTTAATCCCAACAAATTTATAACTGAGCGCAACAGTATTCATCTCATAAAAATTTGTTACCAAAAATAACCACTGTCTCAATTCAACAACATTCTTTGACTCTCCACTGACAAGGGGTTCTTCTACTTACTTTCAGGTAACACTGATGATGGCTACTTCCGAAAGCGATCTGTTACGCTCTTCATGATTCCTTTTGGATTAAAATTTGCATGATATACAAAGTTTTTCATTACTATGTTTCGTACATGCACAGTGCACACAGCCTTTACCCTTCATTTAACCTCTTATTATGGCTATTATCATTTTTGATTAATGAATTTACTGTTAAACGAACGTAGATCGTTTGCTTTCTATATCGCATATCTTATGGTTATTATATCATTTAGATTAATTATCTTAGTGTTAAACGACTGTAGGTCTTTTGCTTTCTAAATCGTACATATTATCGCTGTATATCATTTTGATTGATTCATTTATTGTTAAACGACTGCAGGTCGTTTGCTTGCTTCATCGTATGTATTATCGTTATATATCATTTGGTTAGTGAATTTCCTGTTTAATAACTGTAAGTCGTTTGCTTTCCATATCGTCTATATTATCGTTATTTCTCGTTTTTGTTCACTGATCTTACCGTGTTTGGTTTCCAACTTACCGATAAATAGCGGTAGTCTATCTAATATCGTGTATCATGTCTATTTCTGTTTCCTCATTATCATAACTGATATTATATTGAATAGAGAATTCATCTTGTTAATATCATGATAGGGAATTGATTTATTTTGACTGTAATGGTCTCTAAGCCTCAGAGTAGATTTGTTTCACATAACTGATATTTGCTGCTGGCATTGAACTGAGCTCAATTGTAGGGAACACGTCCCTGTGGGTACTTACCGGCTAGATATATAATATACTTACTTTATAGAGTAATTTATTGATTTAATATATTTCTATTAAATGCTTATTGATATATTGATATTATCGCTGCCATGGGATTAATTTAGATTAGTTTGTTTAATAAATATTGCTTATTTTTGGTACGTTATGACTAACATCGATTAGTCGGACGTTCAGAATTCAAGGTTTAGTTAAAACTATTTCCAAACAGAAATTATGCAATCTTAAGGATAAAGGACCTATAAAAACTTAGTTTAATTTGATTTAATAGCCTAAAAATCTAGACGAAAATATAACTCTTTTCATTAGTTTATGAGTGATACCCTAAACTCAACTTAATTAATGGACATTTAAAGTGTTTATGTAAGTTTTTTATATTTGAATAAATAGTTTAATTAGAATCCAGATGTTTATTTGGGTAAGCATGATTTCAATGTGTCAAATTCATTGATATATTCCTAGTTAAAAATTTAGTGGCGACTTCACCTAACTGACCAGACATAGACCCACACCTTTAATTATTATTGTTGAAGCCGCTGAGCAAAACCTGGCATAGGGACCGGCTGTTAAGTAATTAACAAATAGTGTCACATACGCTTAATGCTGGTTGATTAAAGATGCTTCGGTTACATATAAAAAGCTGATTTGTCATGTTCTGTTACGATTCTACCAGCCATAATAGAATATTATTTTATATGGAGGAAAAGTAACTTTTCCTCCAAATAAAATATGCTGTTTTTTCTTCAAATGTCGACAAATTAATGCAAAAACATCTCTTTTTAATAGTAATAATAATAATTATTATTAAAGATAAGTGGGTTCGCAAGGGGGCTTAGACCGGTGTCGGTGAATAGGCACAGGTTGTTGCTATAGTAATGTAACATAAAGCTGGTCAGTGGACACTGTCAACAATAATTATTTTTTTAAAATTGCGTCTCCGATTGCGTTTTAATTCCGTATTGATAAGCAGGTATTGGGTAAGTTCGATTAAATAATAACCAATTTGTTCCTAAATTAGTGATTTTTATAAATGCAGTGCACAAATTGAGTGATAAATACAAATTTTATTTTAATAAATCTCGAGTTGTTGGCGCTTATTTTGTTGTTTGTTTGTATCTATGTTGCTATGACAACACTTTTACCTCCGCCGGCGGAAAAGTGAAAAGTAAAGCTCCGGCGGAGGAAAAACGAAACTTCACGGCCGCCTACACAGTCGAGTAATGACGGATTTACTGACATTTGAAGAAAAAAATATATAGTTGTCTCTTAAGAAGTAACATTAAAAATTCTTAAAAGCAGCAGCACAATTAGATGAAAATTATCTTTAGATAATGCACAATAAAAATGATAAAATTACTCTATACGACGACACTGCTACAGCCTCGAAAATCGTGCATTTTAATCCAAAATCATCGTACGTGTTCTGAAGTTTAACCGATAAGAATTTTAAATGACATTGTTATTAACTGACTTTTATATTAACTTGTTTTGGAGTCTCTATCCTGGCTTTTAATTAATGCTTTTTAATTAATTTTTATTAAGTATCACTTTGTAGAAGATAGTAGGTGGCGTTTTAAAGACGCTGGAAAAATTCACCGGATTATTAATTTAACACGATGGCTCGCTGAAAGGAATTTTCTCGCTATTAAGCTCGGAAGCATTATATTCGTTGCATAATTTTAATGACCCCATCTTAATTTCCAGTTATATATAGGGAGATATCAAAATTGCCCAAGTATGGTAGGTGATTAAATAATAAGTTGGACCAGGTAGGAGAATTTTTGGATTAATTCAACAAAAATCTTCCTTCTCACAATATACCACGGTTGTCGAAATTTTATGAGCTTTTAGAGGACGCTGTAGTTTTAGAATACATATTCCATCGAAACCTAGTAAATATGGAATAAAAACATACTCATTAGTGGATGCAAATATATTTTGCATGCCAAAATGGAAAACTATGTTGGACCAACGCCCTCTGAATTATAAAGGCCATGAAGCTACGAAACGCAGTAGCCAATATGGCCACCCCAGTTGGAACCCAAACTAAATGCTGTAAAGTGTGTACTTTGAGTTTTTAATATAAACTATGTTTAAAATTGTGAAAGCTGTGCATTTGCAGTGAAAAATTTATACAAATCAGATACTTTATTGTGTTAATGGCAAGGACATTGCTCTGTGTTCATGAAAATAGACTTTTAACTCGACTACACGACAATACACTTCCTAATTATTCTACATTATACAATTAAATACTTATAGTTTATAGTAAGGACTGATTGCTCTGGTACCTAGTAATATCTAAAAAAATTGAACTTTCAAGTTTCCTTTATCTCCTCCTATCTATAGCAACAGTCACAATTAGCACCCTGCCTTAATCATCCCCTAAGTGGTACTAGATACGCAAAAGGCATCAGGACCGTACTGTCTTCCAACTGATCTTCTGCCCTGAATCTTTCCCTCAATTATCAGCCTAAGCGGCTCATATTTTTCGTCTCTCATTACATGCCCAATATATCTGGTATTTCTTTCTTTGATTGTAACGAGAAGTTCGGGTGGTTTGAGCATTCGGGCAAGTACAGCTTCATTAGATATTCTTTGCACCCATGATATCCTCAGCATGCGTCTATATAAATACATCTCAAACGCCTCAAGTCTTCTCTTTGTAGTTGGATCGAGAGTCCATCCTTCACACCCGTACAACAAAACGGAAAACACATAGCATCTGACCATCCGCATTCGGAGGTCCAGACTAATGTCGCGGTAGGTAAAAAACTGTTTCATATTTATGAACGCCTTTCTCGCTTGTTCAATTCGAGATCTAATTTCTATTTTGGGGTCGCATTGGCCATTGATGTTTGTATCCAAATACTTGAAAGTTTTAACTTGTTCCAATGTGTGTCCATTTACTGCAATAATATTTGTTTTTGAAAACACTAGTAATTTCGTCTTTGTTGCGTTGATGTATAAAACCATGTTCTTCGCTGTACTGAACTATACGGTCCATCATAAACTGTAGATCCTCTATATTATCTGCAAGATCAACGGTATCGACTGCATATCGGATGTTGTTTATTGCTATGCCATTCACTTTTATACCTTTTAATATGTCATCTAGAGATTCTCTAAAGATAGCTTCGGAATAAATCTTAAACAGCAGTGACGACAAGATGCAGCCCTGTCTAACCCCTTTTTTAATCAGTGTAGCTTCGGATGTTTGGTTTTCAATTCTAACTGCGGCTATTTGGTTCCAATATAACTGCGAGATTATATTAATTTATTCCTTGTCCACACCGGTTTTACTAAGAATTTCAATAAGCTTGTCATGTTTCACGCAGTCGAAAGGTTTACGGTAGTCAACGAAACAAGCATAGACATTCAGATTCATGTTTCTACACCTTTGAGTCAGCACATTTAGAGGGAAAAGGGCCTCACGTGTGCCATAACCATTCCTGAACCCAAACTGCGTTCTGTCTACATGAGTGTCGCATTTTCTGAAAATACGAATATGAATGATTCTCAAAAAGATCTTAAGAACATGCGACATCGGACTTATCATTCGATATTCATCGCAACTTGAAGCGTTAGTCTTTTTAGGTAGAATTATAAAGCTTGATCTGAGCCAATCGGATGGTATGAATGGTATGATCCCCGTCTTGCGAATAGCATCAAATAATGATGTAAGTATATTTAATCCAGTGCCTTCTTTGCCTGTAATCAACTTGATTATTTCTGCATGGACGTTATCCGGACCTGTTGATTTTTTTTTGTGCTTTTATAGCGTATATGACCTCACTTTTAGATATTTCTGGTCCTTTTTCGTTCAACTCGATGTCTATATCTGGTGGGGTTTCGAGTCTGTTGTCATAAATGAGTTCCTCAATATATCGTTTCCATCTCTTCAACTTTGCTTCTATTCCCATAATTATTTCATTGTTTTCACCTTTTAAAACAGCAACTAGAGGTGTGCGACGTTGATTTGTCACTTCTTTAACTTTCCTGTGCACATTAAACAAGTCATGCTTTTCTTGGAAGCATTCTACTTTGCATTTTTCAGAAAGCGATATTTCTTTGGCTTCTCTACACTTTTTGCGGATTATCTTATTGAGTTCCCTATATTTCCTGAGGTTTGATTTGTTTTTTCTTCTTTCTGTCATAAGCTCCAGTATCTCCGAGGTCAGCCATTTTTTCTTTCATTCGCTTTTCTGGTATCCTATATCTTGTTCTTGTATTTCAGTAATCGCTGTTTTCATTTTTGTCCAGGTTTGTTCTATTTGTAGTGGTTCCCAAATCGCTATATTCGTTAGCTTATCTTCCAGTTTGACTTCTATATCATTTAATATGTCAGGGTTTTTCAGTTTATTCTAGTCGATACCTTTCCTAGGAGCGCATTTACTCGCTTTTTTAAAGCGTTTCATCCTGAAGTCCATTACAAGTAAAGTATGATCGCTATTTATATCAGCCCCAGGGTAGGTTTTTACTGATTTTATGTATTTTTTAAAAACTGGGGATATCATAATAAAGCCAATTTGGTTTCTGACGATGTTTTCTGTAGTGTGTCTTGGTGAGGTCCATGTGTATAGTCTTCTCGGGTGTAGTTTGAAGAATGTGTTGGTTAATATAAAGTTATTTCCTACGCAAAACTGGGCCAGATCACCTTCAGTGCCTGATACGATTTTTGCATTTAGGTCACCCATGATTACGGCGATTTCCCCCTTTTTAGTAAGTCGCAGGACCTCAGTTACATGACTGTAGAATGCGTCCACTTCTGCGTCTGGTTTTTCACCCGGGTGCATATACTTGTATGATGTTCATTATTCTATGCGTTGTTTGTAGTTTAATTAGCATGACTCGGTCGTTTAGTGCTACACAGTCGGTGACTAATTTTCGAACATCAATTGTGAGCATAATAGCGGTACCATATCTATGTTCACGGTCTGAGCCTCCTGAATAGTATACGCGTCCACCACTTGTCTGCTGTATTCCTGCGCCAGGCCATCTAACTTCACTGATGCCTAAAATGTCTATCTTTAATCTTTGCATTTCAGCTGCAACGTTTGCTAGTTTTCCAGGAGCGTAGAGACTTCGTACATTCCATGGCGCAATTCGTGTTACTCTGTCGAAAAGCAAAAAGAAAAAGCAAAATCAGACCGCCGAAAATCGAATCAAGAAACGAATGCAAAAGGGTGATTGGTAAAACTAAGGACAAACACATTCAAAATAATTACAATGAGGAGTCAACTTGTGGAATGCCCCAGTGGCTCCCTGGTCGGTAGCAAAGGCAGTAAGTAATAACTACAAAAACGTCTCTCCCACCTTTGACATACGAAGGCGGCATCACGGTGGCTACAGCTAAGGAAAAAGCAAATGTGCTCGCCAAAATGTTTTCATCGCACTCTGCTTTAAACATCCAGGCTCTCCCCAACAAACCCAACACTCTAATGGCAGAAGTTAAGTTTCATGATATTCGTAAAATCCTCAGAGTACTAGATACGCAAAAGGCATCAGGACCGGACGGAATACCAGGTATCATGTTAAAAACTGCGCCAACGAACTAACACCCATTTTTTCATCAGACTTCTCTGTCTGACCGAAAAGGGATTTATCCATCTTCTTGGAAAGTTCCAAAAAATGCAAGAAACCACGCCCTCAAACTATCGCAACTCAAGCACTTCGAGAACAACAGAATAATTAGCGATAACCAGTACGGCTTTTGCAAAGATAAATCGACAGGAGATATATTGGCCTATGTCACTCATGTATGGAGTAGGGCAATTGAGAACTACAGAGAATCTCGAGCGATTGCGTTGGATATTTCGAAACCATTCGACAGAGTTTGGCATGACGGATTGATCAACAAGCTGCCGTCCTTCGGACTACTCTACGTCTTCGTCTCTCTCTGGCTGGCTTGCCAGTTTCCGTAAGAACTGACCTCTGCACGTTGCAGTTGATGGACAGACACATCTCAAACACATTCACCGTTAATGCGGGCGTACCTCAGGGAGTAATATTTTCACCATCTCTGTTCCTCATCTATATTAATGGCCTGCTCACCGAAACCAATAATCCTGTTTACAGTTTTACAGATGACAGTACCCTTGTCTCCCAATTTGGAAAAAACTCAAGCAGCCACGTTTGCCAAGAAAGCCAATACAGCAAGCTTGGTCATCATTATGGCGGGATCGACAATTCCTTCGTCCTCGTCGATCGGACTACTTTGTGTCTCGGTTAACAGCAAGATGTCCTGGCTGACCACGTTGCTAATATCGCAAAATCAGCCTCGCAGAAGCATGGTGCGCTATTTCGCAACAAAAACTGTATACACCGCAGCAGCTATTCTTGATCTACAAAACGCAAATAAGATCGTGCTTCGAATATTGCTCACACATCTGGGGTGCTGTACCTAAGCATACCCTGGATTTCATTCAGAAGAGAGCCGTGTGCCTTGTCGGTGACTCAGAGTTGACCCAGGATCTGGTTAGTCTGGAAAACCGCAGACATGTCGCCGATGTCTCCCTGTTTTACAGATATTTTGAGGGCAGGTGTCCCCGGAATTGGTCGCCTCGTCCCGCCCCCAGCAACGTCTGTCAAACAGTCACGACAGACGGCAAGTGCGCACCCGTTCGTAGTACAACTGGAAACACCTAGAGCAACGCTTTACAAGGGCTCCTTTATCTGGCACGCTACATCACTGTGGAACTCACTCCTCCCAGGATATCTATTTGCCCCAAATTACAACCTACAGATATTCAAGAACTGTGTCAAACAACATCTTCGCGCACACACCGCTCGTGAAGGGGCGCAGGATCTCCCTTTAGAGTGTGTGCCACTGCCATGAAAAAGATTCAAAAGTGCACATAATGTCATATAGTTAGTGCATTTTTCTGAAAAGTAATTCAATATAAATAATCATGCTGATGAACAATCAACACGCCGCGCCGCCCTATCATACTTTTATACATTTTAGTAATGACCATTTCTCGAACACGCCTCGTATTTTTAACAAAATCATATCGCCATATATTATATCGCTTTGTCTCAGATTCTGTCTAGTCTGCCATGGTAGTAGGCAGTAAAATTTTGTTGGAACTCAACTCGTTAAGTTGATTGCGATAGTCAATTTGTATAATGGGTAGAATTCTTTGATATATGCGCGGCCTTCTAAGTGTATTACTTACAGATATCTAGTGATAGAAGAGACTCAACTACTATTGATGACTACAGCCAAGTCCATTTTGTTATTGCACGTCGTGTTATTCTTATTTCTAATATAGGAAATGGCCAATTCTTATTATTTAGAGTTGAGGTTGTTTTCCAAATTAAATAAATCTTGCATGTTTATTATACGGCTCTTTGAAAAATACGCTTAAAATATTAGAGAAGCGTTTATATAAGCTATGGATATATATGACGCTTATGGAACATTAGATAGGTCATTAATTAATATAATGTATATAAAGCAGAGCTAGAAATCTATTAATAATCACAATAAAAATAATAATATATTTATTACTTTCCAGTAAAATCTTACAACCATGTTGCTAGAAAGAAAATAATGTTTTGCATGGTGGTTTTTCATGGTGGCATTTCGTCGTGTGCAAGAGTATTTTTTTAACATAACCTACTTAATTCGTAAGTACTACTACCGGGATCCCTGGAGCAAGCACATATTTGTTTTCAAATATTTTGGAAAAACTGTGGATGGGACTGAGCGGCCAGCTATGCTTCCGGTACGTGCAAAAACAGTGACGAGCGTAAACATATCTGTTTTATTTTTATGTTTATTTACAAGTTCGGGTCCTGTGAAACCAGTAGTAGTTATAGTACCACTTTTTGGAACATCATATTTTGGTAAATATCTGTTATGTTTTTTCACAAAAATCAAATATTGCAATTGGTTATAAAATATGTCATTAGTTACACAAACAAATGGGTGATAAGTGGGAGAACAGCTAACAGATTCAGAATTGCTAGAAATTGCAAACAATGCTGCATTTTTGGGAGCAATATGATGACCGAGAAAGAGGTACTAACGAAGTTCAAGCGGCTGCAATTGCAGAAGATAGAAGTAACTGATTGAAGCAAATTTTGGAGCACGCCGAACAATGTAATTCTGACGAGGAGGGCGACGAAATATTCAGGAGCGATGACTCTGTAATTAATGTAATTGAATCTAGTTGGTCTTTGGACGATGAGAAATCTTTGAGTGAATTGGTGAATAAAAAACAAACCAACGATCTTGAAGAAAATGGATAGGAAGATGAGGCTCTATCAATAGATGTTGATGGAGACCAAATTGCAAAGTAATACTACTATATAAAAATAACACTTCCAGATGGGTTAAAGCACCTTCATTATGGACCAATGCAAAACTCCACGACACAAAATTGTTACGGTTGAATGAAGATTGCAAGGATCATCTAAAGTAAAGCCACGTCTTTTAGACAGTCACAACATACGGCAAGGGCGCACTCGTTCGTCATTCAACTGGAAACACCTAGATCATTGTTTTACAAGGACGCCTTTGTCTGGCGCACTGCATCACTGCATCACTCCCAGGACATCTTTTCTCCTTTAATTACAACCTACAGCTATTTAAGGAATATGTCAATCAATATCTGTGCACACTCATTGCGCTAATGTTCATTCACGTTTAACATGACCTAAACTCTTAAATATAAAAAAAACGTCAGCAGATAAAGCTTCTCTCGCTTCTACCTCTTCCTTACCAGGTCCCAGTTACTATTGAGTGTTCGCGGGTGAAGTTGTGCTATCACGTATTTATATTCTCAGCGTTCTTTAGAAATGTAAAGCTTTTAATTAAACTCATGGCGTCCACAAGTAGACGCAGCTGTGTGAATCAGACTCTATTCGTAGAAAGTAGACAATCTACTTCTGTCATTGTGAAAAGGGGTTTGGCGTTCACTTGAGAGACCAGGATAAATCATGGACTCCACATTTTGTATGTAAAATATGCGTTGAATATTTGCGACAGTAGACAGTTGGAAAGTTTGGACCAAACTAAAAAACTATCATAATGACTATTGCAGAAGCATCAATCGGAATAATAGACACAATAAGCATCTAGATTCAGCAAAAAAAAACTGCCGAGTCTTCGAGAAGATGATACAGAACCATCACCAGCTGATGAAGTTCAATGTATACAAACAGAAAATAAAGGTGATTTTCAAGCAGATTCAGCAAGTTCTGAACGTTTCAATCAACAAAAACTGAGTCAGCTCATTAGAGAGCTGAACCTCCCACAGGAGTCTTCCAAATTCCTTGCCTCAAGATTAAATGAAAAACTTTTCTTTATCCTGGTACTAATATATAGTAAAAGAGATCAGAATCTGCTGCTCTTTTCTCAAAAAAAAAACTGATATGAGGAAACTCTTAGGAAAAATGGCTTTGAAGGTCCTCAGATAAGACAGCTTATAAAAGATTTATAATTTGCTCGTCAATGAACGAGATTGAATATAATGATTGGTGTTTATTTGCTCAAATACGTAGTTCAAAATTTTCTTTGAGATCATAAAGCAGATAATTGCATTAGTGAAAAATGCGCATTCCAAATTTAAGAGCCTCGGTTGTAACATGAGCTCTACTTCCACGACTACTTAGATATTGGCGTAGTTGGCAGAGTATTATTGAGGTCTTCAGCGAGAATTTTCTGGTTGGTAAAGTCCATGTTATAAATTCGTATAAAAGAAATACCTTACTTTAATTTTTTAGTTTTTTTTTTACTGAAAGTTGATGCCAACGGTAATAATAATAACGGAAATTGTACATAAGCTAAAGAATAAGATGATTTTATTCTGAAAAAGAGTCAATATAACGGATCTCGAAAACCAGATCCCATAGATCAAATCCTGATTTTGATGGGTTCTACACCAGAGAATTACCTAGAAAATCTAAATAAATCTAAAAATCGCAGGCACCAAAATATCTATTGGGCTTATCGATGAAGTTATATGAAGAAAATCAAATGTCCAACAGGGGTCACAAGTTCGTTCCACTGTATGCCTTGTTGGTTTTAACCATCCAAATTGGTAAGGAAAAATGACAAGTATATAATAGCGAACATTATTAGATTATTACATTTACCTTCTCCTCATTCACTGCTAAATAACAAGTTCAAAGGCATCTTTACTGGCATACAGAGATCCTTAAATAGCACTAATCTGACATATAAAACATATGGCCAATTACAGTACCACTTTACCTACGATGTCACCGCATTCCGGTCGCTTCAACTTATCTCATTTTCTAGCCATTACAAGCGTTCAAACTATTAGCATTTGGTGCCATTAAGTAGTTTTAAATTAACAATTCAGTAAGGTATTAAACGAAAAGGTTGGTTATATACCGTATATACATTAAACATACCCATCATAACATGACAAACTACTTTACGTAGGGTCATCTTGCATTTTAGTTCATTCTTGTATCAAAAAAATTTTTTTTGGTATAAAAATCAAATAAATATAGAGCCGAATTTATAAAATTTTTATTATTGATTTTATTATTTTTTAATAAATTAGATCATTTATTTAAATCATTTTCTGCGAGAATAATTTTTAATTTATGATTTTTTTAAACGATTTATGATTTAAAATCATTCTCAGGAGTTTGAAATCTTTTCGCATATTTGAATAATTCCAAAATGACTAAAATTTTTCTTACAAATATCTTAAATCAAATCATAGGAAGAAATATTTAAATATTTGCAAAAAGATTAAAGTCCTCCCGACACTCGAATTTTGAGTGCTTCGACTATCGCAATGATCTACATCATTAAAAAATCATTTCAAAACCGTTTACTTAACTCGTTCCAATATTCGAATTATTTAGAAAGATTCGACTGCAAAAGCTATTTAAATCGTTTCCAAAATATTTGAATCCAAAAAGAAGTATTTAGATCTTTAACCAAAAGATTCTGATCCATGAATATGATTTGAATCCTAAAAAGGTTTATAAATTCGAATATTTTGCTAACGATGATTTAAATCATATTACTAGTGGAAAAGTGTATCTAAACGAAGAGGAATCTGGATGCATAAAATATATTATGGTATTACGTCGAGAGAAATAATGAATGCCTTCTCTTATTATATGTGTAAAGACCCGTTACAATGCCTCCAAAATTCGAATCCTTTCGAAAGGTTCGACTGCAAAAGCTATTTCCATGTTCCAATAAAAAACGTGCTTTTATTTCCATATTTCAACTAATAGAGACGACACGACGTAACGGTGTTGTAATGAGAGTGATGTTGTTTATAATGAATATATGAATATGGATGGAATTGCATCGTAATTCATTTTCTATTTTCTATCTTTTTTCTCATACTGTATATTAAAATAAACTTTTAAGTGATCAAACTGAAAATTAGTTTACTTTTGTTTGTACTACTACAGCGTTGTTATATTTCATACCATTTCTCAGTTTTAGCTTGCGAACATTTTGCATTGATTTACCAAACGCGACATTGTTCAACAATTTTAAAAACTTTACCTAAAAATCATTAACTACCTGGCTTCTTCATCCAAGAAGGCAGTTCAAACACCAATATTATATGAAAATGATGGCTATATCGCTTTGAACTTGAATACTTACGTTATTTGAATGGTCTCGTTTCCCCAAAAACTGTCTTTAGATTATACTTATGGTTTGAGAAGCCTCAATTTTCTAAAACACCTGTTAGATTTTGATAATGATTCGAGAGGTATCATTTTTCTAAAACTAATTTATTACTTTCTACATTTTCTAAAACCATATCCATTTGAGAGGTTTCTTTTTTTTTAAGACTAACTTTACGTTATAAACATTAGACGAAAGGGTGTGTTTGCTATGAATGAAATATTTCGTCTAAAGAAGTTAAACTTACAAATCCTACAACATATTTGCTTTAAGATGAACAAAACATAGAAATTGAATGGAGAATAGTTGCAGAAAATTAATCATGCAGAGGTCTATTTGGTAGAAAAATTATTAATACAAAAATTAGATAAAGTATATGTAAATGGCTTGGATTGGATAAATCACACAATTCACAGACTCTTAAAAGAGATGTAATATATTTTAGTGGTTGTACCTTGCACAATTCTAATTAAAACTTTATATTTTAATTTTGCAGGACTTTCTCCACACCTTGAAGAGCGAAATTTATCAGAAATAGTGACAAAATCGAATAGGGTTCTAGGTTTTGTTTTACCACTAAAAAACGGCCTCCCTAAAAAAGACGGTTATATTGCAACAACAGCGAGGCAAAACAAATCTTATTTTGAGGCATCTCCCTAGTTAAACTACGCTCAAATCATAATGGCTCAACCTGTTACTCCAGGTCCTCCGCCTTTCTGCCTAACTGTATTTGGTACAGACAACAAATATACACATATATCGCAGAGAAGTTTGGCATCATTACACTATGATATGCATTAGATGGAGATACTACATCGCTCAAAGCAAATTTCCATATGATCAGCTTACAACCAGTGAATATTGGAGTTGGTTTCATTTGAGCATAGATATAAACAATTTCGAAAAGAAGATTGCTTAAGCAAAATATTTTTTTGAAAAAAGGAACCAAATCCATAACGATCGATCATCTTCATGAGCTCATTGAGAAGCGTGGGCAGGATAAACATCTTTTAACGGCATCAGATCTTAAAACCGAGAATAAAATGAATTATTGGTCAGCCGAAAAAATGTGCGCTCCAGCAGTGACAGACCTTTTGAGACGGATACCTAATAATAGTGAGGGTACTTCCGTATACTTAAAAAATATGAATCACCTTATCGCTGCATTCTTAAGCAGGACTGCATTAGCAGAAAAGTTGTACAAAAGTTGGTTCTATTCCGAATTGGGCGAGCTCATAGTAAAAAAAATAAAATGTACACCCTCAACGACAAATTCATTTCCCTGAATTGACACACTTGTGTCGAGCTGAACTCACACATGCTACAAAAAAATAGTTCAACTGAAACCTGAACACCTCAATCTAGATAATATTTCTAGTCAGAAATGTCAACAATCTAGAGCTGCAAGATCGATGACATCAATGTATTCGACGGTAATAAATTATTCAATCAAATATTTTCTTAATAAACTAGAAAGAATGTGATCTGTGATAATGTAGTTGAAGAAGGTATAGACCAGTTTATATTTCCCAGATAATTTAAAGCAAAATAAGTTGCAAACACAGAAAACTACACAGCAGGACAAATCGACATGTTAGACATAAAAAAAAAATATTGACAAAGCTATGGAAGACGGTAAAACAGAGTTCTATCCACAATACCGAAACAGAATTTTTGCATTCGACGCGCGTTTCGCTAACCACATCAGGAGATGATTAAAACTGTTTAATTATTTCTTGATGATGCTAACATGGTTAGCGGAACGTGTGTCGAGTGCAAAAATTCTGTTTCGGTATTGTGGATAAAACTCTGTTGTAGTGCATTTTACCGGAGGTTCCAAACCCCAACATAGATAGAAGCAGCGTTGCCAGACTTGGTACAATTGTACAGGTCTGGTACAATCAGACACTATCTGTACATCTGTACATTTTGGAAAATTCTGGTACATTTTACTTATTGCGGTATCTGCCAAATATTTCATGGTCGAGATCAAGAAAATGAAAAAAATTCTCCATGTGAAGCCGATTTTTATTGTTAAAATGAATAGGCATCGGAATAGGCTCTAAATAACCTTAGGCATTCCGCTGTTTATGTCCTCTAGCGATAGCCTTTGACCTATTTAGAGATGCCGCTGAAATTTTGTAAAATTTGCTGCATAAAGGAGTTTTTTTTGCGAGGGTAAGGCCAAAAATGAACATCAAATGAAACGGAAATCAAACTGAAGCACTTTAATAAAGCATGTTCCAGTATAGCTAGGGGGATGTGGCCGGGGTAAAATGAGGATCCTGGACGAAAACTGGACCCTGTACCTTTTCCAGTTCGTCCAGGAGAGGGAGGGAGAAGGAAAAATTAAAATACTTAATTTCGGGAGAACGGGAAGAGCTACGAGGTCGAAATTTTTATGGTAGGGGCCCCTAGGGGGGTGCTACCTTTGACCATATGGGGGCCCGGGACTCTAATTTAAGGGAGGATTTTGGGGTAAAGCCGTTTTTTGCCGATGTCTCTGCAGCGGATCCTCGGATCGAAAATCGGACAAGGTCATTAATGGAGGAGGGCATTATACCGCCCACACCCCCACCCCTCCGGATATCCAAAATTTATCGAAAAACCGTAAAAATATGTTTTGAAAGTTTATAAAAATATTATAAAACGAAATAAGAATAAAAAAAAGGTAGAAAAACCCGGTTTTTGGCGAAAAAAAAGCAAAGGAGTTGAGCTACGAGGTCGGGGATGGCAAAAATGAGAAAAAAATTGAAAAGCAAAAAAGTAACAAAACCGGGGGCAAAGTTGACGAAAAAAAAAACTTAAAGAAAAATAAATACTCAATTCCTAATATCTCTTTTAGAAGTTTCACTTCAGTTGTAAAAGGTGAGGCACATAATTTCTTTTTCAATCTTGTGAGATTCGGGATTAGTGTGCAATTCGAGAAGTTTGGCAAAGTTGAAAAAGGGTTGAAAAATAATATTTTTTTATCTATCGGTTTTTGTGATTTTGTTGGTGAAGCCAGTTTATATCTGAGAAAACTGAAAAGATATTGAGTAAGTAACAATTTTTATTAGTGGCAAAATCACTTTTTGGTAGTTCTTCCTGTTATGACTGGAAACTCTCAAAATCTCTTCTGAATAAAGATTTGCAAAACAAGTAATGCTACGTATCAGTATCAATTTGTTTAAAATATCTAACGTATGCTGTTTCGATTTTTGCAGAAGATTAGTTTGATTTTTTTTCAAGTGTTAATTTTTTGATATTATTATCATGATTGGAGTCATCATTGTGTTAATCACATCATAAATATAATGTTAATTTAAATATTTTGCTCATTAAATGCTGAAAATTTTAGATACATTTAATTTTCCCTCATTTTTATAGAGAAAATAGCCAAAAATAGAAAAAAACTTATAATATGAATTCTGTATAAAAATGCTGAATCTGGTACAATTTCAGTTGAAATCTGATACAATTTTTAATTTTCCTCGGACAACGCTGGATAGAAGACGCGGTTTTAGAAGTAAGCGAAGTAGGACTAAATGCAACAATTTCCGATTATGTCAATATTGATCTCAACATCATATGCACCGATGTTCAAGGCGATGTTGCGGAAACAGAAGACGAATCGGAAGAGGAGTTAGAAAATGACGATAATGACGTAGATATTGAAGAAACATACAAAAACATTCCCGCCGAGAATAATTTAAAACCAAATCTTTAAACCTGGGTGACTACTCGAAAGATGTAGATCCAACTAAAGTTTCTCCCAGGTCAAAATTTCTAGTGCTCAAAGTAAACGACAAAGACATAATTGTTAAAAAATCGTCTTGCTGTTGGCTTCTAGATAATCCTGGGCAAAAATTAGCAATTATAATAATAAAAAAGCCTCGAATGAAACTAATACAATGATTTATGATTTTGAAAAAAGACAAAAAAACATGTGTTCAGAATAACATTGAAGATATTACATCATCTGAGGAGGAGGAAATCGTTCTGGATTATGAGTCTTCGGAAGGCGAGGTGTTTAGCGAGGAATAAGAATCAAAACTGGAAAAAATGCGAAGCTCTTGGCGAAGCCCGAGGTGAATTCTGAACTCGAAAAATATTACGCTGTCGCGTATGAAAAGAAATGGTACATCGGTAGGTTAATACAGAGCAGTGGAAATCAGTTGACATTTAAATATTTAAAAGCAGAACTAGGAAAGTTTATCTAGCCAAAGCAGGATAATATTTCGGAAGTTGAAAAATACTTTTTATGGACCTATTCAACTTTAGAAAAACGGACCTTTTGAGTTAAAAAGTAGTGACTTGATAAATATCCCTAAAACATATAAAGACAAAAAATTTTCTTCACATGAAATGAGACAAATTATGCATTTATACCACAGTAGGCCAAATGTCCTTATACTCATTGGTATCTATTTAATGGAAATTGAATGTATTACGGACGAAAAAGCACAGAACCGCATGACTTTCCAAACAGCCGAAACAAACATAGAAGCGCCTAGTCTGGTAGAAACTATTGAAGCTATCAAAAAACTTAAAAATAATAAAGCACCTGGACGGGATCAGATACCGGCAGAATGTCTAAAATATGGTGGAGATACACTTCATAAAGCTATACACCATTTGATAACACGTATTTGAAATGAAGAAATAATCCCATCGGAATGAAAGGGGGGAGTGATCATACCAATACATAAAAAAGGCGATAAGATGATATGTACAAACTACCGCGGCATCACTCTCCTAAATTGTGCCTATAAGGTCCTGTCGAACATATTACTGAGCCGAATAACGTCATATGCTAGTGAAATTGTTGGTGAATACCAATGTGGATTCCGTAGCGGAAGATCAACAACGGACCAACTGTTCTCGATAAGACAGCTACTTGAAACGTGCTGGGAATTCAACAGAGATTCCACAACCTATTTGTGGATTTCAAACAGGCGTATGACAGTGTAATCCGAATACGCCTGTGGGAAGCCATGGAGGAATTCGGAATTCCAAAAACGTTAGTATGCATGGTGAGGACGTGCGTGGAAGGGTCAGTAAATAGCGTAAGAGTGGAGGGGCAAAATAGCGAAATGTTCCCTGTAGAAAATGGACTTAAACAAGGAGACGCGCTGTCCCCAGTTCTATTTAACATGGCCCTTGAGAAAGTAGTGAGAGTAGGCCAAACAAACACACAAATATTTGGAGCCAATGGACCTAGGCTGCTCCTAGCATATGCTGATGACATCGATGTTGTAGGAAAGAGCACAATTAACGTCAAGGAAATGTTTGTACAAATGGAGAAAGAAGCTGAAAGGATGGGTCTGACAGTAAACGAGACGAAGGCGAAATATATGCATTTAACACGAAAGGATAATAGAGACTGCGTGGGACAAACTGTAACTATGAACGACTACAATTTTGAGAATGTCCAGTCTTTCAAATATCTAGGTTCTCTGATAACAGCGGACAATAATATGAAGGAGGAGATAAAACACCGAATAATCCAGGGAAACAAATGTTTCTTCTCTCTGCAGGAGATGCTGAAGTCCAAATATATTACAAGGTCAACAAAAATCAACATATACAAGACGGTAATAAGACCTGTCATCATGTAAGGATGCGAGACATGGACAATGACAATTTTCGAGACATAGTTGCTTAGAAGGTTTGAAAGGAAACTATTGAGGACAATTTTTGGACCGGTTATTGACCAGGAAACTAGCGAATATAGAATACGGATCAAAACGAATAAACTGCTGAAGGATCCTTTAAAGTTTGTTAAAAGTCGACTTTCTTGAGTGTAAAAGTCAAATATTAATACGCGTAATTGGTATCGTTGTGTTCATAAAAAAGTGACGCTTCTAACTGTGTTGCCTGTATCTCTGTTACACTTTGTGTTCATTGAGAAAAACTCGAAAATGTGCCATAATAAATCTTAACGGTTTCTCTATTAAAATTATATTAAATATTTTTTGTGCAAAGTGATTTCAATGCTCATCGGTTTGTTTACATTGGGAATATATACCTGAACTGATGTTTATCTAAAATTATACAGACACAGGGCCGTACTCAACTTTCGTTATTGTTTTGTTATTCTTCAATTTTCTTTTCTTCGGAATTTGGTGAATAATGGCACCCACTGTTACATATGCTTGCTGTAAAAATAAAAATTTTGTAAGTTTGATATGTGTTAACTGCCACTCTGTTTTTCATAAGTCTTGCCTACATAAATTTAAATTGAAACAAATAAGAGACAATCTAATCAACTGTTGCGAACAGAAATATGATGTAAGCAACAATGAAATGGATTTACTTGAGAAAACTCTAGGAGAAATTACAGAGGATAATTTGGATAAATCCAAGCATATAGAGAAGCTTATAGGCGTAAATAGATTAATGATAGAGGAAGCCACAAAAAACGAAGAGGAACTGAATAGACTCATAAACGTGAAAGATGATGTTATTAAAGAGTTGAACAAGAAATTGAAAGAGCTTAACAAGTTAATCCACGTGGAAAAGAAAGAGACTGCGGATGCAGCTACACAAAGTAAGGCAGTGACTATCAGGAGTGTATCATTGATGACTGAGGATTTTCGATCTCTCGAAACGACAACAGATAATTGCGTGGAAAAAACATTCCCGGTTTCTTGCCAAAAGGTAGATAGCTGCACGCAAACTGTGTCTGAATCAGTGTCGCATATGCCAATTCGTGAAGCAGCATCTAACTCTCATTTACAATCAATTAGCTGCAACCAACAAAAAATATCTCCAAAAATATTTCCAAATTCCGGTGAAGGATCAGTTAAAAAAATATTAATTTTGGGTGATCAATGGGCAAAAAACTTGGGTAGTATTTTGGGATCAAGACCAAAGAGTGAAAGTTTGATAGTGGAAGGTTTTACCAAGCCTCATGCCTCTTTACACCAGGTAGTTCAAAGTGCTGAGGTCTTAACAAGAAGTCTTTCAAACAACGATTACCTAATAATTATGGCTGGAACAAATGACTTTAAGTATTCGAATAAATATCCATTGTTTAGGCATATTAGTGACACAGTGAAAAAATGCTGCCATACCAACATTATTATTGCATCTGTGCCGTATTTAAAACATAATAAAATGAGTAAATACATTCAAAAATTTAACGTTAGATTAAGCCAATTTGTTTTAAGAATAAATAATTTAATTCCAAATAAATTAAACTTCTTAAATCTTAGTGACAGTAACGGTAATATCCTCCCTAAAAACCGTATATGTGATGAAATTATTAGCTTGATGCAGTATCGCTGCACTAAAAATTTAATTTTTGTGAACTCTATAGTGGAAACTACTTCAGACGCTGATTACTGTGTGATTCGGGAAAATGAGATTAGTGATACAAACGTAACAAATAGTGATACAGATGTAATAAATAGGGAGAGAACCAAGGTAGGAGAATCTAGTCTAAATAACTTTAATCGAAGCCAGGATTTGTCTCTGCAATTTGACAATGACGTTCATAAAACCAATGACTGTATCACTTTCAAAGAACCTAATTTTTTATACCCAAGACTTTCACAACTAAGTTTCACAGAACAAACTTAGGCTCTAATAAAAACTTTAATATAGACTCCCATTTATCGGTAAATAATCACGTAGTTAATTTGACTAATACACAGTGTCTTAGTGTATTTCATATCAATGTTCAGTGTTTGTCTAATAAAATAAATTTGATTGATTTTTTATGTAATAAGTATAGCATTAACGTCTTGTGCCTTAACGAGCACTGGCTTAGTGATGAAAAAATACTTAACACTAATATACGAAACTTTTCCCTAAAAAGTCATTTTGCACGTAGTGCGCATAAACATGGCGGATCTGCAATTTACATTGACAATGAGATTTCTGTAAATGCATTCCCGGTTACTTACCTAACTAATTTTTCTGTTGAAATGACATTGGAGTGCTCAGCTGTTAGCATTGAAGATCTCTGTATTGTTAATGTATATAGACCGCCCTCTGGTAGCTTTAATGTTTGCATAGACATTTTAGCGGAAATCTTAAGAAGGGCCACAGCAAATTTTAATTTTCTTATTTTGTGTGGTGACTTAAATGTGGACAAACTGGCTGCCGGTACAAATTATAAAATTTTATCAGACCTTTTTGAATCTTTTAATTTAAAATCAATGGTGGATACGCCTACAAGAATTGAAAAAAATTCCTCAACAATATTAGATTATGTCGTTACAAACCAGCCAAATTTTTTAAATGTTGAAAATTTTGATCCATGTATTTCCGACCATCATGGTCAATTAATAATAGTATCGAATTCTATTTCTGACCCGACAAATATTGACAATAATTCAGAATCAACTCAGACATTTAGACCCATAAACAAGATGGCAATTAATGAATGTAAAAAGCTCTTCTCGGATCTTAACTATAGGGTGCATTCTTGTGATCCCGATTCGGAGTTTCTTCGATTTTATGATTGCTTTTTATGGTGTTTTAATGCTTCTTCATTTCCCAAAAGACTAAAACATAACAATGCGAAGAAAAATAAACTACACTTCTCTGAAGATTTACAAACATTGCACAAAGAGTTGGATAATTTGAGGTGGTTAAGGCACCGTATCCATGACGATGAATTAAACAATAGGTTTAAAATGACAAAAAAAAACTTCCAACTTAAGATTAGAGAAGAGAAGAGCCTATATTATAATGAAAAAATCTTGTTATCAAATAACAAAATTAGAACTACGTGGAATATTGTAAATGAACTTCAAAACAAGACATGTACAAAACAACATATAACTTCTATTAACCATGAGAATAAAAAATTAAGCAACCCCAAAGATATAGCCAACGCTTTTGGTGAATATTTGTCCTCAGCCGTGAATGAAAAGGTAAGATCATACTTTGAAGATAATTTATCTGATACGTGTACTGTTTCTGGGAGAACAATCTCTAACTCTTGTTTCATAGACGACATAACCCAAGATGATATAGTGCGGATTATTTATGAACTCCCGAATAAAAAATCTTCTGGACTCGATGAAGTTCCCATTAAACTGATTAAGGCTATGTGTACTGAAATTTCACCAATACTGGCTGAGCTGTTAAATGTGTCAATCAGAAATGGCAAATTTCCGGAGTGCTTAAAGGAAGCCAAAGTTGTGCCGATTTTTAAGAAGGCCGATGCAGAGAGTGTTGAAAATTACAGGCCTATTTCGATTCTCAGGATATTCTCCAAAATATTTGAGAAGGCAGTATGCGATAGATTGACAGTATTCTTGAGTAAGTACAGTGTCTTGAGAGGATGTCAGCATGGCTTTAGAGTTGGGCTATCTACTGAATCAGCTGCTGCGAACCTGATTCAACATGTGGCTTCTAAGGTGGATCGTGGGGAAAAGGTTGTTATTTTCTCCTTTGATTTAACGCGAGCGTTTGATGTTGTAGACAAAGGCTTTGTGGGTGAAAAGCTTTTAAAATTGGGAATTAGGGGTTATTTAAACAGCTGGATATGTTCATTTTTAACGAATAGAAAAATCTTTGTAAGTATTAATAATACTCTGTCTGATGGTTTTGATCTAAATCTCGGTACTCCTCAGGGAAGTTCGTTGGCCCCTCTACTTTTCCTGATGTTCATCAATGATCTTCCAGAATATATCACAAGGGGTCAAGTATTTATGTATGCTGACGATACCTCGATTGTCGTTCATGGTTCCTGCAAGGAAGACATTTGTGAAGCTGCATCAACGGTGCTTGATCAATTCTCCACGTGGTGCAGAAGTAACAAACTAATCATCAATCACTCTAAAACTGTCTGCTTGGAAGTGACTTCTATGAGAGTCAATCCGTGCGACTTTGTATTTCAGTTTGGGGAATATATATTGCGCCCTCAAAACTCAATAAATTTTCTTGGGCTTCATGTCGATTGCAACCTCTCGTGGAACGAACATATAAATAAAGTGTGCTCCAGATTGAACCAAAGTTACTATGTAATTGGTTCTTTAAAAAATTCATTAAGAAACAAGAATATTCTGCTCAATGTTTATTACGCATTTTGTTACTCAGCAATTGCTTATAACATAATAACATGGGGCCAGGCAGTTGAAGTCCAGAGAGTACTTATAATTCAAAAACGAATAATTCGTCTTTTATTCGACTTACCCTATACAACCACTTGTAGGGATACATTTAAAATACATAATCTGTTAACGGTTGTGTCTATCTACATTTTTAAGCTATTGTTGTATATTCATAAAAATAAACACTCCTTTCGGACAAATGGTATTAGTCATGGGTACTGTACGCGGAGTAGAAATAATATCTATCTAGATAGACATAATCGTGAGGCTTATAAGAAAACTCCGGTATATTGTGGCAGCAAACTCTACAATATGTTGCCTGAGACCATAAGAAACATAAACCCGCCTCAATCCTTTAAGAAAAAAATTAAAAAGCTTCTTTTATCCGAGACTTTTTATAGTATTGTGGAATTCACAGCTTATCTGCAACATGTAGAATAATTAAATGTCGCACCGGCATCCAGATTGTGCCATTGTATTACGTATATAATATGTACTTACAGGAGTTTGTGACAATTTTAGATGCGTTCTTTTGTTTTTTTTTATTTTATTTTATTTTATAGGCACCTATATGTCCTTTAATGGTGCGCGTTATAGTTTTATATATGTGTGGATATTTCTATAAACTTAAATGTTTGTGTATCCGTATATTTGATGGTCACTGAACCACTGTTCTATTTTTGTCAGTTTAATTCTTGTTACGTTTTGTTTTATATCTTTGAAATGTAATATTACTACAGCCTTATTGTGACGAAACCTGTGTTATTCTTTGTAACATGGTGGTGAATAAATGATTTGATTTGATTTGATTTGATTTGAATAACGAACTCTCTCAACTATACGACTCCCCAGACATAGTACAAGAAATAAAATCTAACCGACTAAGATGGATCGGCCACGTCCAGCGTAGTAACAACAAAAGGCTTATAAAGAAACATATGGGAGGAAGCCCCAACAGGAAAGAGACCCCTGGGAAGACCTAAGCTGAGATTTAGAGACAACATCCGCCAAGACTTGCAAATAATGAGAATTGATAACTGGGAAAATGTTGCCCTAGACGGCACTCGATGGAGAGGTGGCTCAGGCAGCCAAGACCCACCCAGGGTTGTAGTGCTACAGTGTTGTTGTTGTTGTTATTGTTGAATGTATTACTAGATTTTTGAGAATTAAATTATCTGTACATCACTTGTTAAGGTTAACATATAAAGAGTTTTCCTTTGGTTATTTTTTCTGTAATAAAGATGTTACTGTAATTATATTTTTAATATAATATATGAAATCCTTGTGAAATCTGTGAAATCATGTACATTTGTGTAATATTTATGAAATCATGTGAATTTGTGAAATATTTGTGAAATCATGGTGATTTGTGAAATCTTCCAATGATTTAGACAGACTGCAAAAGTTCCAAGTTCCAATCAAAAAGTGCCGCTATTATTTCCATATCTCAACTAATAGCGTTGATTGACTAATAGACGGGAGTCAATCAACGCCAATAGTGAGACGTAACGGTGTTGTAATAAAACTGACGCCCTTTGAATTAAAATGAATATATGGGAAAATCTTTATCACATAAAATTATTGATATATTTTACAAAATAATTCTGTCTCAAGAAAATTATTTAATTCGAAAGGACTTAAATCCAAAAAAAGTAATTAAATCTTTAGCCAAAGATTTGAATCCTACAAAGATTTATGATTCGAATAATTTGCTAAAGATGATTTAAATAATTTTTCTAGTGGAGAAGTAAATATAAACTAAGAGAAATATCTGTATGCATAAAATATATTATGGTATCATGTTAAAAGAGAAATATATGAATACCTTCTCCTATTATACCTGTAAAGACCCATTACAATGCCTCTTCACATACTGTGCTACTGCATTCCAGCCGCTGAATTTCAACAGAGCTCGTTATTGCGCTCTCTCTGTCCGGCTCCGCTTTCCGCCGCACAACCTCCTCTGACGTTAATTGAATCCTGTGTTTGTGATGCTTATTACCAAATTAGCAACGCTTAATTACCAATATGTTTTATTAGTAAACACGACTACTCGCTTACATTAGACCGCATTAAACGTTCAAAGCTTTACGCGGCTACGCTCTGAAACATAAACTGCGCTTTGGGATCGAATGCCCTTTATCTCCCTACGTATGTACCACAGTTTATTTAGAGTCAGTGGTGGGGCTGGCTATTAGATTAAATAATTTAGATTTATCAAATGCTATTAGAGAGGCATTTGGAAAAAATATTCTGCAATTGCTACTTTAAAATATATACTGTGTAATCCGAAAAGGAGTTCTGTTCATCACATGGACAAATAATTGTATAGGCAACAATTTTTCAGCATAATTTTGTCAGTAACTTAACCTGAAATATAAAAATATAAAAATAATATTTTTCATAGTAAACATGATATTGAACTGAACACAGTGAAATTTAGTTGTCGTTATTTAAAACAACTTTAATTTATTCTGTGAAAGGGAAGGTAAAAATTAAATTTGGAAAACTGATTTTAGCTCTTAAGTGGTATGATGATTTCCAGGTAACACAACCTAGTATCATTGGGTCAGAAAAGACCCAGCTCAAGTGCAACCTTCGAGTGTTATGGGGAAATTTATTTTTTTAACCTAAACGGATCGAAATCCATTGTGTATATAAAGATAGGAAAGATGATAACAAAAGAGTAGCAACCAATTATTATAACTCCAACCTTTATGTTTATCTTCTGTGCATATACAGGCTAGTAGTAATATCAGTTTTTAAGTAGCATCGAAACTTACTTTCACATTTTCCTCATAGTTCAAAGATTTTGTTAGCAGGAGATTAATCTGATTTAAAAAAAATCATACTCAGAATTTGATGGATCTGCTTAGATATCTGTATCTTAAACAAGTAGGGCTACGTGTATTACTGGAACATCTTAATTGACTACTTTTGCTTACATTTTCATGATAATCACGAATGCAACGCTGTTGTAGTGCCTTCTATCCTGCCAGATCATGAATAGCACTAAATATTAAAAAGACAAAAGAAAATAAAAAAACAATAAAAATATGTGGCGAGGGTAATTTTGTAAATCAATGCCAGGAAATGGATTGGAAATCAGTATTTGCGTCACAGGATCCTTTGGACTATTTAGCAGGAAATTAATTTATCTTTTTAAGTAAAATGTTCCAATAAAAGCTATAGAACTCAAAAATAAAAAACTCTGGGTAACCAAGAGAATAAAAATCTTTTCAAACAATTTAAGATTTTTGTACACTCTTACAAAATTTTATCTCGTGATCACTTATTTCAATAAGTATAGAATGATATATAGAAGGGCAATAAAAAATGCTAAAAGATTTTTTTATAATAACAGAATTGATAGGGCAAAAAATAGACCCAAAAGAATCTGGCATATAGTAAATGGATTAAAGGACATCGATGATAATTCTAACGGGAACATGAGATTGAATTTAACAGCTTTAATAATTTTTATTGCTCGGAAAATGTTTCCGTTATCGACTCCGTTGGTATTGACAATATCTCTTTGAAAATATTTGGCAGGTTGCCTGAGTGTATGCTTAGGGATCTTGTTGTTGCAATCAATCAATCTTTTCATAGTGATCAATTCCTAGATAGTTTGAAGTCGGCTCTGATGAGGCCTCTATTTAAAGGTGGCAATATCGAGGATCCATCTTGTCATCACCCTATTTTGCTTCTTCCAATCTTGTCTCAAATAGTAGAAACAATTCTAGAATGATGGATTTTCTTCGGAAACATTAATTATTGTTGAACGTTAGCCAATTTGGATTTCGTAGTAATAAAAACACATGCGATGCAGTATTTAACTTCCTTGAAAGACTCTATTTGAGACTGAATCAAGGGGAAGTGGCTGCGGCAGTATTCTGCGATTTCTCGAAGTCTTTTGACTGCGTCGATCGATGAATACTACTCCAGACCCTTTCCTATTGGGGGTTTAGAGGTGTATTGAGCTGGCTGCAGTCATATTAGAGATAGAAGAAAATTTGTTAAGGGTCTAAATGGTTTGTCATCAGGACAAAGCTATGGGGATGGGGTTCCTCAATGCTCAATACTTGGCCCACTCTTGTTTCTAACATACGTTAACGACCTGGCTTCCATTGGCATCGATGGATCCTTTACAATATTTGCTGATGATACATCAATATTGTGGCTGAGAACAGATATTAACATATTGAGGTACCATTGATCGTGATATTAATGCGATAATGGAGCGCTGCAACAGTAACAGGTTAATATTCAATATTGCAAAGACTAATGTTTTGACTTTTAAGTGCTCTGTATAAATGGGGGTAAGTAACAAAGAGAGTTATAGGTTTTTAGGACTATTTATTGACACTAAATTGATATTTGAGGATCATATACAGATTGTGCGAAAAAGATTGACATCTACATCCTATGTTTTGAGGGTGAAGAGAAATAATTTTGGTCAGAATATTGCAAAGGGATAATATTTGGACTTGATCCAATCACATTTGAAATACGGTATATAATTTTGTGGTTTTCCATGCAAGCAACTTATAAACTCCGTCTTTGTACCCCAAAAGCGGGCAGTACGATGCATGTGTGAGGTCGATTCTAGGAAGCACTGCAGTCCCCTATTTGTTCGGGAGGAGATCCTCGTCTTGACTTCTGTTTTTTTTTCCTTTTGATTCTGAATATGGTCCATAGTAAATGTGGAGGTTTGGGCATCCGTGCGGCAAAGGTAACCGGATTCAAAAGTGATAATTTGGGTTTGCTTATACCAAAGACTGCATTGACAAAAAACTCAATTGTAAAAATGATGAACCACCTGCCTCTACAATTTAAAAGCTTGGAGAATGGTAGGAATTTTAGTAAGCATGTTAAGATGCTCTTACTCCCTTGACGAGATTTACGCTCATAGATTGTAGATTTTTGTTATGTCTTTATTTTCTATTGGTTGACAAATCTAGAATACTGTAATGGTTTATTTTAATATTAATATTTTTTTTTCTTTGCTCTTTGATGGTTTCATCTTTTCGTATGTGTTGTTTTTTTATGCTTTGACTTGTGATTATATTTTATTGTATTTATATATGCATGTATGCATATTTTTGCTTTTTGTAGATCTTAAAATTATGGTTGGATGTGTGCATTACTGCTAATCTAGGATTGCTTTTACTGCCAACTGGATTTTAATGATATTATATTGTAATAATTATATATTCTTTAACAGCTTCGTCAATGAAAGGAAATCTTCGCGCAATAAAGCATATTTGATTTAATTTGATTTGATTTGATTTATACATCAAAGGAAGAAATATATACAAAATTGGACTCATATTCTTTGGCAATAGCAAAAATACATAGGAAAAAATTAAATCTAAAAAACTAATAAAAGAGGGTATAAAGTAAATATTTATGAAACAAAAAAAATGGAGGCTCATCTATTGACGCTAAGGAATTTTAAGATTTTTAGGAATTCCTTTATTCTCAACCTCAATTTTTTTGGAAGATGTTGAATATTGTATAGTCACTTCATTTGCTCATGAATCAAGGACATGCCCAGGCTTTTTGAAGTGAAAACTTCTTTAGGCATGTTCAGCACATTTTTTTCCGGGTAGGAAATTAAACTGAGCCGTCATGTAACGCGTATTCGGGTCTTTTTTACGTTACTCGTTTTTTCTCGAAAACGGCAGCGAGTGAAAATTTGAGATTTGGCATATTTTTAGGCAACACTTGGAGACATCCGACGGTCATTTATTTTTGACGATCTGATTTTTCATTTCCAAGTCATTACGTCACTTGTGCGATTTTTAAAAATTTTGCTTTGATATACGACAAGTCTCGAAATATGAATTAATTTGGATAAAATTTCCTGCACGTGAAATTAGCGCGAATCGGGATCGGAATGGCGAGTATTTCTTTTGGGCATGTATGGTTTTGAAATAGAAGTCACTTTGGCTTGTTCTAGCGCCGAAAAAGTCGCGAGGATCGAAAAATCTGAGATAATTCGATGGGAAATTTAGGGGAGAAAACTCTCTAAATGCTCCTCTGTCGGGAAAATGGATTTTCGAGGGAAATACGTAAAAACATCGACCTACAAGGTCATAAAAGTTAAGGTTTTTATTTTTATCTTTAATAATGCTTTTATGTAAAAAAGTCGATTATTTGACGAGACTTTACGCAAAAAAATCGTACAAAACACCTTAGAAATGATGATGCCTTTTATGCAGGGTCTATCTAGTTCAATTTAAACTTTTCGCAATTTTGAGTTTTGATACGACCGATAGGTCATAATATAATATCTTATTATTAGAAACTAGAATAATCTGGAGCAAATTCTCACCTACATCATTTGTTCCATGCATCTTCAAAGCTTTAACATCAACACTTGACGAAATGTGGCTTATTGCATAAGCTACGAATATACAACAACATAACACACTTCTGGTCTAAAGGATTAACACCACTTTTTATAGAGTTAAAAAAGTGTATAATTTTTATTTTATGGTGTCATATTCCACTGTTAGTTAATCATGATGAAAAGATGCAAGAAGATCACATTTCTATTTTTGGTCGGAACATGCGAGAGCTAATGTGTTATCGCGTGACAAGCCAAATACCGATAAATATAATTCTCATTGTCTCTTGGCTAAAAACTCCGGAGGGATCTCTCTCTTGTTTTTTCGAAATATACCTCTACATGTTACTTGGTTGTTTCTTAGCTCTTGTAAAAGTTCTAAAGATGTAAATCAATTAAGTTATCTCTGTCACGTTGCGATTACTACCTTGAATTGGTACCACCAGATACAAAACCGAGAGCATAGATATGACTAAATAATATCTTAGTCTCACAATACTCGGACATTTACCAGTATACATAAATTCTTTAAGCAGAGAATGTATTTTTAAGTCACAAAGGTACCTACATAATCTTTCTGCAATGGCATTTGTCTCTAAATCTGACCAACTTCTCGTCGATTGTCACATATCTGTAACAGTTTTATTGTAGTTAGTTTTAGAACCATCTAAAGATATTCTAATATATCTTTAGACGGTGGTTTTAGAGTTGTTGATTGATAAAACTGTTGAAAATCGCTGCCAGCTTTTCCCTGTATCGGGATCGCTAAACCATATCCCTGAAAGCAAACTCATTGTCAACCTACAGATGTCTCGTCTTGTACCATCAGTAGCCCACTACCGATTTGTATCTTCATGTGCTGACTTGAAAATCACAGTACTTTTATCTCGATTCATTCTATGGGTTTTACAAAGGCAGTCTCCATACTTGTGAGATTCGCCCGTTATTTTTTGGTTAGCGTAATCTGCGCTTCGTCATCAAAAGAGACCACCCGCCATAAGGAGAAATTGTTGGGTTTATTGCAGCTGATGCTGTCAGCCAAGGAAGGTGTAAAACGGTGTTTGTTTTTCTCGAACTTGAAGCGGGGTTTTAGAACACTTGTACCTATTTTCCCATAAGAGCAGTTTCACTTTCATCGTCACTCTCCGATTCGCTATACGAGCGACACTAAATAAGTCGACGCAACTTCATTGCTGGATCAGATTTGATTGAAAATTGTGCATTGATTGACCAGAACATTTTTGATGACATTCCTGTAGTGACTGGGGATAATATCAATCTCACAACCAATGCTTCATTCCAGTACCAGGTTTTAAATGAAATCACTCTATAGCAGTTGATCAAGACAGCGAAAACGCAGTCAATAATCATATAGAGGAGTATTTAGTAGTGCAGGTACTGAAGATTAATGGCAAGCATTACCAAAATTGTTACTAAATAATATTTTATTTTTATAGGAAGATGAATTAAAAAACATAAATACTAATGGGATAGATAATAATGCAGAATAGCTCGAGGGTAATAATGAACAAACATTTGAAACTGAAGCCGAAAGTGACTATATGCCAGATGAAGTTAAAAATAGCAGTACAGATGCAGATAATGAGGAGAAAGAGAATGGGGACAAAAATATTTAAATGCAAAATTCCAATAAAAGAAAAAGGAAAACAGACACGTCAACATGGAATAGCGAAATAAATTAGAAGTTAAGAATGAATGATAAAGAAAACAAATCTACTAAGAAAGTCAAGGACGGAAATTCCAATGAAGTGATCAGGCCTGCCAGGAAAATGGAAGTTTTTTTGTAAGTGCAAGTCACTTACAAATTCGTGTGATAAAATAATCCAAAAAGTAAGAAAGCAGAAGAAAAGGAACAATTTATTACCATCTTCGAGAAAATCATGTAAAATTTAAAGTCCGAAAAAAAATATTTCTTGTTACCTTAGGAAATATCGGTTAAAGATTGACTGAAGGGAATAATCTAACTATTCATGCAGTACCAAAATTAAAAATTTGAAAATAAAGAAAGCAAGAAACAACAAACAAATAATGAACGAAGAAAATAATGAAAGATTTTATAAAATCAGTATCCAAATTACCATCACATTACAGCCGAAGGGACAGTAAAAACTATACTTTGAAGAATTTATTAAGAATAAAACTAAAACCTATAATTTATACATAAAACACGGCTAGGAACAACATAGTTTGCCAACTTCAATTTGTTCCTTCATGACAGTATTAACTGAAATGAACGTTTCTATCCAACAACCAATCCAGGTGATCTTTACTGTTCCTATGAAGCAGGACAACTTTCGAAAGATGAACATAGACGTCACATAGAAAAAAAAAGGATCTGCTAGAAGTAAGAAGACTAATGACAAGGCAGCTGCATTAAAAGGCAAATGTTATGTGTTTGCCATGGCTGTGCAGTCAGTTAATATTATTATAATTTAAGTGATCACCATCGTGTAAATTACTGATGGAATGAAACTGAAGGCGGACTGGTATCATCAACATTCACTTCCTGCATAATAAAGTATCTGGAGAAATTTTGTCTCAAGGAGAAAAAACCGGTGATAATATTTATTTAGATGGTTGTGGATATCAAAACAGGAATGTCGTACTGGTAAAGGCACTTCTTAATTTTGCTGTTACACACGGTGTAGCCATTTTCCAAAAATGTTTGAAAAAGGGTCACATACAAACGGAAGTAGATTCCTCTCACGCGTTAATACAAAGAACGTTAAAAGGGAAAGAAAAGAAAATACCCAATTTTCATAAAAGAAGCAAGAAAAAAACCTTCTGCCTTTGTGGTTCACTATCTTACCCACGACTCTTTTATAAAATTTGATAACCGAGAAAGCTTGAAGTACCAATTTATTCATCCTTACCGAAAAAAAGATGAATCCACTGTTAGTCACCTAAAATGCTTGCAGCATGCAACAGATGGCATTATTCATTATAAAACGAATTACAAACAAGAAAATTATAATCCACTGCCACTGCCGGTTTTCGAAGCAACCTTTATATAAAAATAAAATTGCCATATCAAAGCAAAAATATGATCACCTTCAAGATCTAATACAAGTAGTACCATTAGAAGTAAAAAAATTACGATCACGTTACTTTCTGCCAAAAGAAGAAGGATTAGGTTTTTTATTATTTGAAATTTTGTTTTTCTTTGATAAGTTTATTATTTGAATGTATTTGCTATTTTGTTTATTATTTTGACAATATATCATAAGTTCGCAATTATTTTGTGTTATTATGATTGGTTAAGTTTAGAAAGTAAAATGTGTATGCCATACACATATTAAATACCAAGCGTCGTAACCAACTATAGTTTTTTTTAACAGTTTATTTTTAAAAATATTTAAAATAATTTAAAATACGCATAATCATAAAAAAAACCTAATTCTAAAAAGTTCAATAGAAACCAGAAATTTTATTGTCTGCTCTGTAAAATCATTGTGGTTAGGGTTATGACATTTTGGGCTTAAACCATCGATATATAACAATATTTGACCCTGACCGGGACCTATAGAGGAACTCAACGCACGTTTACTCCCAGTATTTCTTCAATAACTCACATACACATACCCAAACAAACAGACAAAGATCCATAAATAGGTACATCATCACACCATAACTCAACACACCAGACACGCACTAACCGCCGACTCTGACTACCATGGCCGATCCGCAAAAAACATTGTAATAAATTTCAATTTTGACGGGGTTTTCAAATCACTGACAAATTGAACCCCCCGGAGAAATGGCCAGCAAACCCTTGGGGGAGTGTCACGAAAAGAATAAGCAAAAATTCATACCAGAACTAACTCGATCAACAACAGATGTTTCGACTTATGGCGCACACTGTATAATCGTGTTGCAAGATGCAAGCTTTTAGCAAGAAGCCCACACAAGAGAAAGGTAGATAAACCCATAAATACATAAAATAGTTATTAATATTCGCTACCAATAATTTTGACACATCAATTATGTGCTGGTTTAAACTTATTGCGCTCACACTGCAAATAAATATTTTTTAGAATCGATGATTATAAGAGATGCAATTATTAGAATCTTCACTTTCATATTATTTAGCAATTGCTATAATTTATTTAATTATTTTCAGAAGCTATTTTATAGTACGTAGTATTATTTACAGCAATACATGTAAGCATCAAAGCACGAATAACCCTTTTTACCATATTCACAGAAAGGCATTTTTTTAAATGTCTCGTACGCAATTATGGCATCAAATTACTAATTACCCTAATGGGATTCTGTAAATAATACAGGGGTTTATAATAGCACACAGCCTACACTAATTCTCACTTTAGTATAAATGGCCCTATCGTATGCTTTAACGTCTGACGAACAGGACCGTAATGAAGAGCGGCTGCAGTTGAGAAGAAGCAATAAAATTATTATTTATACTGAAAACGTTCGGGCGTACGTATAATAGTTTATGGCAATTATAATAAACTTATGCTTTTAATATATATTTCATGCCTTTAAATATCATTGCAGACAAGTTTACTTGAATTTCGTAAGTAAATAAACAGATTAATTAATGCATGTTTGATTTATGGGTGAAACATTTTAGTTACAAAATAATCCATCACGATAGTTTTTTTTAGAAAACTTTTTAGTCTTGACAAAGGATGATCAAATCATTATAAACTATATGTAACAATTTATTGCAGATTCTACATATATAGGCGAGTGTAAACCATGTTTAATAAAAAATTAACAATATTTCGGGATGATTTCTTGCATTGGGATTCATTAACCGTTACTAAGCCAGATTTAAACATATCTTGAAGGAAGAAGAAAGAAGAGATTGATGGTGAGTTCGGAAGCTCCAGGTATCGAACTGGATGGGTATACCACAAGGATCATGTTTGTCGCCAACTATTTCAATTATCTACCAGTATGACTGCAATGATTTGGCTGCTCATATGCAGTAGCAGTAATGTCGACTTGGTGTTAAAATGAGGTTCGATTAAGTACCCCTAAATCTTTTGCCGTCCAGTTTGCCGTAAAAACAGGATTCTCAATTACACTTTACTAGTAAAGATTGAAATCAAATGAAAATGGCAGGTTTATTCAGTAGCATTTGGCTAATAATAAGTTACAAGGTTACAAACAATTATAAATAGGTACCAATTAGATTATGGGAATATACTGTTTTGCTCTTACAATGCAAAGCTTTTTAAATTGTTCTATCTTTCCAAAGTTCTTTACAGTTTCTGGTAATTTATTAAATTCTAGATCTTTATATAAATTTCCTATTGATCGAGTTTCATAAGTTTAGACATTTTCTACGTGTCATCTGATCTCTTAAATGTTCAGGATGCAGGTCAGTTTTAATTTTCTATATCATTTATTTATTTAAACAAACAATACACTACGGAACAATATAAAAGTTCCAAAAAGGTACAATAAAAAATGCATCAACTAAAACAAAGCAGTGCAAATGATATAAACCAATAAAGAGAACAATTGCGCAACAATACAATAGTCACAAAATAAAAATTTGTTGAGTCGCTTCAACTTTGGTAAAGAAATATTACAAATATCACAGTAGGAATAGAGTCTATTGTAGAGGCGCATCATTCTGTCAACGAAGGCAGTGAGGCCATAATTGGTTCTATGTAAAGGTTCATAAAATATATGTCACTACGTCTAACTGGGACAAGTAAAAGAATCAACTCCAACAGTTGGTGACAGTCAAGCTTGTTGTTGTGTGTCAAGCAGTGCATGATTCCTTTTACATTCGACTCTCCATACCACACAGCATTAGCGTGGTCTCATAGGTGAGTCCAGAGAAGAACAAACGATATTTGTTTAATAGGTACTTTACAAATTTATTTTCCACTTGATCAAGTCTTTTCGTATGGTATACGGCATAGAGAAGAGAGCAAATAACTGAGCAATATTCGAGGATGCTTCGGAACAGACATTTATATAGAACATTAGTGCTTTAGTGTCAACAATAACGCTTGTGTTACGCTTCACACATCCAAGTAATCTGAAACCCTTGAGAATAATACCATCCACGTGCTGATTAAAAGATAGCTTACAATCAAATGTCACACCCAGATCATTGACAGATTCCTGTTTATGCTGTAAGTGCTCACAATGTGATTTGTACATCTGTAAAAGCTAATAGACTACACTTAGAAACGTTGATTCTCAAAAAGTTAGAAAAGTAACAGGACGCGAATTCATCGAGATCAGACTGCAAACCGTTCGCATGACAAGGACTGCCTGTGTTGTAAAACTTCAAGTCGTCCGCATATAAGAGAACCCAGGATGACCCAAAATAAGATGTGACATCGTTAATGAACAACAAGAAGAGCACCGGTCCAATGTGAGAACCCTGCTAAGTAGGCACTTGTGATTCCAATCTTTGAAAGTTTCCTAGTCAGGAACGGATGACAAACGCTGTCAAATGCCTTAGATAGATTGGTGTAAATGGAGTCAACCTGATATCCTGCCTCGATTGAGGAAACTCAAATTTTGATATACTGCGAGGTTAGTGGTAGTCGGGCGTCCTTTGTAAAAACCATGCGGCTCAGAAACGATATAGTTCTTATAAATCTGGAAAACCTCGTCAGTCAGCATGGATTCCATGAATAGCAGAGAGAATTGATATTCCGCGGTAGCTAGCAATGTCGCTTCTGCCTCCAGATTTAAAAACAGGTTGAAGATTGGAAGACTTCCACATTGCAGGAAAACAGCTATAATCAATTGATCTCTGAAACTTTGCAATGGCGGAGCCAGAGATGATGAGCAATTCCTCAATAAAATTGTGGGGATCCCATCCGGATCCTCTTGGAAACATCGAGCTGTTTCAGCCTCTCAGTGACCTCCCGGACATCAAAGCTGTGCGAGGACAAAGTGGTAGCAAACTGAACGGGCTTAATGTGTGTTAAGTCAACTTCATTCTAGTCGAAATATGAAGACTGAAAGTGTGAGGCAAACGCCAAAGCTATCTCTTGATAGTACTCGGCTGTTGTAAGACATCAAGGCTGGAAGAGTAGATTCCCTTTTGAGACTGTTAAATAAATTGCCAGAAGTGCTTGATGATTTCAGGGATTAGATGTTCTGTATTGGTAATATATAGAAGGTAGCACATATCAGTTCGATTCTTAACCTCACGAGAAACAGCAGAGAAAGCATCATAGCCGCTACCAACACCAGAATTCCTGAATCTTTTATAAAGTATGTTCTTCCGAGAAATGCATTTACGAAGCCCTCCATCAAACCATTTAGGATATTTTTCGTTCGCAACACACTTCCTCGGCACAAAGCGATCGATGCCCTCGAAGATCACCTCATTGGAGCGAGAAATAATTGCGTCAATATCAACAAAAGTTGATATGAAGGACCAGTCAATGTCTTGGGAAAATACATTTAAGGGTTTGCAACCATTGATGTTTATTTCATTGTTGATAATATCTTCTGTTAAATGTGTTTCACTCAGGCAAACGATTGTGGGTCTTCAGTCAGCAACCAGCCACTCTAACTCAGTTTTGTGTTGTAATAGACTGGCTATATTCAAATATACTATTTTCGATAATTCAGTATTATATATATCAGGATAATTTATTTTTTGTTGAATTTTTCACATACCCTCTCGTAGCTACTGCAATTTTTATTATACGAAGCATGATTAATATCTTTATTAGGTATTTTCAGTACTTCAAGGGTATACTTACGGTTAGTACAAGCTTCAACTGATGAGTCACAAACTGTTGTTTTATGTCTTCCAGCACCTTTTCCACATATGTCCATAGAACTTCGGCAAGTATTGGTCATGTGGCCAAATTTTCAGCAACGAAACGAAAGGCTTAATATTCACATAATTAGCGATTTTATAGGAAGGAAAGCATTAAGGAAAATCCGTTTAAAAATGTTGCAACTATCACTAACTCACTCTAACTCAAAATATTTTATTGTCAGAGGAAAGAAACTCATATTAATAATAACAAAACCATAATGAACATCATAGTAAACATATCATACATGTGGACATTGAAATTAAAGAATGTGAATCGATGTCAGAACAATTCACAATAATATCAAATCTATATCTAAAGAAACATTGAGGCCTGAAGCTATAAAATGAGACACAATAGTAAAAACACTAATAAGAAAAATCTAGAGGCGTTAAGGGTACTGGAACAATACTAGAGAATCGTTTACCGATGAGTTGCCCAATAGTGCCATCCAATGAAATGAAAAAAACAGCCACGAGGAAATTTTGACTACTTCAACAGATGGTAATGAAATTATCGTATTTAAGTGGCATCGCTTCAAATCATGCTATAGTTTTTCCAGCTATCCAGGTCAAATGATTTTCTAAGAAAGATAAGAGAGTTATTCTCATTCTACAACGACACATTATCAAAATATATAATGAAAATATGGGAGGATTTAATAATTTCCTGTTCATTTTTTATGGCTAAGAGTGTATCTTTGGGACTCTAAATTCATTTTTGGAAAAACAAATCCGGCAAAATAACAGGGGTAGCTTTTAAAAGGACAGTGACAATATCTGGGTTAAAAAAAGGTATTTAAAAAAAATTACCACAACGACTGAGGGTATAAACCTTCTGCAGATCTCTTTGTTGACCAATTTTTCTAAGAAGCTATTTCTGTCCACATATTTGGCTTTCATAAAAGACCTTTTACTGCAAGTTAAGGTCATCATCAGAAAGCATATTAACCTGAAGGACTGGGACGTATTCACATTCCATAACATGCATTCTTTACGTTTACACTTACTCAATGTATTTATTGGTACCGATTGGTTCGAACCAGCGAAATTAAGATTATCATTCCAATATTAATAGGGTGTAATCCAAAGTAATTTACCTTTAATAAGTTACTCTGTGATTAACAAAACTAAGGACAAGCACAATCAAAGGATCAGGAATAAACTCTTGCAATGTCCCAGTGGCTCCAAGAATTTCTAATCGAAAGCAAAGACAGTAAAGTGATAACTTTACAAAAACGCCTCTCTCATCCTTGACAGGCAAACATGCTCGCCGAAATGTTTTTATCGCACTCTACTGAAATCGTCAGCTAAAGTAATCTTTCCCCACCGAAACTAATGTCCACGGCAGAAATTAAGTTTCATCATCGTGATATTCGTAAAATCCCCAAAGAGATAGATACGCATTTCAGACACATTCACGATTAATGCAGGGGTACCTCAAGGCGCATTACTTTCACCGATTTTGTACCTCCTCTATATTAATGACCTACTGACCGAAACCAATAATCCTGTTTACAGTTTGCAGATGACAGTATCCCTGTCAGAAAACCTTTTACCAGCGACTGAGACTTATCACGGCAGACAGGAGTAGATTACAACAATTAATCAAGATCTGGAGAAAGTTTTAACTTAGGGCAACTGAAATTTGGGCCAGTTCAAAGCCCAAACGGTCACGTTTACCAAGAAAACCAGTACGGCGCCGGTGGGCCCTGACATCGTTATGGCAGGATCGACCATTCCTTCGTTTTCGTCAAACGGACTGCTGGGTGTCTCGGTCAACAGCAACATGTCCTGGCATGACCATGTTGTTAGCATCACAAAATCAGCCTCGCAGAAGCTTGGTGCGCTATTTCGCAACAAAAAACTGTATACACCACAGCAGCTGCTCTTGCTCTACCAAGCCCAAATAAGATCGCGCTTAGAATATTGCTCACACATCTGGAGTGCCGCATCTAAGCACACCTTAAAGCTGCTGGATTCATTCAGAAGAGATTTGTGCATTTAGTCGGGATCTGGATAGTCTTATTGCATTGTTTGAAACGAAAACTTCTTAAGGCGCGTTCAGTACACTTTTTCCTGGGTAGGAAATGAAAGTGAGCCGTCATGTAATGCTTCACGCAGAACATATAATGCAGATAGTCAGCAAATACACTTATTGCATCTTTTCTAATGAAAACTTCTTTAGGGGCGTTAAGCACACTTTCTCCTGAGTCGGAAATGAAACTGAGCCATCATGTAATGCGTTACGCTCAATACAGAATGCAGGTAGAGTCAGAAAATGCACTTATTTGGGCAAGGAGTTACATTATAAATAAAATAGTCTCTACCATTAAAATCTGAATACATTCACTGTTATGTCCTTTTCGTTTTGCTGCAGTATCTACAAAAAAGTTGACAGTATTGGAGATCATGCCTCCAATGAACAACTGCCATGTCGAATGGCAGTAAGAAATGAAATTATTACTGTGAAAACACGAAAGCAAAACGAGAGATATGGTCCCCTGCAGCGCATATTGCAGGAGAGGATATTTGGAAAGCGCTAACTCGGTCGAAGAAAAAAAATTAAAACACGGATTTCTAAGTCAGCATCTGAACTAAATAAGCCAGATTGATTTTCTATATCCGGACCGAAAAGACTGCATTTTAAGAAGAATAAACTTTATTTCCCGATATTAATATCGTCATAATCTTCTTGTTTATTAGCATCAAGTCAGAGGCCACAACCAGCAAGAGCGGAAAGCTCAAAGCATTTAAATTCACACAAATCCACCCCTGTAAGGGGATACCACCAACGGAGCCCACTTGTGGAAGTTGCTAGGCTGATTATATATGTTATTTGTTTATGTACCCGATGAACACTATCCCGGTGTTCGTCGTCAAGTCAAAATAAGAAAAACTTCATTTCAAACAAGCCACTATCAATCCGCTATTGAGAATATACACAGTTTTTGGGAACGGGTGAGAGGAATTATTTTTGTTTAGGTCATAAATCTGTCCTGGGGTGTGTGGTTCGTGTTAAGTAAGAATCTTCTAACCGATAGGCGTGTAAGGGTGCTTCTCTGAGAAACGTGACATTTGGACAATATCACTATTTGAACTGAAAATTTGTAAGAGTTATTTATACTTGAGGACATTTTGAAATTATCATTGCCCTTAAACTTGAAAAATACGCGTTTTTTTAAATGTAAACTTCGTGTCATGCAATACGTCTCGCTCGGCTATGTTTAATAATATTTTTCTCGAAAACGGCTTCGAGCAGAAATTTGGGATTTGGCACGTTTTTAGACAAGACTTGGGGCCAGCCGACTCTTATTGGTTTTTGGCGATACAATTTTCTGTGTTCAAGTTATTACGTCACATGTGCGATTTTTTGCTTTGATATACGATAACTGTCTATAAAATTAATTAAATTTGACGAAATTTTCAAAACATGATTTTGACGGTTTTGCGCACGTATTTTATTGAAAATTGAGTTATTCTAGTGCCAAGAAAGTGACGAGGATCAAGAAAAACGAGACGACATTTGATAGGAAATTTAGAGGAGAAAAACTCTATACTTGCTTTTCTGTTTCCAAAAAGGTTGGTAAAATGGACTTTTGAGAGAAAATGTAAACACATCGATTTCGAGATAAAAAAAAATTAAGATTTTTTTCTTAACCCTACAGCGGGCGCCTTATATCTGGTCGTCCGACAAAATAATTTAGCAGAGATTTTATAATTATCCGGGTGTGCATAGCACCAACCATTAGCCAGTTAGCCGATTACGCATCTACGGGGGCGCAACCAACAAACAAAAACTAACCCAAGGGATGCCCAAGATGAATAAACATAACCTTAAAATAATTAAAAAAACACCGACGGGAATTGAATCCGGGTCATCGCATCACAGGCACGGCATCTGACCACTGCACCACCAGAGCAGTTGAAAGCAGTCCATTGCACCGTAAAGACATGGGTAAACTAGCATTTCTTATTTGGCCACGCCTTCAGTGATTCTGATTGCCTCTTAACAGGACTAATAAGCTAAAGATTGGTGCTCTCGCCTTATATTATCCGTAATACCAGCACCACTACCACTGGTGTACTTTCATGCAGCGGCAAACTACCAGTAGACGTTTCCCGTACCACATCAGAAGGCTTCAGAGTTGCGCGCGCATTACATTGTTGACAAACACGATATCTTTAGGATCTAGCGAATTGCTGCCAACTGGTCTCGTAGCTCAGTGGTTGGATGATGTGTCTGCGATACGGCGGCCCAAGTTTGATTCCAGTGGTAAGACATGTTTTTTTATTTTTAATATTATGTGTAAAAAGTTTTTTCTTCATTTTGGGCATGTCTTGGGTTAATTTCCGTTGGTTGCACCCCTGTAGCGAGCGAAGCGAGCGGAGGGCCATGCGTGAAGTGTAATATTAGACATATTTTTCAACAATGTGATGCGCGCGCAACCCTGAAGCCCTCTGATGTAGTACGGGCAACAGTAAGTCAAACTACCTGTCACTTTTGACAGTGTCGATCCATCTGTTTGAGCTGATGTTTGTCTCGGTTTCATAGCCACGTTCGGTCTGAGACACGGACGCGCCTACTGGCGTACACTTTTTGCCAGTGCATTTTTGATGTTACATAAAGGCAAAATCAAATGTTGCTGTATTGTTTATATAGTTTTTTGGTTTATCTGTTTGATGAATTACAACATATATGAAGTATGAAGAAAAAATATGTTTTAAAACTGCAACTGAATAACTTTTTTTTTGAAGTGAAAACTTCTTTAGGGCCTTTTTGATTTGAGAATCGGTGACGCGAAAACGAGAAAATGCTAGTAGACTCTAGAGACAGCACCGAACCTCCTTCAAACCGTACATCCGGCCGTCCCTCCCTGCCTGCCTCTCCCTTCCTTCCTTACGTTGTCGGTGGTAAACTTACTTTTCACATGGCCCTCCGCTCGCTTCGCTCGCTACGGGGGCTCAAGACAAGGGAACTAACCAGGTGCTAACCCAAACTAAGCCAAGACATACCCAAAATCAAGAAAAAACCTGTTTAGAAATATAACTTTAGAAAAAACCGACGGGGTTTGAACCCGGGCGAACACAGACCGCCGAAGTGAAGGCTAACCATGCAGACCTCTAGACCATCAGAGGACATACAAGCGACTAGTTGCATCGCGAAGACATGCAAGGAAGGAAGGAAAGAGGAAGGCAGGTAGAAATGAAGGAATGGGATGGTTTCGAGGGCTGTCGCTAGAGTCTAATGGAAATGCTCGATGAAACTGAACAAGCGATACCAATTTCAAAACTTCTTTAGCATCGTTAGCCGGCTGAGAATATGAGTATTTTGAGTCTCGATTAAACGGATGAAGCAGAAAAGAGAAAACGAAAAGAGCCAATAAAAAGATATAGATCTATAGGATGTTGCCTGTGAGAAAATGAGATAGAACACAGTACAGTTGTTACATGTTTGCAAAGAGAAAAAGGTAAAAAGTAGTTGTCATCCGATCACTAAAGTTAAACAACATCGGGCGTGGTTAGTTGTTGGATGAGTGACAGTTTTGTTTAGTTTTATGAAGGTTGCACTTCTACCGCGTGTGAACTGTTTTTAATTTCATATAGTTATTAATATCGCTCTGCTGAAATTTTAACTTCTGTCGTGCGGTTTTAAGCACACACCTTTGTTTGTCACTGCCCATGTTTTTATACTAATAAATGCAGGCCAGGATTGCGAGAGTGATCAAGCACGACTTAGATATTTGATGGAAATAGTACCAAGAGATGACGAAGGGGAAGGTCAAGGCTCTGACTATAACTCGGAAGCGAACCGGAAGAAGATATATCAGATCGTGAAGATGGTGCTATTATTGCCTCATCTCTAGGAAAGGATAAAAGAAGATGGATGGAATATTTTTCACCTAAAAGAATAAGAACTAGAAGTGGCTTGTAAACACCGACTGATATCTTTCAATTTTTCATAGTTAACGCAATGTAATTCTTGTCCAAAATGCCAACATCTACACTCAATCCATGTCATCTAATTTTGCTAAGAATAGAGATGCTAGACGAACCGATGCCATTGAAATGCGAGCACATTTAGGTCTACTGTTATATGCGGGAGTTATGAAAGCAAACTATTTGAACGTTGTAGAATTATAGAAATCGAATGGCTCTGGGATTGAGATATTTAGATTGGGAAAGTCAATAAATCGATTTCTTTTCTTACTGCGCTGTTTAAGACTTGATAATACGGATATCAGAAAATATAGAAGAGCTATGGATAAATTAGCATCTATCTGAGAATTTTTAAGTTATTCGTGACTAAGTGTAAGAATGGATACCTTTATCTAAGTACGTCATAAATTGACGAGAAATTAGAAGATTTTCGACGTATACCTTCCAATCCTAACCATTATGAAATCAAAATGTTTAGTCTTTCGGACGCCAAAATTTTCTACACTAGCAATTTGGAAGTGTACGTTGGCCAACAACGGGACATGCCATACAAAGTTAGCAACATCCCAAGAATAATAAACTATAGAGGGACGGTTACTTAAGAGCCTATGTTCACTTGCTATCGCCCCGTGCCCCGCGGTCCCCTCACTCACATCGTTGTCGCTGTGACATTGCTGTGCGACGAAGGGCCTTCGTTTCGCCATTGCTGTCATTGCATCTTCTACGTTTTCGTGGTATTTTTAACTTGTTTAGTGATATTTTCGTATGTATGTATTGATAGTTGTGTTTTGGTGCTTTGAACATTGAGAAACTTGATTCTTATTATAATTTTTGTGTGGTCCTAAAGAAAAGCCCATAACTGAGGACTAAAGCAGAGACCATAGTGCCTGTTTTGCAGAGTATTTTTCAGTGTAGTGGTTTTATTGATTTATTATTAAATAAGGTAAGCACAACTTAAATTACTCTTAAATGTAAGCAAGTCTGGGAGGAATAATAATATTTTACCTAATATTGTAGAGAAGTTGTCAAACTGAGGATTTTATTACACAGCGTGTCACTTGGCTATTTATGTTTCAAACAATATTTTTAAAAAAGTAGGTATGTTCACGCACATACACTGGAAAGTAATTCCTATTTATACATTGTTTAAGTTCCCTAGATTGTGACCTTGCTTATCACGTATCTCATATGGATAAACTTATAGCTTTCTCGTTTGTACTCCTCATCTGCGGTCTCAAAAACTATGTTCCTCGAATTTTCTAATCTAACTCATCCGGTCGGATCAAGCATGTTCGGCTTCACAAACAATAGCATCATTCTGTCATATATCCCCAAAAGAAAAAAAAAACGTTATACTAACTTATTCGCTACATTGGGATGACAACATAGATGTAAAATCTGAAAAACCAGAATTTATTCTGGATTACAACGCGACAGAAAGCGACGTGGACACTGTCGATAGACTATGCGCTAATTACAATGTTGCACGCAACACTCGGACACCGAATATCTCCTTTAAACTATGACTAGGAGATGACACATGATTGTGTTTTATTATATCCTCAACTTAGCTGGAATAAATTCATTTGTAGTTTACTGCTCAAATTTTCCCAAAAGTCGAAAGGTTTTGCAAAGTCTGGCTATTGCCCTAATAGGTCCGCACTGAGGTGACAACTCTCAATATTCCAAGAACCTTGAGGGATAGATTGCAAAACATTTGTGGAACAAATACTGCCCCGGGGAACACTGGTGCCCCACCAGAAACTCAAACAGGAAGGTGTATAGTATGAAGCTCAAGGAAAAGCAGATAAACGCGCTTTTACTGCCAAAAATGTTTTTATGTTTAGAACACATGAGTTACTTTTTTATGGTATGTAAAACATTCACAACAAATCAAAAGTTAAAATTATTAACACACAATTCGGTTTTAAACCTGATCACTGTATGAAAATTCGCCATTTCTGTAGGAATAACTCCATTTTCCTGCCAATTATAATGTTATGAAAGCACAAATTCTAAGTCACTGTTTATTTTCCCTGCCAGAGTAATTTCTACATTCTACTCCAATAAATACTTTAGCACCGGATTATATAAACGTATCAGCTTATTATTTAACTATTTAAGCCGAAGCAGATAAAACATCCTATAAACTATTCAACCAGGTATAATATGTATCTTACACGCAAAATGCTGTATTATACATCATGTATTTGGGATTTAAACCACTTGAATTTGTAATAGTGGGACTGCTTTCGTACAGGTCTCAAGTTATAAATTGGCCAAATTATTGACCATAACCAAGCTGGGCTGGAATATCTAAATCCATAAAGCTGTATAGTGTTCTGAATTGAGCGTTGTACTTTGTATTTCTTAAAGTATTTTATCTTCGTTAGGATCAATTAATTGACCAACTTACCCTGGGATCTATACGCAAAAATAATAGAAGTAAAATTTATCTAGACACTTCCCAGTATAATACTAGCCCTTTTTCTATCAATGTTTTGTGAAAAATGAGATCTTTCACTTAAACATTAAAAGCTGACGTAGAATACTTTGCAGAGAGTGAAGAAAATATTACTTTTAAGGAAAATGACGCAGACAACATAGTTATTAATAAATCTAATTTGGATGAAGGCCAAGAACGAGTAAATGTTTTAGAAGAAGATATGAATGTTTTAGAAGAAGAAGAAATTTGAGAAAAAACTAATGATGCAGTAAAAATGTAGAACTGTATTGGGATTTTGATGACGATTTAAATGTAAGTGTATACAAAACCAAATTAATAGAAAAAAGGCAAATTAACACGAAAGACAAAATCGACTTGCAGAACATGTTACGCTTCTTCTGGAACACATTTTGATATTTCAAATATTACTGAAAACTGTGATGAAAGGTAAAATTTTGTGTCTGATTATATTGCAAAGTACTTCGACAGAAATATTTGTTAACAAATATTCCACTCTACCATTTTAAAATACATGTTACTAAATAACAAGCCTCTAAACTTAGCATTAAAGGAAACGAAACGTCATAAGCTTTAGAATACGTGCAAAATTGATGACGACAAAAGAACCAGATTCATATCATGCCACTGGAGGACGTTAATTTTTCCATCATATCTTTCAGTTTGTTCAGATGAGACTCTTTCCAATCCTTCTAAAATATGTCCTGTTATAGGGTGAACAGCAACATCAGCTTCATAATTGTACCGCCAGCATGGTTATTTTCTGAAAAGTTTTCTAGTAAAAGAATAGTAGTGAAGTATCTCTCCATAAAAATATGCGAACCCTCTGGTAGCGTCTGCTGAACCATCTAAACGTAAATCATCAGGAAAATATATTTACCTTGATACACCTCAAAATCTAAAATCAACTGACATGCTTGTAGGATTGAGTCCACCATGCACCAAGTGAATGGCATCATTTGCTCATCGATTGCAACTTTGGCTTTCCTTGGTGGCAAAACCACAATAGTGTATACCATAGTCTCGAGAATGACTAAAGATAGATGATTTGTTACTAGAAACCACTTGAAAGTAGTTATTGATGCGATATATCAGAAGAATATCGCAAAAGAGATAAGCTTTAGAAAGTTACGAAGAAAGTTAGAGATACTTAATTATCCCTAACAAGAAAAGCTAAAGTTACAATCGATGAGCAAATGAAACCATTCAGCGAAATGTGTGATGTGAAACAATTTGAGCCTAGTCTAATGTCACTTCTGAAATATCCTAGAATACGTATGTACTGGATAAAACCACAATAGTGTATGCCATAGTCTCGAGAATGACTAAAGATATATATTTTGTTACTAGAAACCATTCGAAGGTAGTTACTGATGCGATATCTCAGAAGAACATCGCAAAAGGAACAAACTTTGGAAAGATAGACCTATGATGAAGAACGTTAAAGATACTTATTTATCCCTACCGAGGAAAGCTAAAGTTGCAATCGCTGAGCAAATGAAACCATTCACAAGAGTGTGTGGTGTCAAACAATTTGGGCATAGTGAACCCAATCCTGATCACTTAAGAAAGTTGTATGCGCAACATCATCTGAGTACTTTCCTGGATAATTCCATCAATGATTTAGCAGGCGCTATCAGATGATTCATATTTTTATGGACAGATACTTCAACACAATTATTCTTTTACAAGAAACACTTTTAGTAAATAATCATGAATCTTAACAACAGAATACCTTTTTTAAAAGATAGGAAAGATACTCATCTACACAAACTGAAAAATATGATGGGAAAGTTAACGTCCTCCAGTAGCATGATATGAAACTCGTTCTTCTTGCGTCATCTATTTTGCAAGAAGAATCTTCAGATGAATGCGAGAGGTGGTTCAAATCCGACAAAAAATTATTAGAGTGAGAAGACTGTCCAAATACAATGAATGCATGGATAACATCAACTTCATTGGCAAATCATCGGATAACTGCGCGAACCAATAAATACACTGTTAAATGTTTTATTAATTTTATGGATGTTGGAATTGCCAACTTCTGGATTTTGTATCGAAACGATCTTCAAAAGCTAAACAAAAAGCACAGCTCTTTCATTTCAAGTTACAAATTGCAGCATATTTTCTTAGCTCAGAATCTAAGGAGAGGTGCGATCATGAGGTAGCAGAACGAAGTTGAATTCATACAAGAGAAAATCCTATGGGATGTAATATTTCAACAAGAACCACAACTTCTCATCACCTTTACCACACAACAACAGCTCCAGTGCCAGAAGTAGGCAACACTTCTCAATTCTAAATGGTAATCTGAAAATCTCAGTAAGGTGCAAGTATCAAGAATGCAGCAAGAAAACAAAGTTGTGTGCGAAAAATTTAATATTTTTTTCTGTATAGCTGTTTATATGAATTTCATAAGAAGGCAAAAAGAATACTTATAATCAAGTAATCAATAAAATGGACTTTTCAAAAACTTCCATAAAAGTAAATAAATTACGGAATTTTGACGGAATGTATTTCTTTAAGTACCTATTGGCAGTCAAAGCATACACAAAATATTTTCAACTAATTACCTCTGAGCAATAGCAGGAAATTTTAAATAAGTGTTAATTCTTCCTATCAATTAAAACTTATAAAAAGTAATATTTGGTATTTTTTAAAGCATTGAGGCCTTTTATAGAAACACCTAACTAAGCCACTTAGTGTTAATTATATTTAACATCGAGTTCCCCATTAGGCGATTCCCAATAAATTAGAGCACAGCCATAAAAACTTAATATTATAAGAACCTTAGTTCGATGGTAAATTTCGATAAAAGTAATTTATCTGAAAGGGCCTGTTTTGTGTTGTCTGCGTCTAAAGTGCTCCATCGACGCCTTTAACTTATATACGGTTACTTCCAATTTACTTAAAAGGGCCCTGGCCACTTTGTAAGCTCTATTCTTTACAAAAATCGACACTTATAACAGCCGAATTATTATACTTTATTGCATTAATGTTGAAAGTTACGATGCCATAACCGAAATTAAAAACTACCAGATCTGCTACTTCATTTTTTACAATTTTCTTAAAAGCTTGAAATGAGTGCGAAAAAGGTATATCGCACATGGATAAAATTTAATTATAATTTTATGCTTTATAACATAATTCAAGGGATGCGTAGCATTTATTAAATTAATTATGAACTTTAAATGAGATTATAAAGAAATGATCTGAAGTGGGATCCAATCCATATACCTTGGTGGGCCTTCCTACTGAATCTCTTCTACCGATCAATATGTCTGAGAAATTATCATTTAGCCACATTCTCACTATCAAGATATAAAGGGATCAGGATGTGTTCATTACCGTAACATTCTCCAGGAGGCTAAAAAATCAAAGATTCGAACGAACGTGTCGATTATCATTTTCCAATATCGATAACTGGATCCCGAGCTGGATACATTAACAAATGCCGAAGTAATGATGTTTTATATATCATGCTCACTGTGATTCATCAGTCATTAGCTCGCAAAACAGTATTCGTCTGTTGAAGATGGTGTGTGCTGAAGTACAGACGACAAATGTGACAACTTTAAAAAGTAGGTATATATAATATACAAGTATTTATTTGTGTCCTATATTCCTATATAAAAAGTAAAAGTTTACCTGAAAATCTGCCATAAAATCCATCGGAACCTTCCTCTAGCCACCAAAAAATGTCCATATATTCCGATCCTGGCCACTTTTTCCGTCTTCAAATCGTTTTAATTGAAATTTCAGGCAATTCAATGTATAAATCTTAAGACTTATTCCGTCAAATGCATCAAACGAAAAGTTATCTATGCAGACTCGTAAAATCGCCCAAATATTGAAGAATTTTGATGTTTGTTGAGTTTTTCTGCATGTTTCAATTTAACCTCGATTTTCTCGTATTTCCCGATCGTTTGATGTATGCACGGAAAATTGTCTTTTATATTATATTATAATATACAAGTACTTATTTGTGTTCTATATTTTTAAATTACTTGCCACAACTTCCGTGGTTAACGTAAAATTTTATCTCGGAGTCTTCTAAAAAATCGGCAGAAACCGCTTGAAAATGTTCAAATTCCCATTGCCGATTTTTCCATCTTCAAATCGATTTAAATGAGATTTCAGGGAAAGAGATCAACTTGTTTTCCACAAAAACTATAATTATCGATATGCGAGAAGTAAAATTTTACCTCGAAATCTTTCACAAAATCCACCAGAAATTTCCTATAATCAAGAAAAAATTTCCATATTTTCCAGTTTTTCCGGATTCAAATCATTTTCAATGAGATTTCAGGCGATTAAATGTTTAGATCAACATATTGGAAGACTTCTTCCGTCAAATGCATCATACGAAAAGTTATGTATTCACACTCGTAAAATAGCCGAAATATTGAAGAATTTTGAAATTTTTTGCGTTTTTCCGCATGTTTCAATTTAATCTCGATTTTCTCCAATTTCCCGATCTCGTACATATCGGAATTTGAATATTTTGTAATTACTTGCCACAACTTCGATGTTTAAAGTAAAATTTTATCTCGGAATCTTCCAAAAATCGGCAGAAACCGCTTGAAAATTTTCAAATTCTCATCTTCAAATCGATTTAAATGAGATTTCCGACAAATAGATCTTCTTGTTTTCCATGAAAACTGTAAGCATCGATATGCAAAAAGTAAAATTTTACATCGAAATTTGCCATAAATTCCACCATAAACTGAATTTAATCACCAAAAATGTCCATCTTTACCGATCCTGGCCCTCTTCCCTGCTTCAAATCGTTTTCAATAAGGTTTCAGGCAATTAAATGTATAAATCTACATACTGGAAGACTTATTCAGTCAAATGCATCAAACGAAAAGTTATCCTGTTCAGACTCGTAAAATAGCCAAAATATTGAAGAATTTTATAATGTTTTCAGCTTTTCTGCATGTTTAAATGCAACCTCGATTTTCCCGTATTTCCCGATCTCCTACAGAAAATTGACTTTTATATTATATTTTGATATACAAGTATTTATTTGTGTTCTATATTTTGGAATTACTTGCCGCAACTTCGATGTTTAAAGTATAATTTCGTCTTAAAATCTTCGAAAAAATCGGCAGAAACTGCTTGAAAATGTGTAAATTCCCATTGCCCATTTCCCCATCTTCAAATCGATTTAAATGAGATTACAGGCAAACAGATCTAGTTGTTTTCCATGAAAACTGTAGGCATAGATATGCAAAAAGTAAAATTTTACATCGATATCTGCCACAGTGGCGGCTCGCGGCTTTGAAAAATGGGGAAGAGCTGCCGACATCGATATTCGATAGAGGGAAGAGCGAAAATTTTTTGGGGTCCACGCCCAAACTGCCAAAATTTGTTAATAATTATTACCGGTATTTTTTAGGTAAATCATCAAAAAATAAAATATATTCATTTTGTATTAGCATACAAATGTTTACGAATAACACACTAAAACTAGAATATATAGAAAATATCTCTTGTATAAAACTATAATGGATCAACCGTTGAATGAAAATAAAAAATAATTCCAAGAATCCACGGCGGAGTGTCCCCTAATAAACTCGCAATAAACGAAACAACGCGCTTTCGCGTTGATCTGAGAATGGAAGTGCTACCGCCAGCTCTTCCAATCCTTGCAAACCAAACAAATGTACGACCATTACGACGTCATCGTTGTCATGGCAACCAACTATTGCGCTTATATTTTTGATGACTCGACGGCTCTCGAGCGATACCTCTTCCGTAAAGTTCTATACAAATGATAATGAAATTGTCACTGCTATAGGCGCGTACGCGAAAAGAAATAGACATTTTCATGTGGGTTCACCTCTGTTCTATTCTTCAATAGTGGAGTTAACGGGCAATGTGCAGGTGGCGAGATTCTTGTTCTTGTTTTATGAAGCTTTGATTTTAATATTTGAAAATAATTGAATTATTAGTTATTAGAGGGGTCACGGGAAACAGATTATTCCTAAACTAAGAACATTTTTATCATTGAATCTTAAACTATATTATTTTACTGATGAATGAATTAATTGCATTTCTTTAAATTACATTATCTTGAGGAAGTGGCACTTCCCCTACTTCCGCTGAATAGCCGCCACTGATCTGCCATAAAATCCACCAGAAACTTCCATATTTTCCGTCCCTTACCACTTCTTCCAGCTTCAAATCGTTTGCCTGAAATCTAGGCAATTAAATGTATAGATTTACATATCGGAAGACTTATTTCGCCAAATGCATCAAACGAAAAGTTATGTATTCAGACTTGTAAAATAGACGAAATATTGAAGAATTTTGAAATTTTTTGAGTTTTTCTGAATGTCCCAATTCAACCTCGATTTTCTTGTCCTTCCCGATCTCGTACAGAAAAGTACCTTTTATATTATATTTTGATATACAAGTATTTACCTATTTGTGTTCTATATTTTGAAAATACTTGCCACAACTTCGATGTTTAAAGTAGAATTTTATCTCGGAGTCTTCGGCAGAAACCGCTTGAAAATTTTCAAATTCCCATTGACCATTCAAATCGATTTAAGTGAGATTCAGGCAAATAGATCAACTTGTTTTCCACAAAAACTATAAGCATCGATATGTAAAAAGTACATCGAAATCTGCCATAAAATTCATCAGAAACTGCCTCTGATCACCAAAAAATTTCCATATTTTTCATTCCTGATCACTTTTTCTACTTTTAAATCGTTTTGAATGAGAATTCAGGCAATTAAATGTATAAATCTACAAATTGGAAGACTTTTTCCGTCCAATGCATCAAAAGAAAAATTATCAATTTTTGATAGCTATGCCTTGGCTGGCACGCACGGTAAAAGTAGATTTTCAAACTGAAAATCAAGTAAATCATCAATTCGGCATTTTCAATCGGATCGATGAGTATGCTTTTCTCATGTCCCATCAAAGTTTGGCTTCTCCAGATTATTCGGTTTTTCACAAATGGTAAATTTATTTGCATTTTCCGTATTTTTAAAAATAGCTAATTTGATGTTATAACTCATAAACACAAACTCTGACCGCCAAAAACAATTTACCGTCTCGGTGGCCCTAAAATGTCTAGAAACGTGCCAAATCCCATATTTCCACCACAGCTGTCATTATCGAGAAAATTAAGAACGAGAATCCGCTAATTGTTTCTCTTTCTCGATTTACTGAAATTGACGCAGATTTTGCCAGATTAAGCGCCACTTATACAAGCGTGACGAATCAGTCTTACTCACTATCCAAGAGAAAGTGTGCTGAATGCGCCTAATGAAGTTTTCACTTCAGAAAGGACCAGGATTATTTTTGTTTGTGTAGTACAGTACTTTTCAAGACACTCTGGAGGAATACTTCTTTTTATGCCCGGCACACGTACACTAAAGGAAAATCCTATACCACTCAACGAACGGTGCGGGTGCGGAGAAGATGGTGGACGTTGGACTTGAAGCGCTCGCTGTAGGTTGTGATTTTCGGGAAAGACGTTACTCGGAAGTCCGTTCCAGAGCAAGGCAGTCCTTCACATAAAGGAGTTCCGTAACAGCGACGTCCTAAGTAATCGCAACTGAAGCGTATGTTGATGAGCAGCTTGTGTCTGACGGGTGTTTTTGTTTGGCACAGCTCTGGCCGGAATCATAAGTGGTCCGCCACTTTTCATCCATGTTCAAGGCTATCAAGGTCTTTAGTCAACTCTGGGTCATCCACAAGACCCTCCTCTGTATGGAATCCAATATCTTGTGCAAGTGTTTTGGTTAGCCGAGCTTCACACATGGGAACAGTATTCCAGAGATGGTCTTATCTGGGCCATATAGAGCAGTAAGAGCTGATAAGGTGTATACAACTTTTTTGCTCTATAGAGTGCTCCTGGCTTTTGTGCTGCTGCCTTGGCGAATTTGGTGATGTGATTACGCCAAGACATATTGTTTTCCACGTTGATGTCCAGCAAGCTTATGGATAAGGTCAGAGTCAGTGTTTGTCCTGTCATTGATAAGTCAGGTCTTGCAGTGTTTGATTTTTTTGAAAAGGCAGCTGCTTGAACTGGATATTGTTTTCCTCGCCCCATTCCACGATGGCGTTCATATCCTCATTGAAGGCAGCAATTTGATTTTCTCGCTCGCCTTGGAAACAAGCAGCGGTCATTGGAGTCCGCGACAATAATGAGGATATAAGAGTGCTGTCGTATGCAAAGGTGTAAATATAATTATTTGTCCTATCTAAGAAATCGTTAACGTAGAGCAGGAACAATGTGGGAGATAATATACACCCTTGAAGAATTGATTTTTAATTCCTCCGAGTGATGTCCATCAATACCAACTCGGATGCTTCGATCCATTAAGAAACTGGAAAGCCATAGAAGCAGTGCTGGTGGTAGTCCATGTGCTGTCAAATTGCTTAACGATTATCCACACCCTATCAAATGCATTGGATATGTCGAAAGCCACTGCACTACATTCGCCGTAGCTCTCGATGGCTTTGGTCCGCAGGTAGGTCCAGTAAGTCAGGAGATCTACCGTTGATCTGTGCTTGCAGAAGCCATACTGGCGATCTCATAAGCGATACTGCCGATTTGAGATATTTTAAGAGCTGTTCATTGATCAGTTTCTCCAATATACCTCAAACACAATGAGTAATAAACTAAAAGCGTATGTAATTCAAAAATTGGGTGAAAATAAGTCTAGAGACTTTCATATAAAATATGAGCACATTCCTCACAAATGGCAATTATAAGCACTATATGACAATCTTTGAGCAATATTCTTTGTTCAACAAATATCCATTGGAATGTCACGTGCATCATAACAATCCGATATAGAAAATTTTATGTAGCCAATAATTGGATAAATCAAGTGGTGACATCAAATTTATAGTTGCCGCTCGTACGTATTAATTAGAAATGGCAGCACAATTAAATTTTTTCTGGTGTTAATTGGCATGTCTCTTAATGAGGATAACATGTAGGAGTAAATATTCAGATTTAGACTTAATAAATTATAAACAGTCGTTTGCAGCTGCCTAATTAAACTAGCATGATATAAAGCTGGTATTATGTATCCTACTTGCGACTAATGATACTAAATTTATTGGAATTCGTTTTAAATCGAGTATTATAATGGCAACCATATAGCAATGAAGTGCGCTTATTTAAATATTTAACATTGGCAAGAGTCTACTGAGGTAAAAACGCACTAATTTCTTGTGAATGACAATTTTGTTGTAGGTCCGAACACGTTACGCGTTTATATATTATTTCATATATGTATTTGGTATCTACCGCAATTCCATTGGTCAGATTCGAATTTAGAACCAGAGTTCGAGTGCGAAATCTATGTACGGAACGTAATTCCATGCCAAATGCGCATACGGAATGTATTTCAAAAGTTTTTTTGAAATTTGGGTATGCCTGGGGTTAGTTTTGGTCAATTTTTATTGGATTTGTTGCCGAAGCGCTTCCGCTCCGTAATGTATACGGAATGTATAAATGCTTCCGGCACCGGTATCCGAAGATTTATTTACAGATATTTGTCAGAATAGAAGATTTTGTTATATATCTTCAAATGTTAAAAAACTGCTTCGCTTGCTCCGGAAACAAATCTAACAAAAACTAAACCGAAGCATGCTCAAAATCTTAAAAAAAAACGTTAAAATTACATTCAATACACAGATTTCGCACTCGAACTCTGATTGTATTAAGCCGGGCTCCCATTCTCGTGTATTTGGCAAAATATTTGTCAATTGCTCATATTTGCCAAGTAGTGGAAGTGGTATACTCGGCCAATATTTGTAC
>MU182733.1:128697-144292 GCA_016904865.1 Pissodes strobi
CAAGTCCTGACTAGATGTTTGCGGATGCTAATACCACTGGTTCTCCAAAAGAAGGTGATGATTCTCATGCACAACCATCAACTTGATCCTCAAATGCCATTAAATAAATAAAAAAGAGAGACTGAAGATTAAAAATCTTACCGAAAATCTATAAAGAACATCGTCTCCATAACAAAGGTATCATGATTTCAAAAGAGGCAAAATCGAAGGCCATAAAGCACTGTCGGTTTAACTTTCACGCCAAATATAAAAGAATCAAAAATGAAAGTTGAAACGTAACGCATTATTCTGGTTGGAAATTTGACAGAAACAAGATCACAAGAAGAAAACCAAAAGAGCGATGTAGAATATCCTTATTCCAGTGAGGAAGACGGAGATGATGTTGTAGGTGTGATCAAGGAAATACAAGATCCAATGCCGTCAAATTTTTAGAAAAATGTGGTACATTTTATCTGAAGTATGTCATTTTAAGCCCTTTCCCCTTACAGGCTAGAATAATGATACAAATGTCAATTAGTGGGTCTGTTCCATAATTTTTGGGCTTTTTATATTTTTGACGACTATATAAATGATCTTTTCTTGTTTCTCTTCGCCTATAATTATTGTAAATGTTACGCAGGGACAAGAGCGTTGAGGCTGTAAATGTTGAGCATATGCAATTCTCACAAAATCAGTTACAATTAAGCACCAGAGAATTCAAAAAGTTCTATTCTGGATAACCCAAGTCGTTGCAAAGGAGAAATGGGTGCTGGTACTCGATCTGACAATAGATGATTCACCCCCATCTTGAATTGTTACAGGGTAAATAATCTTCTCCTATATATGTCACAAGACGACTAAAACTGGCACTAACTCAGCACTTAGTTCTTTATATTTGTCATACGCTCTTTCACATGGATAATTCCTATGATTATAATCTTGTGGGAAGACTCGTTCAGTTCTCTGCCCGTCTTCAGGCTGCGGTGGTCCGAGCGATTACGGGGATTGGTCATCGTTATAGTTGCTTGAAATTCATAACAGATATTTTTATGTGGAAAACTGGTCACATACCTAAATTGATACAATTCGTACGCGATTGAAAAAAGTCGAGGCAAAAACCTAAACCTTTCCTTATTTTTCCATAAAAAAAATACATTATATACCATGAGATTATGAATCTTGCCTATAAAGTGTTACCCGTAATTATTTTTCTATTAATATAACAATAATAAAAATAAATATTATATTATTTTTATTACTATAGCTTATTCTTAATTGATAAGGAGTTAAAGTGTATTTAAATAAGGGCATTTATTTAATTTGCTAAATTTATTTATATTAACTGCTAATAATTCAAATTTAAGGATTAAGGAAAAATAGATACTTAGGGTCCATCAGCAAACTTTCAAATTAATTTAAATACATGCATCTTTGGAATCACAAAAATAAATCTTTATACTACATCAAGACAAGTATTGGGGGTCTTGGGGGTCTTGGGGTTAGGTCCAGTGGGAAGGTCTACGACCAGTTTTATCTCATTTTTTTGTAGCTTGGGAAGCTTTTTTGTGTAGTTAGACGAGTGAGAGATGAGTCTCTTGGCCTGTCTCTGCCCAGGTGCATTGGCCCAATGTGTCTCTTTGGGCCTTTTTTCTCAATTTCTGCCACAGAATGGTTCAGGCCCGCAAAAGGCAGTCTGTGCACCATTCCGTGCGAGCCGGTCAGCAGCGGCTTGGTTGCCGGTGGTTAAGGTGAGTCTGTTTCTGCTTGCCATTTGATCTGCAGCCATTCGACAATCCCACACTAGACGGGAGTTGATTCTGCGAGATGCTAGCGCTTTTAAGGCTGCTGGACTCTAGGATATAGATCTTTGCACCTCTTAGGGCTTTTATGGCACATTCGGAGATGGCTATATTGATAGCATTCAGTTCTGCTTCAAAGATTGTGGGAGTGTTTCCTAAAGGTGTAGAGATTCAGCGCCTAGGTCTGTAAACTCCGGATCCCAATCCTTCTTTTACCTTTGATCCATCTGTATACCAGACAAGTGACCCCTCTCTAGTTCTTTTAGTCTTTCTCCTGTAATATTGCGGTCTTCAATTACCACTTCAAAGGAGCGATCAAAATGAAGTTTTGTTTCCATTGTAACGGTTGGTTTGGTCACCGCCTCTATCTGGATGTCCCTCAGAATTTTAAGTTTTTGTGTCTGAGTGACTCTATACGCACTGGTCCAGGCCTTCTTTTCTATGCATATGTGCAGCGGAGGGAGGTCAAGTAGAGTTTCCAGAGCTGCTGTGGGGCACGTTTTCAGCCCTTGTTATACCCAGACAGGCGAGCCTTTGTACTCTTATTAGCATTCGCTGTGTTGTTATTTCCTTTGTTTGTTTTCCTTAAAAACAGTGTTATAGGATTACCAGATGATGGAGGGTTTTACCCCCATGTTTTACCAAAGAGTCGTCGACAGGCCCAAAGCGCTGCCGTTGCTTTTTTTTTGATAGTTCTTTCCAGGTGTGGATTCCAGGTTAGTTTCTGGTCAATAACGATGCCAAGATACTTAACCTCTTTTGAAAGCCCTACCGTTGTCCCTCCCAAGGCGCGTGTCTTAAGGTTCAGCTTCCTTCTCTTTGTGAATGGGATCAATACGGTTTTACATGGGTTGACATTTAGTCTTTTTTCTGTACACCATATGCTGACAAAGTTGAGTGCACTTTGCATACTTTCTGAGAGAACGTTGTCATGGTTGCCTCTTATTAATATAACCAGGTCATCTGCGTAACCTTGGACTTCAAAGCTTGCTTCAGTCAGTCTTACCAGTAGATCATCAACCACCAGAGACCAAAGCATGGGCATCCATTTATTACTTTGACTGTGATGGCTGTTTCTGCAATGGTCGCGGTGACTTCACCGCTGGTTAGCATGGATTTTATCCATTTTGTAATAGTTGGTTCCACTCCTCTGCGGGTTGTGGCGCGCTGAATGGATTCATGTGAGGTGTACTCAAATGCACCCTCTATGTCTAGAAATACACAGCGCCACTTCTTTTTGAGCCAGTGCCTTCTCTATATCGCGGACGAGATTTTGAAGAGCATGGGTGGTAGATTTCGATGGTGGGTATGCGAATTGTTTTGCAGGCAGTGGATAAGTAGAAAGCAACTTGCTCCTGACGTGCTTATCGATAATATTTTCCATCGTTTTAAGAAGGAAGGAGGATAAGCTAATGGGGCGGTAAGACTTTGGCTCCTCTTGTGATCGTCGCCCTCTCTTTGGTAGGCACGCTACCTTAACTTTCCTCCAATTTTTTGGAATGTAGCCCAATGCAAAGCTGGCTGTGAAGATTGATTGAATGTGTGGTAGTAGGTGCTCTATACATTGTTATAACAAAGCTGGAAAGACTCCATCTACTCCCGGGGATTTATAGGGTTTAAAGCTATGTATCGTCTATCTGATTGTGTTTTTTGTAAATATTTTGTCTGCGATGTCTAAAGAAGCGAATAACTTGTTACCCAAACTGCAAGAATGTGTCAATCAAAAAAAGAATGGAAAAAACGCAAGTAGGTAATAGGTCACTTGGTCCACCCCCCACTCCAGGTGATTTAGGCTAAAAAGGTAATTTAGGCCCCGCCCCTTCAGCTCCTAGAAACAGCCCCTCATTGAAAAAAACAGCCCCCGATCTTAAACCTGTATACAGACCTGTCTAAGCCGTCTAAAAAGCTGTTTAAGCTGTATAAAAAGCTGTCTAAGCTGTCTAAATAGGCCGGGGAGCTGGTTTTTTGAATGAGGGGCTGTTTCTAGGAGCTGAGGGGGCGGGGCCTAAATTACCTTTTTGTGTTAAATTACCTGGTGGATCAAGTGACCCATTACCTACTAACGCAACAGGTCTAAAAATGAGACAAATGAAGCTACATTTGCAAATGCTTACCTTATAGTGAAGATTTTTCTGAATTACTTACAGTTAACAAATGTCATTTTACATGAGAAAATAGGATTTGTTCATAATCGCACATCTAAATACGATTTCCAGTAAAATTTAGCCCATTTGTGTAACGACTTTAAATAATATATTTGCAGCTCCATCCGTCTATATAATAAGCACTCCATTAAAGCTATAATGAACTGTCTGTGTTCATTATTATATCGAGGACTTTTTCATCCAAAAAATTTCGATTTAGTTCAAATAAATTTGATGACCTTATGAGATGATGAAGCACGTTCAATTATCCATTGTGACAACTGTCTGTTTTCGCCTTTTCCGAACATACATCGCGCACTAGTTAGCACTGATTGGGAGAAATGCTATCAAACATCCATTTGAGCAAGCGAAATTAAAATTATTTATTTATTTATTTAAGTATACTGTTCTACAGGTGACAACCCAATTACAAAGCAGGACAAACGGATTACAATAAAATTGAAGTAAGATAATACAACCAACTAAAAAAAAAAACATTTAATTATCTGATAGCTGATGTAATTTTATAGTTATTACACATATTATATACAGGTGAGGATTTTAGTAAAATGAGTATCAGGATGCTGTTCGGGGAACATTAAAGTTAAATCTGTGTAACAAATCCTGATTAATGATGAGCGAGACCGGTCCTGGTCTTGGCCTTGAAAAAAAAAGCAAGACCAAGACGGAGATCGTCTTTTGGTTGGCAATACCAAGACTAAGACTGTGTGCAAGAACACGATCAATACCAATACCATGTTCTGCAAGACCAAAACTTTGGAAGTTGCAAGAGTCTTGCGAGGCCCTTTCAAATTTCGTACTGTTGGTAAATGTTCGATTATTAGATTTTCATGTTTTCGAAAATTTTAGATTTTTAGTTACCAAAAGTTGAGTGGAATATACGGAAATCAAATTCGAAACAATCTGAGATTATTTTATTGTTTCATCTTGTTTTTTGCTTTTTAATTTTACGCCTTGTTTAAATGCAAGACTCTCGCTGTAAGCCCAAGACCAAGGTCAAGTAGCACATGGATTTGCATGAACAAGACCAAGAGTCCATGTGCATGTCTTGGCCTTGGTATTGCTTTGCTCATCACTAACTGATAGTTAGGTAATGCTATTTTGCAAATTCTTAAAATTTGTAACAACAGAATGATATTTCATCTGACATCGCGACTTGAAAACAGTACCTGATCTCATCATGGTAAATGCCAATAGGGGAACTACTCCATCAATTCTATAACTTTAGTGCGGCACGTAATCAAGTTTATCATATATAGATTTGATACTAGGGACTCCATATAATGGAGGCATATTCCAGCTTAGATCTCACACACCCATAATTAAGATATTTCAAAGTCTTGATATCAGTAAAATCCTGACTGATTCGAACTATAAACCCAAACATACGATTAGCTGAACTTGTAATGTCGTCAATCTGTTGATTTAAAGAGAGGATAGGATCAAATATAACTTCTAGGTCGGTAAATGTAACGGGTTTCTCGAGTGGACAATCATCAATACAACATGAAAATGGATTATACTATGGTGATAGTTATATTGAAATATTTAAAATTTAAATTAGTCGCAAAACGTATCTATTCTATTATAAGCTGAAAATGAAGGCAATGAAATGACGATTCCTTTACACTGCTTCCAACTTATTTGAAAATTGATAACATCCATTATTATTTAAAATGCAAATAATTAAATAACTTATTCCGAATGCCAATGCACATTCGCGTAACATCTATGTTTTCACTCTTCGATTATTCACAATGTACTATCACGTAGTTCGTAATAGCTTTTAGCGCCAAGGAAGGGCCACCAAACTCTCCAGAGAGCGACCCTCTGAATTATTCAATATGAAAAAGTGTATGAAATGTCAGATGCAGCATGGAGGAGTTATTCTTTAGTTTAAGGCAGAATTATGGACTGCTGGTCTATGCAACACATTTTTAGTAAAAGCTTGGAAATGTTTTTCAGTACCTAATTATTTTAATATAAATAGCTGTTTATCGCTATCTTTCCTCTAACTACAATATTTTATATGTAAAATGGAACATATTCTTTTTCTCCGTGTATCAGTTTTCTTATATAAGCCGAATTACCTTTAATAAAACTCAACTTCTTATAGGTAATTAAGATTCTAATATCCGGTGAACTCCTGCTGGCGAAAGAAGAATATGCCGCACTTAGATTTATCACCTATTATGTAAGTAATATTAAGTTCGAAAACTTAGCCCGAAAATGATTTACTCTGGTTCCTACTTTAAATTGACTATCATCCGCCCGGAAATTGAATACAATTTCGTCGAAAATTAAAATGGGTTTCGCTTTTTCTTTATGTACTTTGCACCCTAATTCAAGTAATCAAATACTGAATAGCGTGTCGCCAATATGGAAGAAAATTTACAGGAAATTCAGCTTTTTCCATTTTCGTATTTTGATAAGGTGTTATTTATTGGAAGTTGTGGTTTTGAAGGTTTTAATGCGTGAAATAAGATGTTTGTTGGTTATATTTGAACCGAACAATATTTGGAAATTGCGGGTCTAATCAAACAAACTTGATGCTGGCATGCTTAAATTTCGTAACTTGTTATATAAACTGCTGCCCAAATGGACTTCTTATTAGGAAATTTATTACTTTCTTTAGATAATTCTGATAAAGGAACAAGCTGCCAGCTAGAAAATGAAGCTATACATTTTAGATATATTTATATATATATAGAGGCCATTTTTTAAATCATTATTTTAGTATTGAAATAATTTAAAATGAAATGAAATTAATAATAATTTCCATTAATTCCCAAAATACTAATTTTAAGAGACTAGGCTGAATTTTATTATAGGTTGTAAAGATACATAAATGAAACGGTGTATGATTAAAACCACACGACAGAATTGAAAACTTTCACATTGCGAGATTATTATTATCAAATACAACAGGATGTTTAACGTATAATTTTACCTCGAAATCTCCCATAAAATTGGAAAACAATTCTCTGATTTGAGCCCATTTCCCGGAATTCAAATCGTTTTACATGGGTTTTAAAGCAAATAAATCTACTTATTTAACCCAAAACTATGCGCATCCGTATGCAAAAAGTAAAGGTTACCCTTGAAATCTGCTATAAAATTTACGAGAAACTGCCTCTAATAATCAAAAAATTTCCACATTTTCCGATTCTGATATTGAAAGACGTTTGCTTCAAATCGAAAACTGCCGAAATATAGTTTCAATTTAATTCCGATTTTCTCGTATTTCTCAATCTGGTACGGAAAATTGTTACAGAACTTTTTTATAGCAAAGATCATGGGAATTACGGACCTAAGATGGTTTTCCGGAAAATGGTTATGCGTTGGCTGGCACGTATGCTTAAATTAAGTCTTTAAAACTGAAAATCAAAAAAATCATTACTTCGGCATTTTCAATTTTATCCATGGATTTTCTGAGGTAAAAAGGTGAAAAATATTGTGAACTACTAAAATGCATAAACTATTAACTAAATATCACCCAGCCCTAAGTTTGAACTTGAACTTTCAAAATATTATGTAAACACAAAAGGCAAATTATTATAAACAACGCGAGCAGTCAACGGGAGCGATAATAAACCTTAAACGTGCAACGATCAGCACATTTTATCATATAAAAACGCTAGCGAACCCTCCGTTTGTCAGACTTTGTGTCTCACCTAACACCAGCTCCTGGGCAGTCCACATGGGCGCTTTGGGTTCTAACCTTACACAAACCTGAGCTTTGCAGATCACATGGTCGTGAAGTACAGGGGTTTCATATCCACAGTAGTCAAAATCGATTCTATGGTAAATTTGTCAAAGTTCTAAGAAAGATAATTTTCGAAGTAGAATCAGTAGATCAAGTGCAGTGTAAACTTTAAGTGAAAAGCTAGCTATAAATGAAACAACTAACACAAACTCTTAAAAAAAACTATATTTATAAACAGTGACCAAAGACCCATAAACAATTCATAAATATAACATGCGCACCTTAGTAATCGGGTATTAAGATTCTGACCAGTAGGCGTTGATAATGTTTTCTCATTAAGTCCTTGACCAATAGACGTTGTTATTGTTTTTAACTGAAGTGGTTTGTTTATCATCTCTTCTCACCTGACGTAGAACGATCCCGAATCTGAGCTATATTCCTGCACGCTAACCAAGGCGTGGCGTCACGAAAAGTCTAAACGTGACAATATTTAAGTTTTTAGCAAGTTACTTATTACAACCCCTTCGAAATTGAATGTTCAAAAATCCCTTTCGATAGGAAATCAACATAATATATGCCAAAATTCAACATTTCATAAAAAAAATTCAAAATATTTTTAACTTTACAGAGTTGTTTTAGTCGTCGCAGGACTAGTTGGAACAGATTGGAAAGATCAGGGTCTATCTGACTACGTTTTTTTACCTTTAAAGTATATGAAACTCCATATAGTGATGAGCGAGACTGGTCTTGGTCTTGCAGTCTTGGTCTTGCAAAAAAGCAAGACCAAGACCAAGACCGAGACCACCTTTTGGTTAGAAGACCAAGACCAAGACTGTGTATGCAAGAACAAGATCAATACCAATACCATGTCCAGCAAGATCAAGACTTTCGCAAGTTGCAAGAGTCTTGCCAGACTCTTTCAAATTTGGCAGTGTTGGTAAATGTTTGATTGGTAGATTTTTATGTTTTCGAAAATTTCAAATTTTTTAGTTATACTGGAATCAAATTCGAAACAGTCTGAGATTATTTTATTGTTTGGTGTTGTTGAATTTGTTTTAATTTTACGCCTTGTTTAAAAGCAAAACTTGCAGGGCTCTTGCTGCAAGACCAACACCAAGAGATAGCACATTAGTTTGCAAGAACAAGACCAAGACTTTATGTGCAAGAACAATACCGAGACCAAGACCATGCAAGTCTTGGTCTTGGTCTTGCTTTGCTTATCACTAGACAAGATAAATCAAAACTACATATTTTTAGAATAATTGGGGAAATACCATCAGGCTCTGGTCCTTTAAATACGTTCAACCTATAGATTTCTACATAAATACTGGAAATGAGAAAATTACATATGTTAATACTGCCGAAAGGAACAGTCGCAGCAGAACCAGTTATTCCCGAAAAAACTGTTCAAAAATAATATGTAAACAGATTGAGAAGATCAGAGTCCATGTGACTATGTTTCTTTACCTTTGAGTATACGAAATTCCAAAAATGTTGGATATCTTTCGATATGACATCTGGACAATGATTTACATTCTGACGTAGTCTAAAATATGAAAATCTCGTACACCTGAATTTCTGCTTTCTTGCTTTTTCAAAAGTATCAAATGTTTCCAACTTCGCGAGAACTACTTTGGAAGAATTTATCAGAATAAATTTTTTTAGATACCTGGGCAAATGATAAAATATAAAACGTAGTACCATCCAGAGAAGGAGATAGCAGTAAACCATCGCTGCTAACCTGGCCGAGATAGTTGCTGATGAAAGCAAAATCAATTGATTATTATCAATCATAAAAATATTCCTCCAAATGAGGGCCAGAGGAGTTGGTATGGCTCGCAATATCCGTAATGAAGAAGCTAAGTGGAGGCTAATAGTCGCCCACATCGACCAATGCATCACCAATCATGATAACCTCAGTTTCACTTTAGGCTCAACCAATATATTACCCAGGTAACTTTAATTTGAATTCCTGGCCATAGAGGCATAGAGGGCAACGAAAAAGCAGACTTCCTTGCGAAAAAAGGAGCTGGAGTCCAGAGCCCTACAGTGGCCTTATGAAGAGCCACATCACCGAAGAACTAAACAAATGGGAAAAAGACTAACTGTTTTCCTACTGGAGAAACACTCCAGGACTAAGACAGGCGAGAGATGATGATAAACCTTCACCTACGAAAAGAGCAAAACAACTCTTAGACATGAACAGAGAGAAGACATTAGAACTGTCGCCGGACTGCTCACTGGACACTGCCCGGTAAAATACCACCTAAAGGCAATAGGCAAAGCAGAAGACGATCAATGCAGATTTTTCAATAATGCAACTGAAACCGCAGAACATCTACTCTGCCAATGTCCAACCCAACTCTGCAAGCGGCTCAAGTACCTTGAAGGAGTACAGCTATCACCTCAATAAGTGAGTCAACTACCTCCCAAGAAAATAGCTTCGTTTGGAAGAAGCCTACGTCTCTTGGACACAAATTAAGTTGTAGAGTCATGCACAAAATAGCTGTAAAGGTAGCAGTGCCGGGCGGCTGAAACTAACGAAACGACTCCCTAGCAATCTACAATCTAATTATATAGTTAGTAATATTATTGACAGGAGACAAGTTAAACGAAATGTACGCAATTCAGATATTAACTTAACAGTAGCAGTCTCTTGAGACTGAGGCTCTGGGAAAAGAGTAGCAGTTGAATAATAGTCAAGGACAGTCCATCGTCGACTGGGCAAATTAAGTCTCCACAAAGGCAGAATTGCTCCTCAAACTCCTCGGATGTCTCTCAATGTTATGATGACTAAAAAACTCTGGTATTCCAATACGAGATTGAGTTGACATATGTGTTCAATGTCGTTTGATAAATGTAGCATAGTAGTAGCACGTTACATATTGTGCCGTAGTAGTAGTCAAGATTTTGTATACAGTTATCAACGCTCTACCACCTCTTAATGCCGTACTCATGTTGGCACTTCCGTGTTGCCGATAAACTAAACAGTTGACCAGCAAGTACCGCATTCCCTGGTTTTGCTAAGGTGTGTTACTTGGTAACAGTTAAAACTAATGTTTTTTGAAGAATTGATAATTTTGTCCGTAAACTTCTCACATTCTAATAATAAATCTCTGAACGCTGCGAGTGGTTCTAATTCGAATAGCAGATAATTTGGTTTGTATTATTAATAAGAACATTATTTGTCAGAAGATTTGGTAGGTAAACTTGTGGAAAGTTGTTGGTTTCAATACATAATGCTTAAAGCGAGAACAAAAAGGTGTCAAACCAAAACAGCTTATTTAAAACTTTAAATATGTAATTCTTTAAACTTTAGAAAAATCAAAGCAATATATTTTTAACTGATTTGTTTTGCTTAACGAAACCAAAACCTTAATATCGTTGGTTTTTGTCGTGGAAAATCGAAAAGCTGCGATTCATTTCCAATGAGTGCGATGTGCTTTATTGCTACTTAACAATTTATTAAACACATGTAGCGTTCAATTCAAACGTATTTTCATCCTTTGACAAATAATTATAGCTGATTTAACCTCACAAAATAGAAAATATCTTCGAAAGGATGATTAAAATACTGTGCTTTGAAGTTAATGAACGCACTATAAAGTTGAACAGTTACTAATCGTTTGTAGTAAGCAAAGCCACCAAAGTGGCATTTCTTGCAGGGGACAAAACGTAAACAGAGATTTTGAGCCAACGAAAACATTCGTTTCACTAAGTTGACTGTCATACACTCAGGCAAGTATGTTATTAATTATGCGTGAAAATTTAGTGGCAATTTTGGAACGTGCTCTTAGTAGATTAATATCAGGCAATGGAGGATATGAACATCCATAATTGACTCAGTGTAAATGCAATCATTAGGAGACTTTAACATTTCGTATATCTTTAAGTTAAAATTGATTCATGATGGTTTATCTGAACAATACTCGATGGTGCTATTTGTTTGCAATATCTGCTCATAATTTACTTTAAGAAATGAATGGCAGAATATAAATTTAAGATTTTTGCACAAAGCCAGGTAGTAAATAATAATTGGAACATACATCTCGTTAAAAAGTTCCCGTTACGGTGACTAATTCAAAAGGGCAACTCCATTCCAAAATCTTTTTAAAATTAGGATGGACACAGCTTTCCAGCTTTTCTTTCTTGTCAAAACCCATTTATGTTCAGTGTTTCCTCAGCTAGTGTTCACATCTAAAACTATGCTGGTTTTTGCTTATTTATTTATTATTTGGTCGGGATCAATTCTCCTCTTCAGACATTTTTTTTCAACATTCATTATCGAAGGCCCTACATGACTTTTTATTATTATCTTTTTTTTAATTGAAAAGGCTATCTTGCAAGTATCAAAAGGTATTTAGCATTCTTTTTTATATTTTGCACTATATTTTTGAAATTGACAGTACTGCTTCCTCTTTTAATTATACCATACGGCCAATATCATCTTATCTTAGAGTAAATCCATGTATTCCATGAGGGGAGCAAAAGAGGCTTGCAAAAAGAGAAGACAAAACCTAGCTAAAAAAGAGCACTTGATCAAAGAAACTAACTTTCCTCTTAAGCGAGACCGGATAGTGACCCTACATCACATTGCCATTCCTAAAACATGAAATCAATCATACATAGGAGGTTAGTTTATTAGTTGGTTGGTTGATGTTTCCCCTTGTAAGGGGTTGGTTGGCACTGCTACGAGGAGATTTGCCAGCACGATCACCGTCCGGACTTAGTCAAAGCTGGGGAGACTTTCTCAGATGGGTTCTTGGATCGGTGGTCACCTTCGGTGGTAATTGTCACCTTGTCTGGTTCTAAACTATGTTACAATCATAGACATAGACACTTTGATTTTTATAATTTAGTCGTTTCATTTCCTTGAATTATTTCTATTTTATGGGTTAATTTTGATTAGTATGGATTAGTTTTAAGGATAATCTCAGAAATGTAAAATCTAAAAACGTTTCAATGAAACTATGTAAAAGTTGAACGAGGCCTACGAAAATGACGTTGTAGATGAAAGCATGAGCATGAAGACAAGGGTGTAACAGTTCGATTTTACCAATGTCAAACCTTTTTAAAATTTCATTTATATGCCGCATTTCGGGAAAAAAAGATGCTGTATTTTGCACTCATCTGTTTATTAATTCTAAATTTATTGATTCTATTTGCTAACAATTCTCTTGAAATTACCGTAGAACGGTCAACGAACCGATTTATATTTTTAAGAATTCTGTTAGTGAAGCCTGCAAATACGATGCATTTGACTTGTTGATCCAAATTTTAATTTTGGTTGGCATATTCCATAACCTTTTGGGAACCCCTTGGTTGCCGAACACCAATTACCGGCCGCCATTTCTGAATATCGTTAGATCGTTTTTGGACCTCTGCTTTAAATATATTTATCGCTTTATAGGGCAGACTGTAGTTTTTGTAAGGTTTCTTTCCAAATAATAGGGATGGGCTCTCCATCCGTGTTTGTCGCTCTCGATTTAGATTTTTAAAGGTTTATCATTCTCGTAAGAGTATTTCCTAGCATTTCTTGAAAAATGTAATTTTAGCTCACTATTCGTGGCTTCCGCCGTCGTTTATCATTCTAATAAACGAGAATTAAGGCGTTTATTGTCTTGAAATTATTCCCCGTATCGAAATCGCTCGGCTTGTTTCAGTGCATCCCTACTTCTTAATCGAACGTAAGCAAAGGCAAATTGACGAAAACGATCGAGAGTTCCTTCTAGTTTGATCGTTTGGCGAGGAGAGAACCTTCTGCTAGTGCAGTTAGAGACTCAACATTTTATTGTGATTCAATTCTACCCATTCTTTGGGGATATATTGTGTTGATTTTCTGTTTGTGTTTTGACACGACCGATTAATCGGGATTTAGATACTGCTGTATTAGAGGCTTTCCACGTTCGTCATATAAGACCGAGACCGTCGAATCTCTCATAGTTAGCCCTCACACACACGATCGAGAGCTTTTTCCCGAGGGCCACCATCTTTTTCCGGAGGGTACAACCTTTTTCCCGAGGGCCACCACCTTTTCCCGGAGGGTACAACCTTTTTCCCGGAGGGCCACCACGCTTACCCGCAGGCCACTACCTTTACCTGCAGCTAGAATCACCCTATTCTAGTGGGTTGGTTACCCGCAGCACTTATCAGCCAATCTCGACACCAAGCTATCGAGACCTCGGCTAGATCTTCTCTCGGGGCCATCGAGAGGCAGTACCCGAGGTATCTATAAGTGCCTGGTGCCTCCACCAGAGTTCGACGATCGGATTTGGGGTATGGTACAGAAGCTTTATGTTTCATTGAGTGTTTGTTTATCAGTTTAATATAATCGCTTTTAGTTATCCTTCTGTTAATATAAATCAAACTTTTACCGCCAAGCTTCGAGATAGTTCATTAATTTTATTTTCATTTATTCACTGGTTTATCGGACCAGTTAATCTGTTTGCTCTGAATTTTCTCTCTTTTTAATATACGTCAAGCGTGGACTCAATAACTTTATTCTTTTCATTCATTTATCAAGTAATATAACCGCTCTGAAGTTTCTCTCTTTATAATATGAATCAAGAATCGACAGCCACGCTTTCAATAGTTTTATTCTAGTTTTGTTCCTTTATTAACTTATCGAGTCATTTGATTTCATTATTGTGGAAGTTCATTGCTACATATTATTATCGCTACATTTAAAATCGGTGCAGCTATTAGCGCACGCATACCTAGTGGTAATTAGCTTAGTTAACGTCAAAGTGATCACTTCGATAAGTAGTATTTAGTGCATTTAGTGGTAAGGCATACAGAACCGAGGATTAACAACCGAATTGGTCTCCGTACAATCTCCATATGGTACTCTATTTATCAATTTCGTTAATGTTCATCAGACCTTCCTTGGTCTTTGGAAATCGCAGATTTTACTGTAACTTATTGCGATGTTTAAAAAAAAAGAACTTAGTAGCCAATATATTGTTCCTTAAATTTTTAAATTGTGTTTTCTTGATAAGTTAAGTAAATTGATTATAATCCCGCCTATAATCTCGTGTTCTTGTGGGTTTGAAATTAAGTATCGGTTGATTTTATGAACTGACCTAGCCACTCTGCACAACACCAGCAAAGCTTTTTCCGTTTAGTTGGCTAGAACGGGTGGCGCTCAAACGATCCCACGACAGGGGCCAGGCTTTGCAATACAACTCTCCGGGGCTAGGTTCCTTTTTAATTAATTGGGGGAAAAAAAATCTTTACTTTCATTTTGGATTCAATCAGAAAAACGTGTTTCAATGGTATGGGTACATGTGAGGGCAAAGGCGGGTCATTTCAGCATTCAAAAACTTTAAGGCAATGAAAATCACAAAGAAGCATGCAATAAGATCATTTTTTTATAGCCTTAGTAAAAGTATTGTATAGATACCGGTAACCACTGTCGTTCCCAGTTTTTGACAAACACTGAAAATACTAGGCAGCAATTTTATTGTTTTATTTGCGGTTATTATGAATACCTGCATGTGATATAAAATTGTCTAGACTTAATATGGAGAAAACATTAAATGACTAAAGTGAATGACAAAGCGAATATCTTCACCAACACAAAACATCTACTACCTCTCAACCCTCTAGTAATTCGAACGTACAAACAAATGCCGCCAATAAGCCTGCCATGGCGACCGTCCTTGAGAGGTAACGGAATAGAAAATTTATCTCGAACAACCTAAATGGGAAGAGAAGACAGGCATCCCCAAGAAATTAACAGATGAGACCTGAAGATGATTATCAAAAAGCTACTTTTTGTGGATTTCCATAAGGCAATAGGACTTTATCCTGTATTAAACGAGGTACTAAAACGGAGTTTTATCCACAATACCGAAACAGAATTATTGCACTCGACGCGCGTTTCGCTAACCATGTTAGCATCATCAGGAGATGATTAAAACTAGTTTTAATCATCTCCTGATGAT
>MU182733.1:190260-243344 GCA_016904865.1 Pissodes strobi
TTTGAAATTGGCTTTCAATGTATTTTAAAATGGTATGGGGCTAACAAAGTGCAGAAATTAAATGACTACCGGTATATTATGTATAATAAATTAACAAGCAGACAAAAACTTGGTGCACATTTTGATTTAGCAGTACTACCACCTACCGAAAAGGCAGCTAAGGAGCATATTTTAAGGGTTTACGTTCAGGTAAAAATTAGTTTAAAACTAATTTTAAAATACAAACTACCAATTTCTTTCTTTAAGGTGCAAGAATGATTAGGCCGAAATATTGATCCCATCAATTGGGGATGGAAAAACGAGAAAAGAAAGTTGTACCCTGTTAAAACAACAGATATGATGAGGCTCCAAGCGACATTTTGAAGCAGATATTTTGCAATTGCAAAACTCTTTGCGATAGAGGGGTGCTCATGTAGGAAGCTAAGTTGCAATTGTTATGGACTTTCTTGCAAGAACAATTCCATAAAAGAAATTGAAGAAATGGAGAAATGGACGAAAGTACTGATAATTCATTTGAAATTTGAAGGTAAATGTGGGTTAGAAATATAATATAAATAAATACACATTGCTAATAGGTATCTTAATATTTTTAGATAAACTCACGATGTAATTGGTCAGGCAGGACTGTAGAACCCCAATGTTTATTGACACTTTTTTTTGTTTGTGTCTTGTTACAAGTTTAACCAGTAGAACATCTTACATGTTTGGTTGTAAGTGTCGGTAAAGCAGTACTAGCAAAGTTTACAGAGTTAAAAATATAAGTTGATTCACTCCGCGCCATCGTCAAAATCCACTCCGCCACTCCCCGCCTGCCCGGTAGACTGGTGTCAGTCTACACTCGTTGCAGGAGGCGTACACGGTGTTTTAAGTTTATTTTAAATTTGTTTACGGTCCGGCGTATGGGGTGAGATTTCAATAATAGCGGTTTGTTTTTGGTGGATTGCTGAGTAAAATGTCTAGTCGAAATATTTGTTCAGTACATGATTGTAAAAGTCGAATGGCAGACAATATATCGTTCTTTAGGTGCCCTAAAGATGAAGGAAATTATTCATTAGTTTATTATAAGCTTTTATTTAACTTCACTTGTATGTTTGGGTCAAATCTTACAAGCTAAATTTGACCTACTTCCCATCAATGTTCAATATTAATATCGAATTATAGTGAGTACCATAGAGTATGTAATAAAAAAAAATTGCAGGTGTCGAGCCTGGAAAAGTGCCTTAAAATTTATAGGATCCCACAAATTATGCGAATGATACACCAATGCAATATCATAGCCGTATTAGAATTTGTGGTTTGCATTTTAATGAAAACAGTTTTGCAAATTCTTCTAGGAGCTATATGCATTCATATGCTGTTCTATCAACCGGGTTACCAACTAAAAAAGGTACCTAACTTTTAATCAGATTTTGTGCATTTGCAAATTAATGTAAGATGGGTGCAAATATAGGTTTATCTAAAAGTCTATTACTTTAAATTTTGTGCCACTTAGTTATTGTGGTAAAATTACCGAAATATAGAAATTGCTAAAATGTAGACATTTAGTTTTGCAAAACTTTCTCCAAAATAATTTGTAAAGTTTTGCATAACTATGATGTAGTTCATCCCCAAAATAAATTAAAATAAAGAATTTTGCACGGGGTATTAAATTTCATTCTTGAAGTAAGAAATAATATATTGTACAAATTTTATTTAAAGATGCAATGCTATTTACCGTAATTTTTTTAAAATATGCTGAATAAAGCCTTTTTTATCTTTTCATCTTTTTTGTGACTTCACAAAATATGTTTTTCAAAATTTTAATGAAAACATATTTCATGGGATATGGCGCATCAAATCCCATCGTCCTCCCCCAGGCTGGAGAACACCAAAGTACAAAGTCTGGAGCTGATCAATGACAGTTTGTGACAAGAGGGGTTGCATTGTATTGGCTGGCAGGAACGTCAAACTGGTGAGAGCAGTTTGATTACGGGGAGTGACGCCCCCATCATTCCGAATTGCCACGGGATGTGGCCCATCAAATCCCATCGTCCTCCTCCAGGCTGGAGAACACCAAAGTACAAAGTCTGGAGCTGATCACTGGGGAGTGATCCAACAAACCCCATTTTTACCCCTGTCAGACTAGGGACCGCCAAAGGAATGAGTCTGAGGCCGATGCTTGGAGTGGAAGCGGCCCTAGGTGGTAGATGCATAAGCCTACTCGCATCGTCCGGTGAAAGACCACCCCACCAGAATTGGGGAGCGCTAAGTGGTTTTCCCAAATCACGTTCCGCTTCCGCGCTGGTGATCCCGGGTTTCACAGTAGGAATATATGGACATGATGGTGCTTCCAGGATCAAAATATTCCGGAGGTAAACTCCCCGGCCATTCGGATCTCCGGGCGCTGGGTGGCCCTGGGAGCCCTTCATTCCGCATTTCACAGACAGCAAAAATACCGAACCAATTTAGAATAGATTTCTGCAACATAAGAGGCCTAAATACAAACATAAATTCGGTACACCAACATCTACAAGCAAATAGACCACACATATTAGCCCTTACAGAAACACAAGTATGTTCTACAACAACAACAGTGAACTACCTCTATCCTGGTTACGACTTACATACCCGATTTAGATATAAGTTCGGAATATGCCTTTTTGTCCGAAGCGACCTTTCATGTCACCGCGAGGAAGCACTCGAACCGAACAACCTTGACGTCATGTGGCTCAAGTTCACCGCCAAGGGATTAACCAAGTTTATATGTTGTCTCTATCGCCCTCCGAGCGATAGAGCCTACCAAAGCTTTTTCTCAACACTAGCTACCACCTTTGACTGAATACAGGTCGATCACCCCAGTTCAGAAATAATCGTTCTGGGAGACTTCAATGCCCACAACACCAACTGGCTCAAACATCACAACAAGACCGACAACGAAGGTAGAGAGGCTGAAGCATTTGCCATCAGCTGCGGGCTTACTCAACTTGTAGACGAACCAACTCGAATCTCAGAGAGGAGCGAATTCGCCGCCCTCCTGGATCTTTTTCTGACCACCAATCCTGACCAGTACAAGGTTACAGTTGGTCCGCCATTAGGTACCTGCGACAACAAACTTATTACAACGGTTTGTGAATTGCCACTCATACAGAAGGATCCACCATTGCCTCGCAAAATCTGGCATTACAATTCTGCAAACTGGGACGATCTGAGGCAGTTTTACCTAGATTTTCCTTGGCTCGACGTCTGCTTTGCCACTGACGACCCGTCAGACTGCTGCGAAGAGATCATGCAAGTAATCTCCTCAGGAATGGAAGCATACATCCCAAATTCCATCAAGTTACCATCAAAAGGAAAGCCCTGGTTCGACAAAAGATGCGAAAGAGCTGTAGGAAGGAAACAGCAAGCCTATAAGTACTGGCAGCAAAATCAGACCGCTGAAAATCGCAATTATTTTATCGAAGCGAGAAACGAGTGCAAGCGTGTGATCGACGAAACTAAGGACAAACACAATCAAAGGATCAGGAATAAACTTTTGCAATGCCCCAGTGGCTCCAGGAATTTCTGGTCGGTAGCAAAGGCAGTAAATAACAACTTTACAAAAACGTCTCTCCCACCTTTGACGGACGAACGTGGCATCACGGCGACTACAGCCAAAGAAAAAGCAAACATGCTCGCCAAAATGTTTTCATCGCACTCTACCTTGGACGTGCTCCAAAGCAAGACTCTCCCCACTATACCGAACATCAACACCACCATGGCAGAAGTCAAGTTTTCTCATCGTGATATTCGCAAAATCCTTAAAGAACTAGATACGCAAAAGGCATCAGGACCGGACGGAATACCTGCCATCGTGCTAAAGAACTGCGCCAACGAACTAACACCTGTTTTTTCCAGGCTTTTTTCTCTTTCTTACAGAAAAGGGATTTACCCATCCTCTTGGAAAGTCGCTCGAGTGCAACCTGTTCCAAAAAAAGGCAAGAAAACCACGCCCTCAAATTATCGCCCGATTGCCTTGCTTCCAATAATCTCCAAAGTCATGGAACGTGTAGTCAACCAGCAACTACTCAAGTACCTCGCGAGCAACAGAATAATCAGCGATAATCAATACGGCTTTCGCAAAGAGAGATCGACAGGAGATATATTGGCCTATGTCACTCATATATGGAGTAGGGCAATTGAAAACTACGGAGAGTCTCGAGCGATTGCGTTGGATATTTCAAAGGCATTCGACAGAGTTTGGCATGACGGACTGCTCAACAAACTGCCGTCCTTGGGACTGCCCGCCTCTCTCTGCAGCTGGCTGGCCAGTTTCCTTAAGAACCGATCCCTACATGTTGCAGTCGATGGACACATCTCGGACACATTCACCATCAACGCGGGCGTGCCTCAGGGCGCAATACTTTCACCAACTCTGTTCCTCATCTATATTAATGACCTGCTGACCGAAACAAATAATCCTGTTTACAGTTTTGCAGATGACAGTACCCTTGTCTCCCACTTTAGATCAGAAAAACCCTTACCAGCGACTGAGACTCATCACCGCAGACAGGAGCAGATTACAGCAATTAATCAAGACCTGGAGAAAGTTCAAACTTGGGGCGACCGAAATTTGGTCCAGTTCAATGCAGCAAAGACCCAAGCAGCAACGTTTACTAAGAGGGCCAATACAGCGGGCCCTGACATCATTATGGCAGGATCGACCATTCCTTCATCCTCGTCAATCGGGCTGCTGGGTGTCTCGGTCAACAGCAATATGTCATGGCATGACCATGTTGCTAACATCGCAAAATCAGCCTCCCAGAAGCTTGGTGCGCTATTTCGCAACAAAAAATTCTATACACCGCAGCAGTTGCTCTTGCTGTACAAAGCGCAAATAAGACCGTGCTTAGAATATTGCTCACATATCTGGGGTGCCGCACCAAAGCATACCCTAAAGCTGCTGGATTCCATTCAGAAGAGGGCTGTGCGTCTCGTCGGCGATCCGGAGTTGACCCGGAATCTGGATAGTCTGGAACATCGCAGACATGTGGCCGAGATGTCTCTGTTTTACAGATACTTTCACGGCAGATGTTACCAGGATTTGGCCCACATAATCCCGCCCCTGGCAACTCCTGTCAGGCAGTCCCGACAGACGGCAGGAGCGCACCAGTTCGTCGTACAACTAGAAACACCTAGAACATCGCTTTACCAGAACCCCTTTGTCTGGCGCACTGCATCACTGTGGAACTCACTTCCAGGACATCTGTTTCCCACTAATTACAACCTACAAATATTCAAAAACCGTGTTAATCAACATCTTCGCACACACATCGCTCGTCGAGCGCCATAGGATCTACCTTTAGTGTGTGTGCCACTGCCATAAAAAAAAAATATTTAAATCCCTCCATTTATTACTTGCTAAGCGGAAAATTTTACTCTAGGTTCCCCAATAGCGCTTTGACCGAAGTAAATCGCGTCAAACTCGGCTCTTATTGCCTCAATACCCCCTACATTTTTTTACCGTGTCGGCTCGCCTTTGATATGACGATTTCATTGAATTGGCGCTTAGTGCACCAACTTATATTTTTAATTCAGTAAACTTTGGTATTAGTGACTTAAATGGAAAAAATCTGACAAATGTATTTATGCGACCAAAGTTTTATCGCAATAACTTTTTTTGTATTTATTCGATTGAAACAAATAGAAAAAACAAAATGTGTGTCTTTTCATTCTCTACAAAAAAGTATTTTAAATATTTCCCAAATAAATTTACCGTTAACGAGTTATCTTTAAAAAACTAAAAAAACCAAGATGGCGGCCTAGATTTTTCATGGTTCCCGGAATGGGAGACTTTGGGACTTTTAGTATGTTAATAAGGATGGCATGACTTGCTTATAAAAAAAATTGTAGCTTGTTAAAAAAATTCCTTGCATTTGTCTAGTGATCTTGGGCTAAGAGTGTATTTAGGCAAATCACAATACAAGGCGTCATTCACATAAACTAATTTTGTTAAAATAGAAATCAATCAATCAATCAAATCAATAAAATATGTCTAGAAATATTTAAAATAAACACAGAGCCATGCAGAACCAACAAATAATCCTGTTGGCCTAAAAAATATAAGAATGGTACGAGATTATGTGAAATATTATTAACAATATCATTGGAAGTATGTAAATGCTTTCTCAAGCCCATCTTTGGATACACGCCTCTTCTAAACCTAACGTCCATTTTTTTTTCAATTTTGAGCTGGTTGTGTTTAATTTAGAGCTGCAATCAATTTGATATCTTCAAATCATCTCATCGGCTCTATATCTTTCCTTCCTGCATGATGTTGTTTAGGTTTTTCTATTTTCAACTCCATAACACACGCAGTACAACATACATACCGTTAAAGTTTTGGGTACAAGTTAGAACTGCTTCAAAAAAGCAGAAATGTAAAGGGAAAGCAAATGAAGCCATATGAGGAACGAGAAACATAACTACTTTGGGATGAAGATTAACGAAAATAAAAGCAACTCAACTCAAACTGCTGCATTTATTAAAGGAGATCGTGCCGCATAAGAGAATGAATAAAGTATTTAATGAGATAGAAATTAATGATAATGAAATTCCCGATTGCTAAAATAAATTTTTCGTAACCAGTATTGAAAAAATACGTAATAGCATGGAGATATCTGGATTACATATTTCAGCAACATCAACTGACAACTTGAACTTAGAGTATGAATTTATTGAGAATTTATCGCTGAATTCTATTGAAGACCTATATAAAATAATATTTTCGTTAAAAAACAACCTTATACTTGGAAGTCACCAGCGGACATACGAAATCAAATAGATTTCATCCTCTTCAGCCGAAGATTCAGCTCAACCGTCAAGAGAGCTAGCACATATATAAAAATGGCATTGGCAAGTGAAAGAAGGACAACCACACAACGAAGAAGAGCGTTAGAAAAAATAAGGGACCCAATAATAAAGGCCGAAATATGTAATGAGATAAACACACAAACTCAAACAATAACATCAACTATTGGAGAAGATTTAACGTCATCATGGACTAAGATAACGGATATTGCAACAAACTGTAAGCAAAACAGATTATAAATTATAAAGCAAGGAACAAAAAACAAAAATGGATGAGGGATTAGAGCTTGCTGTTAATGGGTGAATGTCGAAAGCACAAGGACGGAACAGAAGACAACATGTACAGAAACATTCAAAGGCTTATAAGATCGAAGATAAGAATAGCAAAGAACGATTGGCTTAAACGTAAATGCATTGAAATGGAACAGCTACAACACGACGAACCTACAGAAAAAGCTGAAGGAGACTGCTGGCATATATGAGACCAACTCTAACAGTCAATAAGAACAACCAGTTCTTGATAGCAAAGAGATAAATACATAGAAGAACTTTTTGACGACGACAGACCTCCAATTGAAATTAATAATTTTCTAACTGGACCATCGATCACTAAAGACGAGATACAAAAGCTATACGTAGTTCAAAAAACAACAAAGCCATTTGCTCAGACGAAATTCCTTCAGAAAAACTTCTGGATGTGAGGCATCACATAACTATTTAAAGAAATTTAATATGAGACAGGTCACTACCCTAAACAATGGTAATGCTCTACTTTTATTACCTTGCCTAAGAAGACCAATGCAATAAAATGCGAAGATTGTAGACTCATCGTGTACACCATTAATGCAGCTCCTCAAAAAGCTTGATATAGATCAGAAAGACATCTCATGTGTTGAAAACCTGTATTGGCATCAATCTGTACAAGTAAAATTAGGCAATAATATGTCCAACAATATACAAGTTTGAAGGGGAGTACGACAGGGATATGTATTGCCTCCACTTCTTCTTCATCTGCCTATCCACACTATTGGATGTTGGCAATCACATTTCTGTACGCTTCACGGTCTGTTGCCGTGTGTATCAAGTCTCCTATAGTTCTTAAACCTGTCCATTCCCTTAGATTTCTTAACCAGGACATTTGCTTTCTTCCCACTCCTCTTCTGCCTTCAATCTTGCCCTCAACTATCAGTTGTAGTAGTTGGTATTTTGGATTTCTCATTAGGTGTCCAAAATAAGTGGTTTTCCTTCTCTTTATGTTAAGTAACATTTCTCTGTTTTCCCTATTCGTCTCAAGATTTCCTCATTCGTTACTTGGTCGGTCCATGGTACTCTCAGCATTCTTTTAGCATTCTTGCCTCCACTATTCACCTTATATTCAGAAGCAACTTTTCAAGAGGTTTTGGAAGACGTGGAAATGGGAGTTAATGGAGTGTAAATCAACAATGTCCGTTACGCTGATGATGCGATCTTAATCGCTGATAATATACGACCTACAGCAACTGGTCAATATGGTAGAATAACAGAATAACTCAATGGGTTTAAATATCAATACCAAAAAGACAAAAATTATGATTATCTCCAGAAATCTGAATGTATTTGAGAACTCCAGCATAACATTTAACGCAATGCTCATAGAAAGAGTTGATAAATTCAAGTACCTGGGTACCTGGCTTTTCGAAGGCTGGACATCGGACAAGGAAGTAAAATGTCGCAATGAACAAGCCCTACAGGAATTCTTAAAATTCGGAAGGGTGCTTATCTGTTCCGATTTTTACTTTAACTTAAGACTGAGGTTCGTAAAGTGCTAGGTTTGGTGAGTACTTCTTTACGGTATGGAAAGTTGGACACTAAAAGTTAGTGCAATTAACAAGTTGGAGGCTTTCGAGATGTGGTTGTATCGCAGGATCTTTAAGATGACTGACAAATGGAGAAGTTCTAGAACGTGTCGGTAGAGAACGCGAACTGTTTGAAATAATTAAGAAGAAATAAACAGCATATCTGGGACATATCATGCGAAACGAGAAATACCAATTTTTGCATCTGATGATCGAAGGCAAGATTGAGGGAAAAAGAAGAATTGGAAGAAAGAATCAGAATATCAGACAGTGGACAGGGCTACACGATGTACAGTCGTTGTTATACACCACAAGGAACAGAGAAGCAATGGAAAATGTGATCGCAGACACATCCAGTAGTGGATACGCATCAAAAGAAGAAGAAGCTAAAAAACAAGGGTAATACAGACGACATAATTATTTTAATGCTATTTCTCAACCACTTTTGAACTTTTTAAATTGTTTTCTGGAACGAGGTGAGGTCCCTGATAAATTGAAGATATACACAATTGTTCCCGTTCCTAAGACGGCCAATTCTAACAAAGCTGCGGATTGCAGTTGCATAGAAAAATATTGGAAAGAGTTGTATAATATATCAAGTTATATATTGAAAATAATAAAGTCTTAAATGAAGTACAATTGGGATTTCGGTCTGGAAACAGCTGCAAAATAGCAATTCAGCATATTTTGAATGAATGCTGGAAGAATTTGGACGGTGACTGGAATGAGGTGAAGTCCCTAATGAATTGAAGATATCCACAAAGTTCCTAAGGCGGCTAATTCCAAGAAAGCTGCGCATTTAAGGCTAGTTGTATAGAAAAAAATATTGGAAACAGTTGTATATATCAAGTTATATATTGAAAATAATAAAGTATTAAATGAAGCGCAATGGGGATTTCGGTCTGGAAACCACTGCCAAACAGCAATTCAGCATATGTTTGATGACTAGGGAAAGAGTTTGGACAGTGACCGGAACAAGGTGTGGTCCCAATCAATTGAAGATATCCACAACAGTTATAGTTACTAAGGCGGCTAATTCCAACAAAGTTGCGGATTTAAGGCTAGTTGCATAGAAAAATTATTGGAAAGAGTTGTATCTATCCAGTTATATATTGAAAATAATAAAGTATTAAATGAAGTACAATCGGGATTTCGGTCTGGGAACAGCTGCAAAACAGCATTCAGTACATTTTTTAAGACTGGAGGGAGAATTTGGGGGGTAATTTGACTAATGGGGTAGCATTTTTGGACCAATAACGTGTATTTGAGCCATAGATTATTAGGAAAGCTGAAGGGGATTGGTGTGACTGGAAGTGCATATAATTGGGTATCCGCCTGTAAGCGCCATAAATCCCACTTTAGAAAATCTCTATGAGTGGAGTTGTGTAAATAAATTTAAGATTAATATCAAAAAGACAAAATGTATGTTAATTATTAGCACACTAAAGGACATCGAGCATATGGATTGAACGGTTTGACAGTTAGACTGGATAACAATGCTTTGGAAATGATGGATACATTTAGGCACTTGGGAGTCATTATCGATAATAAGTCTTTGTAAATTAGTCTTATTACTAAATAAAGGATTTATAAATCAAATGTAGTTTATAGTAAAGAACTTTCGATTTTTTTTTTCAGGCTCCTCTCGTATTCCAGTTGTTGTAGCTTACTGGAATTATAAGTACAGGTTCTTGAGAAGCTTTTATGTAGAAGCAAAAGGCTTTTCACAAATTAACCTAATTAAAATGTAAGTAACATTAGAATACTTGAAATACGAAATAGAGCTAAAACCCTAGACTAACAAAGCTTTTATAGTGAATAAATTATTATTATGTCGAGTAATTGGAACGATATTTAGAGTGATTCACTTGACGTGAACTCGAATCAATTGTATTTCTAAACAATTTACAACAAATATGCAAATAAATATTAGCGAACTTTTGCTTAATCGAATTTATCAGTGTGCTAATTAAAAACACTCAGTATAAGTAGTCATATTCCTTGTTCCAGTTCATTTACTTTAATTCTCCACTAAAGTAGCGCAGAGTGTTGTTGTGTTTACAATAATTATTTTCCAAAGCACTTAAAGACGTTAATTGCATTTACATCTTCACAGTGTCTCGTTTGGTGGGTTGTCACAACGGGTTAAGGTGAGAAAGTTGTTATTATGAATTATTCAAGACGCCCAGCTCTTATAAGAGCGACGTCTTCACTTAATTGGATATAAGCCTTGATTGCACGATAGAGATTATTTCAAATTTTCGATCAATAGTCATTAACATGCATTGTGAGAAACAGTTTTGGAGAGGTCGCCCTTCTTCGATTTTAATTGGAAAATACACAAGATGAAAGCCTTGGCGACAAGCCAAGTGAAAAGTCATTAGGTTGATAAAATTATTACAAATTTATTAAATTGGCTGCTACGATTTGCATAAATAACCCGGGGAAAACACAGGCTGATGTTGCTTTGGCGATTAAAACTTGATTAAGTAAAACATCGAAGGTTGAGAGCAAACTTTTTCATTTCATTAGTAATTAGTATGGATTATTTATACGCTTTTAATAGTACTTTTAGTTTAGCCACAAAGTAATAATTTTTTAAGCATTTGGTGGAACGCGCCTTTGTGAGAACTAAGCGTGGCTATAAAACGTCCAACGCAGAGCTCAGATCCTCTAAAACAGCATACAGTATACACACATTTTCCAAGGGCCTAAAGCCTTGCCTTTGGCACCTGATATACCCATGAATCGGACCGCAACCTTAAAGCGAATGGATTTGATAGCAAGCAAAGCATTGCTCTGCTGGGACGAAATAACTTCATTAACTTCAGTAAACCTTCATAAAGAGTCATGAAGGAATACTAATCACAATCACTGCCTCTGAAGACGAACGGTTAAGCCTAATGATCCTGATCGAAGAGGAAAATGAACAAGAATAAATAGGGCATCTACTTCCAGCACACTACAGTACCTCTCCATGAAAATAAGACTAACCAAGGCCAGTAGTTAATGTTCGTCTATTTAGGCCAGATCAAAGTATCCTAGTTAATCACCATAAATTCCACGGTAATGATCCAGCTGAACTGTAACATCTGCTTCAAGAACTAAACCATACATCTAAATGGTCATGAGCACGAGAGTATTAAACGTATTCACAGATAACTAAGTCATTATTATTAGAATTAATAAAGAAGATCAGACCGCAGAAATGAAGAGATGAATAATCGATATTTCTTGATCGGCTGCTCTTTGGAAAGTTACTAAGCCGCTTACTGTTGCTGTTGCAATTTATCGGTGCTTACTTATGGATTAGAGACTACTACATTGATTGACTAAGCGAATTGATAATTGCCTAAACGTCCGAGAGAACACAAAGTGCCTGAAGTAGTAATGAGGAAATTAAAAGAATAACCATAGTGGATTATTTGTAGGAACATTACTAAAGTATCCATAATAGAAGTAAATTACGGTAGAAAGCCCTGTCAAGGGAGTGGTGATGATTACAATGAAACTGAAGGGAAAGCTATATGAAGAAAAAATCAGGGCATTTCGACGAATCATTGTACATCGGCAATAGACAAATAAACGGCAAAGAAAAAGTGAGAAGAATAAGATCCTACACTGAAACTACGCCAAATCAGTGTAAATTGATCAACGTATTCTTTCTAACGATAGCACACCTTATCAGAATGCTGAAGTTTCTCGTAATACAGAATATGCTATTAAATATGTATAACAAACATGAATCCGCATGGTTATTTAATAAGTTGCACAAGCCAAGCGCACTACTTATAACTGGAGAGTCTCTGATCTCAAACCTTAGAATGAAGTTCATCCAAAAATAATATGGTGAGTCAACCGCCCAGACCACATATTTGTAGACCCCAGATATGTAGACAAACGTCTAGGATTGCAGACTAAAAAGTAGAGAGTCTTACATTTTGAGCTGACACAATCTATTTAAAAGAGGTTAGGTGGAACACCAATGATTATGCAGCTCTTCAATAATAAACAAAATGACCGACATCTACATCATCATCATGTGATTCTGGCCTCAGATATATTGTTTGCCGTTCATTTATAATCTGGCGTATATATTTATCTTTCAGGAAAGACTCCCATTGGTTATGGACAGGCCTATCCTTAACCAATTACACTAATTCTGGCTTATTGATGAGTTTTAAATACCATTTGGAGTGTAAGCAAAAGTACATTGCAGGGATTGAATCTACTCATCGCCCCATATCACTGAATATCAGAGAGAAGGCTACGCCATCTAAATATGCCTGTAGAGCAACAATATGTACACAAATGAATGCAAAATTTAACTGACCGCCGTAGATCGCCCGCTTGCAAGTATAGGATGACTACGACAAATATGTTTGCAATTTGAATATTAGGACATTCCGTCTTTCAAAAAAATTTAAATTTCCACTTTCCAGTCAGGAAAAGATCAGATATCATATTTATTGGTGCTGAACCATAAGTCCCGTCGGGAAATCCGAGGGGCGCCTCACTCGCCAAAATTTGTACAGGGTGGCCCATTTATTATGGGATTACACCTTATCTCAGAATCTACGGGGTGGCTACCTATGCGGTGGGGATTTTAACACTATACAATAATAAACGCCAATCCACATGAAGTATTTTTACCAAAAAATACAGTTATCTCTTATGCTTCGGAAACACCGCGTAATTACGGGAGACGTACCTCCTATATGCAAGAAACCATATAGAGTATCCCATCATAGAAAAAAGATTTTACAGGATGAAATACAACAGTTATTGACGGAATTATAGAGGAAAGACAGAGTCCTTGCTCTTTTCCCGTCATTTTAGTTGAGAAACGTCTACATCTAGGAGAAGATCCTCAGTTCAGACTATACATAGATTACAGAGACTTTAATAAAATCACAAAAACAGAAATTTTTCCTTTGCCAAACATTCAAGAGACAATTGATCAGCTTACGGGATCATGCTTGTTTTTGACAATGGACTTAGCCAATGGACACTTCCAAATTGAGCTTGATGAACGAGATCGAGAAAAGAGTGCCTTTGTCACTCCAGACAACACGTACCAGTTTACCAGGATGGCTGTGGGTCTAAAGAACTCGCCCTGTACATAGATGAGATTCATGCATAGTATATATTCAGGATTAATAGGAACTGAACTATTGGTAGAAACATGTTAAATTGCCAATATTTCAAAAACTACAAGTTTTTCGAATAGACAACCTTATACAAAGTCGCCCTTATGTTTAATGCTAAATATGATAAAATTATAAAAATAGGGAGTTTCTATTTGAAAAAAAAAACACTTTTAACGATGTTTTCATTTCAATTTTTAATGTTAGTTTTTGATCATCCTGTATTTATTTATTATAAAAATGTCAACACAGACCGCTAAAGTAGATCCCCTTCTACAAGGAAATCAACTCCAATTAATTAATAAAGGATTTCAATAGGGGAAATTGGTAGTTATATTTAGACCTGTAAACGTCATTTTTGACATAAAATTCAAAATATGTCAAAAACGGTTAGACTTAGGTATAGGATATTATATATAAAATATATCTAGAATGTTCCGAGGAATTCAAAAATGCTTTAATATATAGGGTATTCTATTTAAAATAAGGAAGTTGATATTTGTTCACGAAAATATAAATATAAAATTTTAAAAGTTTAGGTAAATTCAGACAACTTTTGTATTAAACTTTTTTGGTACATCCCGTAGATTCTGAGCTAAGGTGTCATACCTTAATAAACAGGCCACTCTGTACATCGATTTAGTATATTGCAGAGATTTCTACAACTTTTATGGGATTTCAGGATTTGAAAAGTTTCGGAAATGATTTCGGGATTTCGAAGAATTTCTGGTCGATTTCCGAAGGATTCCGGGAGAATTTCGAAATTATTTTCAGATTTCGAAAGGATTTCGCCGGATTTCGGAAGAAAATGTATAGGAATTTCGAGAGTAAACAAAGGGACAAAGAAGGTACACAATAAAGTACGAATGTACTTTCTAAGATGGCCTTCGGGCATTTATTCGATTTTTGTTTCATTTGGTTTTCTTTTCTTAACCCGCAAAAATAAAGAACAGAAATATTTAAAATTTATTTATTCTTTGGTTAGCGAGATATATAGACATATTTAAAACATATAAAACATTCTTTGGTTTTTTTTACGTCTTTAATTTTTTTTTTCAATTTCAGGTTTTTGATATCTTTTTATCTCTTTATCTTTTATTGCTCATCAAATAAATAGGTTTATAAAAAATATATTCTTTCGAAACAGTCTCAATTTTAATTAAGCTTTAAACAGTTTACACAACACAACTCGTCTTACTTATCTCGAGCACTCATCTAATGTATCATGTGTCATAAAAGTTCTGTTTCATTTTAATTTTAACTTTCTTCTTTTTTGAATCATCAAAATGACTTTCTATCTATCTTCATCTGAGAAGCTTTCTTCTTCAAATTTACTTTCAACGGGAATTTCAGTTTCTGTATCTGCTTCTCTTTCTGAAAATTAGTGTAATTTTTCTAAAACTGTATGTTATCTCTTTCTTCAATAAATTTATCTCACAAATTGTTACCTTTTTCTCCACTTCATTCACAGGATTTTTGAACAATGAGGTCTCTTCGGCTCTGGCCCCAGGATGTAAACAGCACAAGTGCTAGTTTAGTATCCCCAACGAAGCTGAAAACTTAATAGAACTGGAAAACGGTCGACGTTTTGAGGAACAAATCTGCCCCCGTTGTCAAGAACGAAAAAATCAAATTGTTAAAAAAAAACAAAAAATAAATAATTTGTCAGATAAACATGAATCACCACAACAACATAGAACATACCTACAAGCAATAAATTTGTTTTAAAATAAAACATTGGAACCTAAAGTGCAGCAAAGAATTTTGATACTTACTTTTTCCTGTCCAAAAAAAACAACTCATAATCTTTGCGCCCAGTATTGGGCGACGTCAATGGCGTTCTGTTCAGCATTCCATAAATCATTTAGAGAGCAGGTGTTGGGACAGTTTCTGCAGCTCCTGAGATGCGCCATGTCTTGTATTTCTCCGCAGTCACAAAAAGCGTCTTGATGGTCTATTTAGTTCCATCTAATCTTGTTGGTTTTCACAGATGCAACTCCAGCTTTGATTCTATTCAATGTTTACCACGTTCGCCAGTCCAGATCTACCCCTCCAGGATTTTCCTGACGTAATGCGTAATTTTCGGGCGGTTCTTCACCAACCATCTTAAGGAAGTTTCCGCGTGATCTGAGCCTTCTCTGTGTCACACATGTTCCGTACAGAGTGTGTCTCTCATCAAAGGTCTGCTTGATTTTTTCGGTGTATTCAGCGGCTTGGCGGCGCATCCGTGGGCCGGCAAAGCCTGCTGCTCTGTAGAGTGCTGGTAAAGGTGTTGCTTTCATGCACCCGGTGCGGTTATTCGGCATGTCTCATTGAGGGCTATGTCGACCTATTTGGCATGGCTAGATCTACTCCATACTGGACAGGCGTATTCTGCACTGGAAAAACATAAAGCCTCTGCCGTTCTTTGTAGCATTGAAGGTCGAACACCCCACTTACTGGAGGCGAGTTTTTTGAGGGCATTGTTTCTTGTTAATACCTTTTGCCTCGTCTTAATGCAGTGCTGTTTATAAGTAACCAAGTAAGTAGACATATGTCTAATGTAACTCCTAGGTATTTTGGGAAATCCGTGTGTTCCAGGTCGCTACTCTGTCATCTGACTCTTAACCTCCGTCCTGCCTGCTTGTTCCTTAGATGAAAGGCACTCACTTGGGTGTTCGTTGGGTTGGACCGCAAAGCATTTTCTTCATAGTACCTGGCCATTTTTTTAAGCCTTCTCCAGTTTCGCTTCAACTAAGTAAAAATTCATATCTAGCACCGTTAACCAAAATCGTCAGCGTAAACAAATCTTTTTGATTCTTCCCCGAGAGGCTGGTCGTTGGTGTAAATATTAAAGAGAGTTGGGGAAAGAACATTCCCTTGCGGAAGGTCATTCTTTGATCTCTCCAAATGCTTTTCTTACCATTCAGAACAACATAGAAGCGTCGGTTTTGTAGTAGAGCTGAGACTACTTGTGTGAATTTGAAGTCTTGGGCGAGGTTATACATTTTTGTTAAAAGTTTTTATGGTATACGGTATCATACGCCGCGGATAAGTCAACGAATGCAACGCCCGTGATAAGATTTTCTTCCAAGCCCTTTTGTATGTGCTCTGTTAGTGCAAGGACTTAGCTAGTACATCATAATTTCCCAGGTCGAAAACCTGCTTGTTGCGGTATGAGTTTAGGCTCTATGGGTTTTCCCATACGATTTAAAATCAGACGTTCATAAACCTTAAAAAGTTGGCATAGAAGGGAAATGGGTCGACAGCTGCCGGCAGATTCCGTGTCCTTTCCTGGTTTAAGCAGAGAAATTACTTTGAATTTTCTCCATAACTTTGAAATTTTAAGGTCTGAAACCGCAGTTGTTAAAAAGGGTTAGCAACCAATTTTTCGTTACAGGACCAAAGTGCTTTATTTGTTCCGTACATATGTTGTCCACTCCACTCCACTCCTTCCCATTTTTCATTATGTTGGCGGCATTATTAAACTCCTTGATCGTAAAAGGTGTTGCCAAGCTATTGGTTTCTATTGCGTGATCTCTTTGCAGTTTTTTTTATCTTGATCCTTTTCTCTGTTTGCCGTTTTTTAGTAGTTGTTGAGCTACTTGGTTTGGGGTTACATTGACAGAATTTTGTCTTACAACTGGGTCTCCGTTAAGCTTCTTAATAAAATTTCAAGCTACCTTGCTGCTATGTGCCATGTCTAGGCCCTCCAGTTTCTCGACCCATTTTTCTTGCCTTGTGTAGCTGAGCTGCTGGACCAGTGCGAATCCACAGTTTATTGTACCCTCGCTGAATGGGTCACGATCATACAGCTTAGTATATTTACTCAAGGTATCCTTAGTATTGTCAGTCAGATCCGCTACGTATTGGGTTCTGCATCCTCTCGGTATGGTATTTCTAGAGATTTCTTTAAGTATGTCAATACTGTTCGTAGTTTCCGGTTTCGGTTCTGCACTGCTAAGTCTCTCGTCCAGCATTTTGGCAAATTCTGACCAATTTGTTTTTTTAAAGTTAATTCTGCGTCTGAAGGATATGGTTGGTGCTTTTACGGCAGCATAAACTTCAAGGTCAATTGGTCGGTGTTGGGTTTTTGGTATGGGATCGTAGACTCTTTTGACACAGAGATCAGCGAACCTATCACTGGCAAAGCATTGGTCAGGGTTGTATCCTCTTCTCCAGATTTTACTTTGGAATGAGTAAGGGAGTCTAGAATCATGTATAAGGGAGAAATCATTCCCTTCATACCATTCTTCCACTGCTTCCCCGTTGTTGTCAGTCTCAGAATAACCCCATGAGGTGCTATGATTGTTGAATTCGCCAATGACAAGGCGATGTGTCTGAGAATTTGGTGGTACAAATGCAAACGCTTCTGTAGGAGGTTTGCAGATGGATGTGACTGTGACTCTGCCTATTTCTATAGTGATGATTTCAATTCCTTTGTTCTGGGTGCAATATGCTGATGATATAGCCTTATCGGGCTTGGAGAAAATAGCACTTCCGTGTTTTTGTGCGGAATTTCTGCTAACATGTGCATTCCTGCGATCTGAGGTCTATGATGGGTCACGTCCCTATGGGTTTCTTGTACACACAGAATGTCGCATCCGGTCTTTATACAGAAATTTGATACTAGCTCCTCTTTGTTTGTTGTTAAGCCCTCTATGTTTATGGATGCTATTGTGAGAGGTGGTTCTGAAAAAACCTTGGGTTGATTTTGGTTTTCATTTTTATTTCTTGTTGTTGGTTTGGTGGTGGAATTTTTCAAGAATAACAACCCATATTATTTTCGGGAATTTGTATGTAACACTCACTGCTTGATGATATACCTAATAATGGCTATAATATAGAAAGAACCCTCGGGAAATATCAGCTTTCCAGTAGTTGGTACGTTTGCAATCCCCTAGTTTGGGTTTTAACACATTTTTTAAATATTTGCTGCAATCAAATTTTGAACTGTCTGACAAGCAAACAATAAACAATGCCACAGTATCCCCTTAAATTTCCTTGAAAGTAGCTTGACACAGTAGCAAACATTCCTGAAAATTATGTAATTTAATAAGTGGTTTTTAGTTACGTGCATGATATTCACATCCTTCACAAAACGTATCATTTACACAACCTATGCGGTACTTCTTTCGAATCGTTAACTTTGAGCCCGCAAGGCATTATTACTAAGTATGTAATTAACATTCAAATCTGTACGGGAAAGCTGACTGAAGTAATTATAATTAATATTATTTAAATGCGTTTCCGCTAAAAAAACTGAAGAAAAACAGTGTTGCGAGTTTCAGAAACAATCAACTGAGTAATTTACATTTAATTTCATTTAATTAGAAGTAGTTCTAATACAAAGAAGGCGATTATACTACGAGGAAAATAAAAATAAATTACCGCAGGCGCGCATACAAAAATCTTATTTAGAACCAGTCTAGAGCTTTTCCAGTAGGTTTATAAATTTATAAACCAGTCCAATTAAACTCTGCTTAATAAGCGTTGTAAAAGGCTATACTGTGTTGTTAATGTTTAATTATCAATTATTTCTTGAGTATCACGAAGCTGTTTCAGGATTTCCTTATTAAGAAACAGAAGAATGCTTCTCGATAACTTGCGTCTGTCTTTATGGGACACACTTTTAACAAATTAACGTTGGGTTGGCGATGAAATTGATGTATACAGCAATAACTAAAGAAGTGAAAACATAACTTTTAACTCGTTTTTATTTCGATTAAAAATAATGGATTCTACAGGGTGTTCATTTAAAAATTTATCTCGAACCAGGAGCATTTGTAACACAATATTTTTGAAGGAGGCCTACTTTTATTTAAAATATAAATAACACGTCGAATGATACTTCATCCAAATGGCCTTTAAGTTTCAACATTTCGCCACCTAGCAATTGTAATTTGGGCTCCTCGTTTTGGCGTTGTGCGGTTGTTGGTGCCCATTCCAATATCCCTAACTTTGGATTATTCACTTTAAGAATATACTGAGAGGTTTTTTCAGTGTTCATTACAATTTAAAAAATTGATGGAACTGGTAAATTTTATGTACTTTGTAAATTCGTATGACTTTGAGATTAAGGTTTAATTTTTGTCTTAAGTAGTTTTAAAATGATATTAATTAGCCATTTTCTCAGGTCATTAAAAACAAGTATTTAGTATATTTATGTTTATGTTTTCTCTGGGAAATTATGCACCAACACGTGTGGATAAATTTTTCTACTATAGTTTTTGATACATAAATGCATCTATGCAAAAAGACCTGATATTTCAGGTTATTTCCTGCAAATATAAATAAGCACCACTCCCAGCTCCAAAGGTTGGACTGTGGGCTGAGTACTACTACTTACTGATACTGATTCTTAAAAAGTCAATATCCGCAAATTATATAAATTATTTCAGCACTGCTTTGTTGAAATGCTACAACAGACATAGATTTCAAAAAGCAAAATATTTAAGATTTGAGAACATTTCTAATGTAGATATGTTCTATACTGTGGAAGATTGATGTTTATCAGACAAATTGTTGCCTAGTACTCCACCTCAGTTGTGGGCTTTTTGAATAGAGCCCCTTCGGCTCTGGCCTCAGGGTGTAAATTGCACAAGTGCTACTTTAGTTGCCAGGAAATTCTTAAAGAGTTGGAAAATGCTCGACGTTTCGAGGCACAAATCTGCCTCAGTTGCTAAGAACGAGAAATATAAAAATGAAATTATTAGTAAATACAATTAAAACAGTACAATGCTCGTGCAGTTTGTCAAGTTTTGAATTGACCCCGATATCTTGTCAGGCATTACTAAAGTCAATTCATCTCTAAATTAGAACTTGTGCAATTTACATTCTGGACCAGAGCCGAAGCGACCTTATCCAAAAAGTTTGCAAATGAGATGGAGAAATAGGTACATAATATTTTGTCTGACAAATATATTTAATGTTCTGCGAAAAAGCCGAACAATCTAAATAGAACGGTATCGTTACAAAAAGGTTTCCAAGAGCTAATAACAGCAAACTAGCACTACTAGCACATTTTTTCTGTATCTTATTTATAGTAAGAAATGTTTAGTTTGTATTTTTTGATGATTGCGATAAAGAATTACTGACACTAATGCAGGTGCCAGATATTATTTCACTGTGAAATAAATCATTGCATCAGCAGTCTGCAAAATGGTTTATTCTAATTACGAAAAATTCAGAAAAGCACGAATAAATGCCTGATCAGGACACATGACCCTCATAAATATTTGTCTGGTTCCATATCTGATGCAAAACACAATATTCCTAGAGCTTAAGAAAGTTCAGAAAACTTAAGATTATTAGGTTTTATCAACTCTTGAGCGCATCAAATTCTATTTGAAAGGTCATGTCAATAAGTACAACTATCGCTATTGGGAGATGGAAATCCTTATATTTTTATAAAGTGGCTGGATTAGGGTGCGTAAAAAAATACTGTAATATGTTCTTAATTTATTTGAATATGGTGGAAGAAGTAGTTGATCTAGTTAATACAGCAGCATTGGAAATAACCAAAAAGATTAATATAGAGGCCAATTGTTTAATTAACATCTTTTTTTAGTTTGAACACAGCAGTATGCTTCCTTACTTCGTAAAGCCAGCACTAATACTAAGGACTAACATTAAGTTCATGATTCCGTTACACCTGGAATCGTATATCAGCTGCTTGTATTATACCAGAAACATTATTCCTGACCGTAAAGAAGGGAATGACTGTTTGGAAATGAAGAGAAAACATCTTGGAAAATGCATCAATTGCAGTTAATGGACACATTTCAGACATTAATGCGGGAGTGCCTCAGTGTACAATAATCTCACCAATTCTGTTCCTCATCTATATTAATGACCGGCTGACCGAAACCAATAATCCTGCTTACAGTTTAGCAGATGGCATGTCTCCCAATTTAGATCAGAAAAACATTTACCAGCGACTGAGCCGTATCACCGCAGACAGGAGCAGATTACAACAGCTAATCTTCGAACTTGGTGCGACAGGAATTTGGTCCAGTTCAATGCAGCAAAAGCCCAAGCAGCCACGTTTACCAAGAAGGCCAATACGGCAGGATTATGGCAGGATCACCCATTTCTTCTTTCTCGTCAATCGGAGCAATATGTCCAGGCATTACCACGTTGCTAACATTGCAAAATTAACCTCGCAGAAGCTTGGTGCGCCATTTCACAACAAAAACTGTATACACCGCAGCTCCTGCTCTTGCTCTACAAAGCGCAAATCAAACCATGCTTGGAATATTGCTCACACATCTGGGGTGGCGCATCTAAGCGCACCCTAAAGCTGCTGGATTCCATTCAGAAAAGAGCTGTGCGTCTCGTCGGCAACGCGGAGTTGACCCGGATTCTGGATAATCTGGAACACCGCAGACATGTAGCCGAGATCTTGCCGTTTTACAGATATTTGCACGGTAGATATTCCCAGGGTTTGGCCCGCATCATCTCTTCCCTAGCATCGCCTGCAGGACAGTTACGCCAGCCGGCAAGTGCGCACCCGTTCATCGTACAACTGAAAACACCTAGAACGTCGCTTTACAAGGACTCCTTTGTCTGGCGCACTACATCACTGTGGATACTCTGGACGTCTGTTTCCCCCTAATTACAACCTAAAACTATTCAAGAACTGTGTCAATCAACATCTTCAGACACACCGCTCGTCGAGTGCCATAGGATCTCCCTTTAGTGTATATCCCACTGCTATATTTTGGAATTTGTTTTGCTTAAATTTGTAAAAGGTATCCCTGCAATCTGCTTCAATCTTTTCTCAAAATATAGAGACCCGCGACGTTCAAAGCAAACAGTACTTCTTAAAATGAACGCCCTGTATGAATATGTCCATCGACGGAAGTCCTGAAAAAGGATTTTATAGAGGTAAATGCGATCCATACAAAAAGTATACATTAAAACTTGTTTTAAGACATATATTCTGGCTCTTGGCAACGTGATAGGCTCTGTTAGTATATTTATTATAGCTTAGAGCACCATAATAGGAGAGGCACGAGTCCGCGGTTGACTTTGAAAATTCATACTTCGAGTGCTCGAACTACAATCATACTCGGCGCAAGAGTTTCAAGTTTAGTTGTTGGGTCAGGTGTGGTTATTGTAAAGCTGTCCGAGACAGAACGAATTATTTTTTTTTTGCAAATCATCAATATAGGGTTGAACATAAAATTTATATTTAAAACAAGTAAAATAATTCACCCGACAATTGTTGACTTAAAACATGGTAATCATATAGTCTTTGAACTGAAATTTCTTTAGGCGCACTGTACCTGGAGAGTAAGCTGGTAAACGCATTATGAAAGTTACAGAATGTGTGATAGACGGAGGTAGAGAGGAAAATATAACGTTGGTAAAGGCCGAAGATTACCCGGTGACACGGCGCGGCGTGGCGAATATTTCTTCCGGCCCGTCTATCATTCTACGAAAGCGTAGAGCTGCCATGCCAACATTGAAAAATATTTTCAGGAAAATTGACTCTTTTTCTGTCAATTTAAGATTTTCTACCATTCGCGTCTAGGCACACCAATTTTGAGGCTTCACGCATGCGTACGTGCTAATTCATATAGGTATTTTTGCACAATTGTTTTTTTCATGATTTTGAGCATGCCTTAAGCTAGTCTTGCTCGGTTGCGCCCCCAGAGCAAGCGAAGCGTGCGGAAGGCCATGCTTGAAGTGTATTATCACTTCGCTGCTGCCAAACGCGCAGGTCCGAAAAGTGAAAATTGCCTGGGTGTTTGGCTTGGCAGCAGTGCAGTGTTATCGTTCTAATATATCAATTCACGCATGGCCCTCCGTTCGCTTCGCTGGCTCCGGGGGCGCAAACCAACAAGACTAACCCAAACTTTACTAGCCCGAGGCATGCTCAAAATCAAGAATAAAACAACTTTGAAAAATATATGAATTAGCACGTACGCATGCGTGAAGCCTAAAAATTGGTGTGCCCGGACGCGAATAGTAGAAAATCTTAAATTAACAGAAAAAGTGTAAATTGACAGAAACAGTGTAAATTGACAGAAAAAGTGTCAATTGACAGAAAAGTGTAAATTAACAGAAAAAGTGTAAATTGACAGAAAAAGTGTCAATTGACAGATAAAGTGTAAAATGAAAGAAAAAGTGTCAATTGGCAGAAAAAGTGTAAATTGACAGAAAAAGTGTCAATTGATAAAAAAAAGTGTAAATTGACAGGAAAAGCGTCAATTGACAGAAAAAGTGTAAATTGACAGAAAAAGTGTCTATTTTCCTGAAAATATTTTTCAATGTTGGCATGGCAGCTCTACGCTTTCGTATTATTCAAACCAAGCATGGAATAAACATCTTTCATCTTCGTCTCTTCTACGTCGTTCACGCTGAACTCACCTACATTTCTCTGACAAGTAAATCGTTGACCGGACCGCTTGCAGGTTATGTAGTGCAGATTCTTATCTGAACCTTATAGAGTAGTAAGAGCTGATGAGGTGTATACAACTTTCTTGCTCTATAGAGTGCTCCTAGCTTTTGCTGCCTTGCCGATTTGGGTGACGTGATTACGAGAAGACATTGTTGTTTTCTACTTCACGTTAGCTATTTAACATATTCTACTATGAAAGTATCTTTCTTAAAACTTCGACAAATTTAAGGCAGATTTGGCTTTACTACCTAGTAACCCCAGCCCCACGCATAATATGTGTGCTATGCAACTCAGTTTTTGCTAGGGAATTAGGTTGCTGGTTAGGATCCCCCAAACACTACGTGTATGTGCAATAACACCAACAAAACAAGGAACGGTCCTGTGTCGGCAGGACCGCGTGACGTAGACACTGTGAGGTATGCGGCTTTACCCAATAGCAAGAGCATTTGCACTAGTACTCGTATGCGAGCGAAGAGATTAGTTTCTTGCCTTTGGGTTCGTGTTTTATTTAAAAATTAAGCATTTGTGTGATAACTGTGATATTCTTATGTTGTGGTGAGTTTTACCGGTGTTGCAATGCCGTATTCTTGTTGTGTTGTAGGATGTCGCGGAAATTACAAAAATGAACCGAAAGTACACGCGTTAGGTAATAGTATATTATTTTATATGGAGGAAAAGTAATACTTTTCATGGCGCGCTCGTGTTTAACAGCCGAACGGAGTGAGGCTGGTAATAGAGAGCAAGCCATGAAAAGTAACTTTTCCTCCAAATAAAATATGCTGTTTTTTCTTCAAATGTCGACAAATTAATGCAAAAAGTCTCTTTTTAATAGTAATAATTATTATTATTAAAGATAAGTGGGTTCGCAAGGCGGCTTAGACCGGTGCGGTGTCGGTGAATAGGCTCAGGTTGTTGCTATAGTAATGTAACATAAAGCTGTCAGTGGACACTGTCAACAATAATTATATTTTAAAAATTGCGTCTTCGATTGCGTTTTAATTCCGTATTGATAAGCAGTTATTGAGTAAGTTCGATTAAATAATAACCAATTTGTTCCTAAATTTAGTGATTTTTAGAAATGCAGTCACACATTGAGTGATAAATACAAATTTTAGTTTAATAACTCTTGAGTTGTTGACGCTTATTTTGATGTTTGTTTGTATTGTATCTATGTTGCTATGACAACACTTTTACATCCGCCGGCGGAAAAGTGAAAAGTAAAGCTCCGGCGGAGGAAAAACGAAACTTCACTGCCGCCTACACAGTCGAGTAATGACGGATTTACTGACGTTTGAAGAAAAAAGCTATTTACAGGGAAAGTTTTACGTCATCCAAATTCACAACAGGGTCTGTGAGTTTCGGCTACTGGAAAAACCTTTTTAGGGCATTGTCAGACCATGAAAAATATGTAATATTATTAATGGTGAAATCCACATTAAACCATATCTTGATTATAAAGTAGATAATATTGTTGGGGCTGCTTACAATAATGTTTGTTTAGCAAATTTTGCTTTTATATTTATGATATCCAGCATTATGTCTAGGGTAAAAGAAGTTGTGCTACCTCCACTAGCGTTTTTTCATTAAAGCATTAACTAGATATTTTGCGTTATCAGTGACAATAACGGTGTAAACAGTAAAGCGATGAGCAATTTTCCTGACAATAAAATTTAAGTATTGCTTACCCTCACCCTGCAGATAAAACACATCTTCTTTTTTATTTATTTAATTCTGTATATTTGCCTCAGTTTATAAGAAATAACTGGCTTAATTCAAAGCCAGACGAAACATTATATTATGCCGATATTGACAGTGGTATTAAAAAAGCAGCTGCTTTTCAATCTCTTAATACTTCACCAATTAGAACAGAATAAAATGTTAAGAGTTGGCCATTGTCTAAGTTTAAAAGCTCTGCTTCCTACTAATATGGAAAGACAAAATGTTTCTTTGGCTCTTAAAGTTTTTAACCCTTTCGTAGTACAAGTGTTAATGCAATTTGGGTCTAAAATTGATAAATCGAATAACACTGCTGTCTTTATAAATATAATAGTTCGGTGATGGAAAATCGAAAATGTAAAAACTTCCCTTAAAGGGAAACGTTTAAATGACTAATACCAAGTGCCCTAACGGCAGGAGCTCTACTTTCTGATAAAAAAAATTCTGGTTTTAAATCAAATATTAAATTGGCTAGAAAATTGGAAACTTTTTCTAATAAATTATCCACTCAAACTCATGCAGCTTTAAGCCACATACTGTATGGAGTGATATAAGTTATACAGTATTGTTTCAGTAAACATGAAATAAATTATGTCTTATTAGTTAAGTTTCAAAGAGATGATCTGGAAAATCGACAACTTGCGAGTGGACAATATCATATTTCCATAAGGCAGTTATATGAATCACATAAAAGGCTCAGAATTCTCTTATGATTTAAAATGGCAGCATTAACAAATTATTGCTAATTGCAAATTGGCTAACTCAAACTAATCCCCATCATTATTTCTGTATCTGTTCAGTACTTTCAGTGCTCGAAAATCGTTACTTGAAAACCCGATACATTAAATGTTTAATTCAGTAAGAAAAACAGTATTTACGTCACATTCAACCAGTAATTTGGTTCAGTATTGCTAGCAAAAAAGGGTAAAAGCTAAGAACCTGTTCGTAATAGGAGTACTTAAAGGAAATTTGCAAGTCGATCACGCCTTTTGATGTACCGTGGGGCAATCAATGGAATAAACAAACCGGTTGAAATTATATTTCTACTTATTTCAAAGGAAGTTCGAGTTCAATTTAAACATTTTATTCTTTTAAATTCCGCAAAATGTACCCTTGCTATGAATTAATATCGTTTATATTCCAGCAGTGGTTTTAATGGACCTATCTGAACCTATTTGTGTAACGAGATAATAGGTTTTTCAGCTTGTCTATTTACATGTATAATATTATTTTCAATATTCAAAAGTTTTATAAAGGAAAAAAAGAAGCGAAAAGCTCAAAAAATTATCTAAGGTAAGTGTATCAAATATAGCCCACTTACGTTGAATTATTTTTTCTAATAATTTAAAGTCAACTCAAACAACAATTTAGTCACAAATTGGATACAAAAAGTATAAAAACTAAATCATCTCCAATTGGCCAAACACATTCTTGGTGAACATATTTTTCACATAATGGATATTGATCCATTTTTATTCTGCCGAAGACATATCTAGACTTGATGTATCAAACAACGCTCTGGTAAATTCCTGTGCACGATAGTTTAGCGCCTTTTTTCGAATAACTCACGGGTACCTCTGCAACATCTTCAGAGCTAGAAGTGCTATGTAAAGAAATATCTTTATTCGAACTTTTGGATTTTTTTATTCATACTTAGCATTCTCTTTAATTAAAGTAGAGCTATCAAGAGAGGTGGTAAACTTAACGATCAAAGATGAAGAAGATACGTGACTTTCCAGAAGCAACTTCCTTTCTGTTTTTTCAGACTGAGCAAACGCTATATCTAGTATCGCAGTGGCAGGCTATGAGATCCTGAGGATACACCTACAGAAAATCTTCAAAGCTTGCCTTAACCTGGGATATATACCACTAGCTTCGAGGGAGGCAAATGTGATATTTATACCTAAGACCAGCCGACGCCCGGAGGACGAAGCAAAATCATACCGTCGCATCAGCCTCACCTCCTGTCTCCTCAAAACAATGGAGACAAAGGCAATTCGCCTACTAAGCAGGCAAATCCAGATTAAGTGCACTGCACTGTCTAGTTAAAGACATAGAAAAGACAATCGAATGCAAAGAAATTGCTCTTGCTGCGTTAATTGACATAGAGAGAGCATTTGATAATACCTCACATCAGTCCATCAGAAGAGCACTTCAAGAGTGGGAAGTTGAGCTCCCAATCATAAGATGGACAGAAACAATGCTAAAGCACCGCATCGTAACAACAGAAATACACGGAGCGTCAACAACCGTCAGCACAGTGAAAGGGTACCCTCAAGGAGGTGTTCTCTCCCCCTTACTGTGGACATTAGTAGTGGATAAAATCCTTACCACTCTGAGTAGAGCTGGATTTATAAGTCTAGGCTACGCAAACGACCTAGTAGTAATAATAAAGGTCAAACATGAAGGCGTAATTTCAGACCGCATGCAAAATGCCCTAAACTTCAACAAGAATCCCATATTAGCTTTGCCACGCACTTGAAATCTTGCCTGACTCTTTGGAAATATGTAGATGTGATTTCTGTGAAGTCCTTGTGTGAAACACGAGACACCCTTCTATATATATTTATGGCAAGCACTTCCGCTTATATATTTGCCTAGCGGTTTGGAAAGCTTACAGTTTGTACCTGAAGTGCCCAATCCTGCTCCTTTCGCTAGTTTTGAATCATCTGTATACCTCAGCGGAGAGTTATCGGCCTGAGGTAGTTTTTTACTCTTCCATGATTGGCGGTCATCAATAACCACTGCGAATGGGACATCTAGGTCCAACATTTGGTCACTTTATTTGCTGGCATTTTCCAGTTTCATTTCTTCAGAGATTCGCAGGTGACTAGTCAAATCTCCAGCCTTGAAATTGTTAGGAATAGCCTGTGAGCACTGAAAATCGCCTCCCTCTTCATACTCAGATGAAGGGGGGCATGTTCAGCAGTACCTCTAAGGCTGCGGTAGCGCACGTTGAAATTGCCCCTGTTATTCCCAGACATATCAGCCTTTGCACTTTATTAAGTTTGGTCCGAGCGGTGACCTGCTGGGTTTTTGGCCACCATACCAGCGAGACGTAGGTGACCGTGGGCTTTATTATTTCTTCGTATATCCAATATACCATTTTTGGTTTTAGGCCCCATGTCTTGCCAACTAGTTTGCGGCATGCCCAGACTGCCGCTGTGGCTTTAAAGATAGTGTTTTCTAGATACTTGTCCCCCTGTGACCCCTAAATATCTTACCTCGGTAGAATTAGCAACATGCAACCAGGTCACTTTAATGTGGGTTCCTGGTCATAGGGACATATAGGGCAACGAAAAAGCAAACTGCGTTACGAATGAAGGAGCTGGAACACCGAAGAACTAAACAAATGGGGAAAAGACCAACTGTCTTCTTACTGGAGAAACACTCCAGGACTAAGACTGACGAAAAGGTTTATCACCATATCTGCCAAAAGAGCAGAACAGCCCCTAGACATGAACAGAGCAGATATTAGAACTGTCGCTGGACTGCTCACTGGGCACTGCCCGGTAAAATACCACCTAAAGGCAATAGGCAAAGCAGAAGACGACCAATGCAGATTTTTCAATAATGCAACTGAAACTGCAGAACTTTTACTCTGCCAATGTCCAACCCAACTCTGCAAAAGGCTCAAGTACCTTACAGAGGCACAGCTATCACCTCAAGAAGTGAGTCAACAACTTCCCAAGAAAATAGCTTTGTTTGGAAGAAGCCTATGTCTCTGGATTACAAATTTGTAGAGTCATGCACAAAATATCTGTAAAGGTAGCAGTACCGGGCAGCTGAAACTAGCCGAAATGACTCCCTAGCAATCTATAATCTACAATCGCATTGGGATCATAAGGATGCCATGTCGCGCGAAATCTTGCGATGACTTTAGACGCTGAAGTAGTTTTGGATAAGATATGTCCAAACATGGTGATTGTTCGATCAGACCTATGTGAGTCAAATGTTTTAAAGACAGCTGCACTCATGGGCTGGAGCTCGTGGGTTATATTACTCAATAGATAGAAATGGGTTACCTCGTGTGATTCGGTTGCATCCATTATTCTTGAATCCATGTGGGAGGATGCCCCATCGTAAATAAGCAGCGCCTGGGGGCTTCATCATCATCATAATCATCAATCAGCCTATTGTCATCCACTGCTGGACGAAGGCCTCCCCCAGTGTCTTCCATCTGTTCCTGTTTTGTGCCTCTCCGATACAATTCCCTACAGCTCTTCTGAGATCGTTTGTCCATCGGGTTGGCGGCCGTCCTCTGCTGCGCTTGTCAGCGCGCGGTCTCCATTCAAGTATTTTCTTAATCCATGCGGGACGGCCGCCGCATTCTAGCTACGTGCCCTGCCCATTTCCATTTCTGCTTTGCCACATGCTCGATCACGTCGCGTCGGTCACTCCTGTTCTTCGCCTTATCTCGTCGTTCTTCACGTGATCCCTCAGTGATATCCCAAGCATTGCTCTTTCCATTTTTATTTGATGTATCTTTAATTTTCTCGTAGATCTAGCTGTTAGAGTTAGAGTCTCTGCACCGTACGTTAGTACCGGCAGAACACACTGGTTATACACTTTCCTTTTCAGGTAGATTTGTATATCACTGTTAAACTCTTAGTCTTCCGTAAGCTGCCCATGCCATGTTGATTCTTCTGTTCAGTTCCGCTGTTTGGTTATCTCTTGACATCCTAATTTCATGTCCGAGGTAGACATATTTGTCCACTAGTTCGATATCTCCTCTCTCAGTTTTTATGTTTCCGCTTGGCACTAAATTTGTCATATACTTCGTCTTTGATAAATTAATCTGTAATCCGACAGCCGAACAGGCTTCTTGGAGTTCTTCTACCATCATTCTTATGTCCTTTAGATTGTCGGAGATCAGGACAATGTCATCAGCATATCTTAGGTTTGTTAAGTTTGTACCATCAATTCTTACACCCTTATCATCTCAGTTGAGTCGTTTGATTGCGTATTCTAAGACAGTAATAAATAATTTGGATGATAAGGTCCCCTTGTCTGACTCCTCTTTCAACTGGTATACTGTTGCTTGTTGTGTCCAGTTGTACCTTCATCGTTGCGTTTTTGTAGATGTTATATATTAACCTTGTATATCTGTAGTCCACTCGGCACTTGTCTAGTGATTCTAATACTGCTTGCAAGCTTATCGAGTCAAAAGCTTTGTGGAAGTCTACGAATATTAGAACTAGTGGTGTGTTATATTCAACTGATTTCTCTATTATCTTTAGGCATTGTAGATGGTCATTCGTCCCAAATCCCTTGCGGAAGCCGGCTTGTTCAAAAGGTTGATAGAAATCGAGTTTGTTTTATCAGTTATTATCCTTGTAAATAGTTTGAGAAGGTGGCTCAACAGGCTTATTGGTCAATAATTTTCTAAATCTGCTATGTCTCCTTTTTTATGTAGCAGAATGGTGATAGCGTTGTTCCATTTGCTGGGAATTTCTCCGTCGTACAGGCACATATTGAAAAGCTCCATAATTCTATTGAGCAGGTTATCTCCTCCCACTTTAATCGCATCGATCACTATATTGTCCTTTCCAGGAGCTTTATTGTTCTTTGCTCTCTGGAGTGCTGCTTTGATTTCTTCTTTATTAATCTCGGGTAGGAGTTCTGATCCCTGGTTGACAATCCCTTTCTTTGCAGTTGTACATTCTGGCATCTGTTCTTCTCCTGTTTCTGTCCTTAGTCTACGTTTGTACAGCTCTCGGTAGAATTCTTCGACTATATCCATTATTTCTTTCTTATTTGTCTTAATATCGCCTTCCTTGTTTTTTATTTTAATTATTTGTCTTTTCCCAATTCCCATTTTTCTGCGTATCACTTTCACTATATCTGCTGCTTTTATTACTTTCTATTGTTCGTGTGACTTCTTTTTTACGGTAGGCTCTGGTGCCGTGTCTTATGGCTTTCGATATTTGTTTGTTTATTTCTCTCAATTCTGAGTTGGGGCTCTCCTTCCTCATTTCTCTTCTTTTTTGTATGAGGTCCTTAGTAGTTGAGCTGATTTTTTCTTCTTTCTGATTTTTCGGGCAGTGTAACTTTTGACTTTTTTCTAGGGCCTGCTTAATTTCATCATTTATCGATTCCATTGTGTCGGTTGGTTTAGGGGTTATGAGATGGTCAGTGATACATCTTTGGAATTTTTCTATATCTGTTGGGCACATCTATGATTGTCTTGTAGGTTTTTTGATCATTCTGTATCTTTCGTTTACCTTATCTATTTTGACCGTGGCTCGCACTATCCTATGATCGCTCCCCGTATTGAACCTGTTTAGTACCGTAACATTATTTACTATTCTTTTTTTTATCGGCTATTATAAAGTCTATTTCATTTCGAGTGGATCCATCCGGAGCTTTCCATGTCCATCTTCTATTTGGTTTTTTATAGAAATGGCTATTTATTTGGAAAAGTCTATTTTGCACTTGAAAACCCAGCAGTAGCTCGCCTCTCTCATTTCTTCCTTCTTTCCCAAAGCTTCCTAAACATGTTTCTGATTCGTCCTGCTTTAGCCCAATTTTGGCGTTGAAATCCCCGCACAAAATAGTGAAGTGTGAGTTTTCGTCTCTGAGAGCTAGGGACATATCGTCGTAGAAGACTTCTACTTCTTCGTCGGGGTGACCTGATGTTGGAGCGTATACTTGTATGATCTTAATTGTGCGTTTGTTTCCTATTTTCAAAATCATATAAATAATTCTGTCGGGGGCTTATGCTTCGCAAAATGTGGCATCCACTTTATAAAAGCTGATGTAGTCATGCCGCCCTTGTTAGTCATATGAATGACTATGCCTGCTGGTACATTATCTAATCTTTCCTCATTCTTCCTTTCGTCCTTGAACAAAATTATCAGTGGAATTATTAGCATTCCCACATCCAACATTTGAACATTTTCGGCATGTTTTTGATATATAAAGTGCTCGTTTAACTCTTTTCCGAGTAAATACCTACTACGATTTATGTAAATACAGGCGGCATTCTTTTTCATCAATATTAAAAATCTTTTGAGGGCTCTGGAGGACGTCTAAATAATTTTTTCAACTTTGCACCATGACCATGAACTTGATCGCTCTAGCAGGGTTTATAAAATGTGACTTTCTTGCCACTTCGGGGTGCCGCCTCTGAAATAGCTTCAGCTACTTTTGGTCAGCAATGCCCATACTATCAAATGGACTAGATATGTTATTTCTTCGGCAATATTCATACACAGTTTATCAGTTTGGATATAGTTGGCATCCAGGCGAGTGGAAAAATTATTCCTTATAATTCGGATTCTTGTTGAAATATTTAAAGTCGAGGCCATCAAATTTGTTTTTGGTTTTTCGTTAAGCAGGTGATTCCTCAGGGTCAGACGTGGTATATCATATTCCTTAGCCGCTGATCTTGCAGATATTCTATCTCTATCTGCTCGCATGGCTCCTGGCATTTGCGCTTCAGTCCACGGACCTCTCTTTTTTGACGGTTTCGTTTATTTTTATTTTATCAATCTGGAACCAAAAGTATTTTTAAATGAGTGCAAATTACTCCAATATGTATTTTTCAAAACAACAATGAGGCTACTTAATATTTCATATCAGATTTATTCGAAAAAACCCTGCATTGGAATGTGTTCGAATCCAAGCCCAGCCGAGCCTTGTTAGGAATATTTAGCATGAGAAAGATTTATCAAAAAAATTTTGTGTTTAGGTTTATTTCTCTAAAACAATATTAACGAAACTATAAATTTACACGCTCTAAAATAAAATAATTTGTGCCCTCTGAATTATAACTGTAGTTTACACATGAGTGTTCGCCAAACATATGGCTCAATACACGACAGCTGACAGGTTGATGCGGTGAAATATATGCTTTTTAGAAGTAAATACTATTAGGTGCTTATTTTTATGCTGTAATGTTTACCGAGGGGTGAGTTATTAGAAACTGGACTTCATTTGACACACCTACCTTAATGAAATATAATTACAATAAGCTATTATACTGCGAACTGCTAAAACGCACAAACCACTACGTAAATATAACCCTGTCCAAAGCTTGACCGCAAGCGATTACGAACCTTAAACGCACAACGGTCAGCAAATTGTATTATATAAATACTTAAGCGAACCATCAGTTCCACAGATTTTCTTTCTCACCCAATTCAGTTCAACCAATTCTTAACAGCACACATGTGCGTAGGGTTCGGGGGTCCTAACCTGTAATCTAATTCCCTAGCTGGACTTGGGATTAGCCAGTTAAAGTAGTAAAGTCGAATCTACGATAAATTTGTCAAAGTTCTAAGAACGATATTTTCAAAGTAAAATCTGTTAAATAATTAGATTGAAAAATTAAATAGCAAAAGCAAACAATAAATAAAACTCAACACAACTCTTAAACTTTAACATAAACAGCGACCAAGACTTTTAAAAACAATTCCAAATATTCCTCAACCGGAAAGACATGCGCATTACCATCATCAAGCAAAGTGTAAATTGACCAATAGACATTGTTATTGTTTTCTTTATCATCTCTTTCCTAACCTAAGCTACATAACCTGCACGCCAACCAAGGTGTGGCGTCACGGATCACAGTGCGTGACAACATAAGAATATGATCATTTCAACTCAAGATTCAAACACTAAAAAACTGCCTGCTTTATGACATAAACTGCAATAAGATATTTGATTTTATTGATTAAAATACTACTTCATGGATACGTCGTAAAGATGTTTAATTTACTTGTCCTAGATAAAAGTCAATGGACCGAAATTCTAGCAAAGAACGTTTTTTCTTAGATATCATAATTATTTAATGTTAATAAATACTTAATATAATACCGAAATGATGTAGTTAATACAGCAATTTATGGGCAAGGCTGACTGTAAAACAAACAATTTATGTCATAATAAATTACAATTACCTGAACATACTTAAATTACCAATATATCTAACTTTACGGAGAGTCTTTCATGCATCTGCGATTGGCAAAAATAACTGTATAGTAAACGGTATACTACTTAAAGTACTATAGTAACCCGAATTCCTGTTAAGTGAAACGTCTCGTAATTGGAATGCCAACTAAGTAGTAATTGATGGTGAAAAAGCAGGGTAAGTCTTTTTTCGTTCCTTTCTATCGTTCACGTTCGTGCTTGTAGGAGAGTTAAAAATTTTAATAGCGGATATCCGGCTAGTTTGGGTTAGTTTGATTTCAATCAGCTTCGGTTAGATTTGTTTGCTTAGGTTAATTGGGGTTAGCTTTAATATTGTAACTGGAAATTATGAAATAAAACAAATAAAAAAGAATTTTCTACGTGGATTTCTATATCGTTATTTATTACTTTCAGGTGATCACTCTTCAAATGATTCATTCTGGGATAATTCCCTAGTTGACCCAGAGTTAATCCCGTCAGGCAGTAGCAACAGTGATGAATACGACAATGACGAGAATCTTCCTGGCTCCTCAGACCGCTCTACAAATGAACATAATAGGCTTGATAATGAGTATCTAGTAGATGAAGTACATGAAAAAATCGAATCACAACAAGATAATTATGTTGAAATTGAAGAGTTTAACTATAACAACCCGACGCGACGCCAGAAGAAAAGAAGCTCAGATTGGGAACGGCGTTCAGGCTACACTGCGTTATTTACGAGCTTCAGTTTGAGGATCTTCCATGTGGAATCGTTTACGATTTGATGAAACTTAGGAGGGTGGCGCCCTGGGTAACATCAGAAATTCTAGATCTTATGGAAGGGAGAAGAAAGAGTAAAGACAATACAGATGAGTACAAATCCGGGAAAGCTGCTGGTTCTGATCATAACTCTTTGACAATAGCTAACATCCACTTTTGTGTTCGTACCCAAGAAACCAAATCCAAGAGAATGCTCAGATTACCGAACCATCGCACTTATGGGCCATACTTTAAAGTTGTTCTTGAAGATCATCCACAAAAGAATTTACAAAAGACTCAAGGAAGACATAAGCAACACACAATTTGGATTACGCGAAGGACTTGGAACTCGAGAGGCGCTTTTCGGGATTAACGTTCTTTTCCAGCGCTGTCTTGATATAAACCAAGTGTATGCGTGTTACATCGATTTCGAGAAAGCCTTTGACAAAGTGAAAGATGACAAATTACATCGGCTGCTCGTCAGTAAAAACATTGACTCAGACGATGTTAGAATAATTAGTAATCTATATTGGGGCCAAAAAGCCAATACAATGGTAGAAAACCAACCAACTGAAGAAATGGAGATTCGTCGAGGTGTGAGACAAGGTTGCATCCTATCGCCGCTTCTCTTTAACCTATATAGCGAAGCTATTTTTAGAAAAACCTTAGAAGACGAGTCAGTAGGAATAGTTATAAATGGAGAGGTGATTAATAATATCAGATATGCTGATGACACCGTCGTGTTAACGAGCAATCTTGAAGACACGCAGCACCTTTTAGAAAAATTAAATGAGCGATGTAATGAATACGGACTAAAAATTAACTTTAAGAAAACCAAATTGATGGTATTTACAAAGTTCCTACAGAATCTGAACCACGTGAACCTGACGGTAGCAAACACCACGATAGAGAATGTGCCGACATATAAATATTTAGGAACTTGGGTAGAACAAACGGGTGATCAAACAAGAGAGATAAGAACAAGGATAGAGATAGCCAGAACAACATTTATAAAGGTGAAACATTTATTTACGAGTTGGGATATAAACATGGAACTTAGGATGAGGATGCTTCGTTGTTACGTTTTTTCCGCGCTTTTGTATGGAGTTGAGGCTTGGACCCTCAAGAAAAACCACATGGACAAACTGCAGGCCTTTGAAATGTGGTGCTACCGTAGAATGTGGCGGATTCCCTGAACCAACAGAATTACTAATGCCGAAGTGTTGAACCGGATGCAGAAGGAGTGCGAAATAGTTAACACCATAAAAAAGAGAAAGCTTCAATATCTGGGTCATATAATAAGAGGACAGAAATACACACTTCTATAGAAGTGTGTATTTCTGTCATCACAACTGATAGTCCAAGGAAAGATTAGTGGAAGGCGGAACATTGGCAGATGCCGTGTGTCCTGGCTAAGGAACCTAAGGGATTGGTTAATTGTAGCAATGTTCAACTTTTCAGAGCTGCAGTCAACACGGTCCGGATTGCTGTGATGATAGTAAACCTCCGATAGGAGATGTACTATAAGAAGAAGAAGGAGGGCGGTATAAAGCGGGAGTGGCAATCTGCATTGTAAGGACATAAATCAATAAATTACTATCTGGTTTTTCTAGATATGTTCATTCTTCATGTATTAATGGATCGGACAAATCATTATACAACCCAGTTCGATATGAAGAGAAAAAATGTTTTTAATAATGCCCGGATGGGAGCCAACAACTAGGATAAAAATCGCACATTTGTTAGGTCTACTGAGCTAGATGGGAATATTACGTCTGAATTTCATTCGGAATTATTTATTTATTTATTTATTTAAACAAACAAGTACATTTCGCATCACTCTAAATTTTATCTTGCTTTACGATTTTTCAATATTTATAATTTTCTATTGTATTCGATATTTGTAGAATTCTGAACGCCTAAACAACTGGAATGTTATTCCTTAAAGATAAACAAGGTACACCATTTATTAGGCAAACAAACCCGAAAAGAACGCATATCGAGAAAACACGCCAACGTAGTGCGGTCAAGTCTTTGTAAACAGATCTCATGCTGATTGACAATATCAAATGGGCTTTGCTAAAGGTCTTTACTTCTCTAAATTTATTCAAATACCTAATCATCCTAAGTCAACATTGTGATCGACTCAATGTTTTCCGAAGCTACTCCAATTTAAAGATTTTTAATCGGTTACTAGAGTCTATATTTGCAAAAATATACATACTTAATTATAATTTATTAATATTTGTATACAATAGCATTTGAGTTAAACAATTTTATTTTGTAAAAAATTATTAGTTTTCATGTGGTCAACTAAACCAGCAATGTTTCGATTGCACCCAATTCTTTATCTTTAATATAGTGAAGATGGATAGTTAATCAAATTGAAAATTGTTATTACCTCTCAAGTAGTCCATTAATTCAAATTTATGCCTTCCAAAAATTTACTAACATTGTTTACAATTTTTTACTTTCCCTCAAAAAAAGGGCGAGTTCAGGCGATATCAGAGGAACGGTTTGGAATACAGAGCCGGATAATTAATTTTGGGTATGGAAAGTAATGATCGCACTGTAACACGCAACTATTATAAGGTCAGGTTCCATTAAGCACATTATGAAACCTTGTGATGCCATGCGATGATCGTTCTCATTGCTCGGGATATTCACGGTCCTGAGACTCACCCGAAGGTGACCCTGTTATGTACGGCCAAGGCCCACAATACCTCTGCTTTTGCTGTTTGAGCAATTGTAAGGGTCCTTCCCTTTGAAAGTTCCAACAGGTTCTTATATCCACACTTGTAGATCGCATATATTTCGGAATGAAACACGGTTGTATAAGTCCCAAGGTGCTCCAGTACCACTGACCATTTTGGAACCGTCTGTATACCAAAAGATTTCACGTGAGCCGCGATCCAACTCCAACCACGCATCCCTAGCGAGTACGTGAAATCTGAGTAGTCTACCTGATCTGATGTACGTCTTCCTCCAGGTTTGAATGCATCCTCTTGGATTATTATTTTCCCTTATATGACTGAGACTTTTCAATTTGTGCAGACCTCATGCTCCATAATAGGTGGAGAGGTTGTAAACCACAGTGTCTCAAGGGCACTCGTGGGTGCCCTCCTCATAGCACCTGTAAATCCACGCCACGCCAGTCCCTAAATGTGGTTGTTTGCATATCGTCCAGCTTGGCCCCGAGATGCTTAGTTCACCCTTTATGACTCAAAGGCAGGCCGAACAGTTTGAGGGCCGGGAGGATTTCTCCCAGCACTCGCTTCCTCGTAAAGCGTGTTTATTTGGCCTTGTCTAGGTTGACTCTTTTATTTATAAAATTCGAATTTACGTCAAAAGTTATGTTCAAGCATTGTACATTTGAGACTATGGCTTTTTAGTACTATAGTTAAAAACTCATTAGTTAGGATTCGCTTTGTTTTAGTCTAATCATTTGGATAATGCGTCTTATTTTCACCTTGTTTACTTCACGTTATTTTAGAGCCTGGCATATCAACATAAAATGTTACGCGTCATACACAATTGTCTAATCTTCGAGGCCGTTAAATATTGTATTTATCTCTTAACAAATAATAGGCCACATTGATATTTTATATACTTCTCTAATGTGTTATTCTTCTTTCTGTAGATCAAGTCCTATTTCTTTCTGGCGGTCGATCAGGTTGGGTCGGGGCACTGTCCTCTTTTATTTTGCTGACCGTTTGGTTCTATTTGAACTACATCATCTCTCGATTCACATAGTCGTATTTCGGTTAATCTGGTATCATGCACACCACAGTCTCCTTGTATGTCATGACTTCCTAGTTCGCTACTCAGGAAGACCCCTTTGATTGTTTTTAAAATCATCATTTTATTTTAGCTCTAATATCAGCAGCATGTTTGGAAGTCGTAAATTAATTTTTCCAGATAATCTCCCCTAGCACTTTGCAATTGATGGACACAACTGAGACACATTCACCAATAATGCGGGAGTGCCGCAGAGCGCAATACTTTCACCAACTCTGTTCCTCGTCTATATTAATGACCTGCTGACCGAAGCCAATAATCCACCAAATATTTGCAGATGACAGTACCCCTGTCTCCCAATTTATATCAGAACAACCTTAATCAGCGACTGATACTTATCACCGCAGACGGGAACAGATTACAACAGTTAATCAAGACCTGGGGCGACAGGAATTTGGTCCAGTTCAATGCAGCAAAAACCCAAGCAGCTAAGTTTTCCAAGAAAGCCTGATATCATTATAGCAGGATCGACCACTCCTTCATCCTCGTCAATCGGACTACTGGGTGTCTCGGTCAACAGCAATATATCCTGGCATAACCACGTTGCTAACATCCCAAAATCAGCCTTGCAGAAGCTGGGTGCGCTATTTCGCAACAAAAAACTGTATACACCGCAGCAGCTGCTCTTGATCTACAAAGCGCAAATAACACCGCGCTTAGAATATTGCTCACACATCTGGGGTGCCGCACCTAATGCCAGCCTAAAGCTGCTGGATTCCATTTAGAGAGCTGTGCGACTCGTCGGCGACCCGTAGTTGACCCGGGATCTGGATAGTCTGGAACACCGCAGACATATGGCCGAGATATCCCTGTTGTACAGATATTTTCAGGGCAGATGTTCCCAGGATTTGGCCCGCATCATCACGCCCCCAGCAACGCCTGTCAGACAGTCGCGACAGACGGCAAGAGAGCATCCGTTCTTTGTACAACTGGAAACACCTAGAACTTAGCTTTAGAAGAACTCCTTTATTAGGCTCACTGCATTACTGTGTAACTCACTTCCAGGACATCTGTTTCCCCTTAATTACAACCTACACCTATTCAAGAACCGTTCAATCAACATCTGCGGTGTGAACTCTACCCCTTGTGGGTTTGATCGACTTATCATTTTCGACTCATCGAAATACCACACACCGCTCGTCGAGTGCTATAAGATCTCCTTTTGTGTGTGCCACAGCCATAGAAAAGGTAGCTTGTAATTCTTTTGTTCACTTGCATAGGAACTTTCTGCATAAGCTTTCTGCTGATTGATATTTATACGCCATGGTAATTGAAGCTCATGAGCTGATCGTTGCTGTCTTCGTTCTTTTTTTATAGATATCTCCATAAGCCAGCGTCAACCTTGCACTATTAGTTTATCCATAACAATTGGTCCCGTTGCCTTGTCCCTGAGAGTATCGGCACTTTTGCTGTTAATGCGTTATTTGTTCGAAGCCTGGATTTGCTGATGGTGCTTAGTTCTTCTATAAGTTTCTGTGTATCTCGAGTAAATGTTCTGTTTTCGAATGATTTTCTCTCAAAGCAGAGAACAATTTTTCGATGAGCTATTGCTAAAGAAAAATGGCATTGATTGTAAGGCTATGTTGTCTAAGGCCTTATTGTTCTTCCCTTATTACTTCTAATTCAGTAATCTTATTAGATATTACCTTGGTTTGTTTAATTGCTGTGCTCAGAAAAGTGATCCTTCGATAATTTTTCGGGTCTCTGATGAGGACGATGATGCTAATGTGCCATTCATCTGGGAATTTTTTTGAAGTTTCTTCTTTATTGAAGTGGCGACAATTTAGGGAAATTTAGATCGCGTGAGGGAAGTTCGACGAGTGCGTCAGCGACGACAGAAGGGGAATACGTACACGCTTGATTAGGAGACGGCCGGCGCCACGCGCCGCCAGCGGGAGGGTAAATGGATGCGTAGTGTTGCCCATATAGCATCTATGTATGTGTTGGTGGGAACGACCGGAAGTGGAAACGGCATACTAATGATAATTCTAATAATTTAACTGTAACTATAGCTGTTAAGGAAGAAGTTTCACTTCTATCACGCGTGGACTTCACGCACATTTTTTTGTTATTATCTTGACAATGATGTTTGTTAACTCTGACTCAGTCTGGATTTCATCAATCGTTTCTTTGGAGGTTTTAAACTTCTTAATGGTTTTCTGAACATTCTCTTTGGTGAGATATTCTGTATCCGCGATATCATATTGTAATATTTCCAGATCCATCTTTGTTCCAGTTCTGATATTGGTTTTTGAAATGTCACACTCACTTTTCAGGAGTGATGAACGCCATTTGTCGCTTATGGGTTTCTTCTCAAAATACCTGAAACCTCTTTCTGGAAAAAATATTTTCCAGTAATTTTCTATGAGTTCTTTTGCAGCGTTGGTTACTCTACTCTTGTGTATCTTATCAATGTTTCTCATTCCCTTTTTCCCTTTACGTTGATTCTTATTGCTTATATCGTCTTTGTTGTGCTATTAAGAATATTTTCTTTCATGTTTCATCGACACTGTCTTCTTGTACTATTTAGTTATATAGAAATTATTCTATGTCTTCATCGGTCACGTAGTCTGGCTTCTTCTTTCTTAGTAGAGAATGGAGTTCCAGACGTTAAAAAATATATGGCGGTGGAGTTCAAACGCTGTTGCCGAGGCGGTACGTCGAGGAAAGTGTTCAAAACGGAATAAAAACCAATAATGACGTTATTTTTGAACGGAATAACTAGAAATCAATAAATTTTTATAAAAATGTGTTTGTTTTTGTAGCCTTAGATCCCAGGTCTCAGACTGTGAAATAAATTATCGGCAAACAATCCTTCAATTGCGATTCTTGCACGACTGAAAATTGGGCCCTCTCTATAAAACTGAGTATTTTTGAAAGACATTATTAATAGGTATGCTTTTAATTGACCATATGCGATACAAGTTACCCTATTTAAGAAGTTTAAATTGCCTAGCTTATTTTGTATAATAGAATAAATATCTCGATTCAATTCAATTCAATTCAATTCAACTAAAGTATTTTTCCTCTCACTTTGATACTTGGGAATATTAATTTAAGTGTTATTACAAAATATAGATACTTAATGTTTATAACATTTACATATTTGATGTTGCTTAACATGTTAAAGTCTATGGGTTCAATTATTTATTTAGATGGAGTGTTACCATAATTTTATCCTTTCGTTATTTTCATGTATTTTCAGTGAAATGTCTCGTTTCAGATTACATTAGATATCTCTTGTTTTTATAGTACAAGTACTATAACTCGTTTATCAATTCTTGTGGAGAACTTACCCAAACATTTACATATTTCTTTCAATTTTTCTTGTAATGAGATCCTTTTGTAGCAACTTACCTAGAAAAAAAAAATTATTAATCGTAGAATTTTGATTTTATTTTCTCTTATGCATTCATTTCGCTATTCGTTATTATTTTCTTATAAATCAATATATTAGGAACATAGCAAAATTACAAAACACTTTCTTCCAGCAACGTGCAGCTCTTTACGACCGTCAACAGAATATTTTTGAGCTATAAAGTAGATTATAAAAGGGTTTCGCTCAGAAATAAGATTTATTCATCGAGCATGCGCATTAAGGTGGAATGCCTACCCCTTTCGTCGTTACCTATTCGCTATCAATAGATTTTTCCCACTTATTATCCCGACTTACTACCTAAAACATTGTTCTGATATTCGTACTATTCTCGATTACTTGGCCACTATGCGACCCCTGTTACAATCAGCCAAGTTGTGTCCACTGTTGAACATAGGCCTCCCGTAGTCTAGTCCAGCGTCCTCGATCCTGCGCTGCACTCATCCAGTTTGGTTCGATTCTTCTGATATCATCGGTCCACCGTGTAGGTGGGCAACCACTGTTTCCAAGGGCATCTTGTCGTGGTCTCCACTCTAGAATCAGCTTTGTCCATCGTCTGTCTGTTGTTCTTGCCACATGTCCAGCCCAGTTCCACTTTAACCTTGTTATGCGTTCTATCGCATCAGTCACTCCAGGCGAAGTCTGGTATTAGAAACTCTATTTCTCAGGGATATTCTCAGCATTAACCTTTCCATGGCTCTCTGTGCAACACGAATTCTGTTTACGATCCTCTTTGTTAGTGTTAATGTTTCTGCTCCGTAAGTTAGCACAGGAAGAACACACCGGTTGAAGACCTTTCTCCTTAAGCAGATTGGGATGTTTTATTTTAGGATGTTGCTTGGTCTTCCAAAAGCTGGCCAACCAAGGCCGATTCTTCTCTCTAGTTCCCGGGTTTGGTTATCTCTACCTATAAGAATTTCCTGCCCTAGATACTTGTATGAGCCTACTTGTTCTACATGATTTCTACCCAGTGATATTCGTTCACTTATCACCAGGTTGGTCATAAATTGAGATTTGTTAAAGTTAATCTTTAAGACAACTATTTTTGAGGCATTATCTAGTCTGTTGAGCATTTCCCTTGATTCGTCTATTTTTTCAGTTATCAGTACAATGTCATCAGCGAATCTAAGGTGATTAAGCTTCTTGCCGTTTATGTTTAAACCCATATTTTCAAAATCAACCCTTTTAAACATGCGTTCCAAAAGTGACGTAAAAAGTTTTGGAGATATCACGTCTCCCTGTCTTACACCCCTTTCAATGGGAAAATCCTCCGTATAGTCGTGCAGTTTTACACAAGCCTTGGCAAGTTGGCACCCTCATATACGTTTTTAATAATATTATTGTACCTGTAGTCTACACGGCATTCTGTTAGTGCATAAAGCATTTGTTCTTGATTTATCGTGTCGAACGCTTTCTCATAATCGACAAAGATGAGAACTAGGGGCTTGTTATATTCTGTGCATTTCTCTATAATACTTTTAACAACTTGCAGATGGTCATTTGTATTAGTATTACTGCTCGATCCCACTGAGATGGTGTTATTCCGCGTGTCAAGCATGCATTGTAAAGTTTGCAGATGATTTATTGGTGTAGTAGTGTTCCACCAAGCTTTACTGCTTCTATCTCAATCTGATCCTCTCCAGCTGCTTTAATATTTTTCATTTCACGCAGGGCGGTTCTGAATTCATCCAGAGTTATGTCTGGAATATCTTCAGACCCTTGATTCTTTACTAATGGTATATTGATTTTTCTGAAGTCTTTAACTGTGTTGCTGTAGAGTTCCTGGTAAAAAGATCTGACCACATTTAGTATCTCCTGCTTATTTGATGTTATTTGGCCATTAGGTTTTCTCAGCTTGCTTATATTCTTTCTCCCTTCTGAGAACGTTTTCCTAATTGCTTTCATGCCTCTGTTTTCCTCTATTATTCTTGTTACTTAGCTGGTGTTAAACGCCCTGATATCTTTCCTGATAGCCTTAGATATATCTTTGTTTAATGTTCCATGTCGTCTCGCATTTCTTCTATGTTTATCCGGCAGTTCTCGTCTTTCTTTTATAAGCATTTTTGTGTTGTTACTGAGTTTGTCGTTTTTGTTGAATTTTTACTTTGGTGTTTATTTTTTGCTTGTGTGATTATCTCAGTAAGTTTAGTGCTTAGTAGCTCAACATTTTGTTCTTCTGTAGCATTCATAGTTCCTATTCCTGCACTTATTTCTTGTTGAAAGTCCTCCACGTTTTTTAGGGGCTTCCATTTATTATTATTTGGTTTCATCATCTTGGACCTCTCCTTTCTCAAATTTATCTCTATGCATGCTCGAACCATTCTGTGGTCACTTCCACTTGTAAATTTATTTAAAACTGATACGTCAGGGATAATTTCCTTTCTATTTGATATTATTAGGTCTATCTAGTTTTTAGTGTTCCCATCAGGACTCAGCCAGGTCCGTTTTCTCTGGGGTGGCTTATTAAATAAACTGTTCATTGCAAACATATTCTTCTGCATCAGGAACTCAAGCAGCATTTGCCCTCTCTCGTTTCTTTCACCAAATCCTTGTGTACCTAGTGGCGTTTCTGCATCGTCCAATCTATGACCCAGTTTGGCATTAAAGTCACCTATTGGTGTATAGTGTGCAGGTGTCTGTTCCAGTGCAGTTGTGACATCATCGTAAAAGCTTTCCATGTCTTCGACAGGGTGAGCGGACGTTGGGGCATAAACTTGAATAATTTTCAGATTATATTTACTGTTTAGTCTATAAATGAGGTACATCACTCTTGGGACAATACCATTTATTTGTATTGATATTTTCCGATCCGTTGAAATGGAACAAATTTCCTGATTGTAATGTCAGTTGTTCGCTACCTTTTCTTTTATGCTCGCTTATACCAAGTATATCCCAGTTAACATGTGACAGTTCCTCCTCGAGCTCTTGTAGTTTTTCTGTGGCTGACAGTGTCCTTGTGTTCAATGTGCAGATCTGTAGTCGTCTTCTATGGTAGCCTAGTCGATCCCGGTGATTCTTAGCACCCTCTGTCCGCACCCTCATCTGACCGCTACCTTGGTCAGGGAAAGGCGGACCGTCAGGGACTGAGGGCCGTTGCTGAGTTTGTCCTTTCATATACTACGGGGGATTTTAGCCAATATTCCCTATCACGCTGGCCATTGCGGGTTGATAGGGGAGATTTTTCTCGAAACCACATTTCCTTAGCTTCGGATGGACAGTTATACAGCTGTGACTCGGTCGCCAGAGCCTCGTCAGTTGTCTAGCAGGGTGCACCGGGTGGTAAGCTTTACCACCGCTCGAGCAGGTGAGGTTGACTTTTGGGCTAGCAATTGAATCTCTACTTGGGATTTCGCCCCTCACACGCCCACACATAGAAATCATTATAGGAAGGTATATCGCTTGGATAACAATCTCTACTATTTCTCGATAAGGCCCAACCTGATTAGTTTCATGACAGCAGCAGACGTGTTTGCAGAATTTTCTGTTTATTAATCTAGAAGGATGGAAAAGACAGGAGAATAGGTTGCTGTTGATTTCCGTAGTCAATTGTTTTCTTCAGTGGCCAAAAAGTTTTCCTGGAGCGAGGAAGTAGCTCTCTGAGAGTATTTTTCATTTCGGGATGAAATAGGTTTTATGCCGATTCAAACTTTCGGGAGACGAGGGAGGTTGTTACAGTAGAAAGTATTGAATTCTACCAACGGCCATAATGGCGATTATCCCATACTTGGGTAAGTTGTTTGTGAATGTAAAATTCCAATTAGTTCCTGGAGCCGAGTTCGGCATTCGTTTAATGTTAATATTACATATTAAGTTGTTTTGATGGATTAATTTCCGTTTTAGGGTTCTAGTTTCGGATTACCCGTAGGGTAGTATAGAACATTTTAGGCCCTTACAAACTAAGCTACTCCTGATTTTTTTTTTGGAAGACAGCACATTATGTAGGATGTTAGATTAAGGACCATTTTCTAGCTGGTTGGTTGACAGTGGCCAGTCCGGGGACAGTTTTTTAGAAGTCCGATGAATGATATGGAAAGTCTTTCTCTGGTTTTCGAGACACAGATAAGTGATTTGATAGAATTTTAGTATCACCGTAATGATTTTCAGTAATTATCAAAATTCAGTAACATAATTAGTATTTTTAACAGCTTGAATAATTACCATACTATTTATTTTCGAATATCTTAAACACTAGGGTTTAGATAGTAGCCATTTGTGAAGTGTAGCTACGCATGCATAGTTCCATTAGTTTACGCTCACAGGTACTAGATTTTTGAATACTTTCTAGTGCATTGTATAACCGAGAAATTCATCTATTTTTCAAAATCGTACCATAGAATTTTGAGGATTTGGCTTTTGTTAGGAACTTGCAACTTAGGCCTACGGAGAGGCTATTCTATCCGAGTTGAATTAACATAGAATAGTTTCTGTGATAACGTCCGGTAAAGTTATCGCCGTCTAGGTTGCAGGGTTCGGACAGAGCGATACGTTGGGGTTAACATTCTAAATTACAACTTTTATGATACATTTTAAAATTCCAATCTAGACTGTCAATTTGAGTTAATCAGCAGTCTGTGACATTACGAGATTTCACTACGGGGTAGCTGGTTCTCTTGTCCTAGGGATTTTTTTTATAAGGCTAGAGGAGCTTACTTTTTTTAAACAAAAGTATTGGCCTCATTTCTGATGCTATTTGAATGAGAGAATCTAGAACTTGTCTGATCTATTTTCATATCCTCGTACACCATTTGGAACTTGTTTAGTGGAGAAAGATAAACATCGGACCAATCTGAACTGAGCAAGTGTAGATGGTTTTCAGACGCTGTTGGAAGAAGAATTTTGGTATAGTGTATAGTCCTGGGTAAGTGCTGCCTGATAAGAAGTCTAGTGGTGTCCATACATCTGTGTATTTTATCCGATTGCAATTTCTTATCTCTTAATTTTTAATTTGATAACAAAGTATCGTCCAGCGCCATCTGCTGAGAATAATGTTTTATATTAGATAACAATTTCCCGTCCAACTTTGGAACAGAATTTAGATTATAACACCCCACTAGAGCCGATCTAGAATTCTAGAAATGTACTTCTATTGCTAACTGTATAAAAATATAAATCGCATGATGCAGTTCGAAATCACGAAACATGATTGTAGTTTGTGCGTCAGAATTAATTAATGTATTACATATTATATATGTCATTATAAGATAGCATTTTGACCCAATAGTCAGAATAATTACCAATTATTTAATATTAAATTTGTTATCCAGCCTTTAAATGTTTTGTCACGAACAGCAAAAACCAATTAAATATTATTATTATTTTAATTAACCCAGCCGGATATTAAGCGGTTTCATAAATAGAACCCAGAGCGGCGAAAAGATTATTTTAATCTACAAAAAACAAACGACATTTAAAAATGTTAAATTTCCGGTCAGCGGGGTGACTGAAGCAATCACGAACGGCACTAATCATTTGAAGTGAAGTACAATATACTAAAGACCATTTATGAGCTGGCTTATCTGGTTATTCCTATTATGGAGATGTCTCTTGATGATCGGATTCCTTTACTTAGGAATATCTAATTATGAAGATTCTGCAGAAAGCGTTAGTTTCCTAAGAGATAAGAGTTGAAATTTAGTTTGGGTTTGTGATATTTTTAACATGCGGTCGAATATATAAGTCCAAATATTTTATCAATGACACGACACCCTTTCGAATTTCAAAGAAGTGCTGGAAGGTTTTAAAATTTACAGGGTTAATCTGAAGATCTACATAAAATTGCTAAATTTAGTTAAGGATCCTCTTAAAATATTTAGTTACTTATTGTCAACCTTTTAATCTCCAGCTGCATTCATGTAATTCTATTAAGGGTTCGATGAGACGTCTTCAGTCTCCAGTTGTGCAATCAAATAGTGGTGGGATGGTGCAACGATAGCAACACATTTCCAACCAATATTAACTTGTCCTACAAGGCTACATTTTTCGAAGATACAATTAATTATCTGATGACCGCATTTTGCAGGTAAATCAAAATATTGATAGCGCACACTTAGATTAATTTCGGTTAACAAATATTTAAATTATAAGTAATCTTAATTCATGTAAGGGAGAGACAATATTTAATTTTTTACACAAAAAACTAATAGCAAATATATTTTAAGTGAAATTCCTTTCTGGAGAGTAGGCTGGTGAATGTATTACAAAAATTTTATAAAATATTTCTGATAAGGCGAGGGGAACGTTATGAAATGCGTGACTTGTAACGTTACCAAATTTGGATCGAATGTAGAGAGAGACATACCGCGACCTACGATGTTGGTCCGGGCCCATCCCACAATTTTTATTAAGGGTCGTTTGGGTTAAATAAATAATAATTAAAGACTTTCAAGAATAAAATTATATTAAATAGAAATTGCTTTTGAGGGGATCGAACTTGAATACTGAGAGAAATCGAGCCACTTACCAACGGGCTATGGTTTAGTTTTACCTTGCCGACAAGCGTGCGGTGCGCCCGTATCTAATAGAATGTGCAGGCCTGTGGGCTATTCCTTGTTTCTTTTTGTCCGGATAAAGTTTCAATTCTGGTGTGTAATCCACAAGCACACTCATTTAAAATATTAGTTTTTTTACTTTGAAGTGTTCTAATAAGATTCGTCCTAAACCATATCGGGCCGAAGTCGTGGTTACAGAAGGTCCTTGCCTGATATTAATTGGACGATGATTAAACCACTTTAAAATATCACCTTTTTGAAGTGACACTTCGTTAGGCGTTGGACAGTAAGCTGGTGAACGATACAAAATAAGTAGTACGACGAACAGTAACGAAAGTAGAGAGGAAGGGTGTCGAGGTAAATTTTGATACCGGCCCGTTCACAATTGATAGGGTAACATAGGCTAACGTATCTTTTCTTCTCGTCTGTTCCACGTCATCCGCACCGAACTTGCCTATCTTTCTCTGACAAGAATTGATCGTTGAAGGGGTCGGGGTTTCAAGTATAGTATGTTCAAATAATAGTATTGCAATCTTATCCAGCTATTTATCAAGCCGTCCTCAGGAGGTGAGGATCGATGGTGTGGAGTCCTCGGAGAGGAAGGTGTTGATTGGTGTGCCCCAGATGTCAACCATAAATTATCTACCTCACGCAGATCCCACTGGCCACTACACCCTCTTCGCCGATGACACTACTGTAGCCTGCACCGGCCTTGATTATTACGGCAACGCGTAAGGCGCGGGAAAGGGCAGGGCGCTGGTTTAAAGCCAACAACTTGTTCCTAAACGTGGCACATACTCAAAACATGGTCTTCTCCATGAGATGGCTACCCGAGGATGATGTTACCGCCAAGTTCCTGGGCGTAAATCTAGATTTCAGACTGAGATGGAACCACACGTGTTCCTTGGGTTCCAAACTGAGCTCCAACATCTGATTCTTTCTTCTCCGTAGACTGTTCGGCAGTGTTTCTCAATCTGTCCTGAGGCAGGCCTATTTTGCACTCCCATATCTCCTACGCAATCTTAATTTGGGGTCATTGTGCCAGCGTAGTGGATATCTTTTGTGCCCAGAGTGGGTGTGGTGTGCGGTTAGGATTAGTGCCAAAATATCTTACCGTGAGGACTATGGACATGCTTTTGTGTCTCTACGAATCCTGACCGTCCCTTCACAGTTTATCCTCGAATGTGTACTGTACGTGAGAAATAACCTACATAGGCTCGAGAGACAGAAGGATGTGCACTCTTATGAGATTCGCAAGCATGGGCAACTGGTGCCTCCGCACAGACGGCTTAGAAGGTGTCAGGATGGTCCTTTTTAATAAGCTCCCCCTACATATTTGCCTCCCGTTGCTTTTAGAAGGGCTATCAAAGACTTTCTTCTCAGTAAAGAATTTTACAGTGTTAGTGAATTTTTGATCGCAATAGTGTTTTGTAAGGTAATTTACCTATACAGGGTGTTTCGGGAGGAAAGGGAAATATTTTAAGGACGTGTTCTGGAGGTCAAATTAAGAAAAAAAGGTCATATAATCATGTGTCTGAAAATGCTTTCTTTCCGAGATACAGGGTGTCAAAAAAAATAACATATTATAAAATGGTACGCCACTGTTTTTTTTTTCAAAATAGGTATTTGTTTCTAAATGAAGAGTATATTCCAAAGAAAAAAATGTATCTTGAGTTTTTGTGGTTGGAGAGGTCGATTTCGAGTAATAATCAAAATGCAAACTGTTTTGGGATTAGGTTTTTCAGAAAATGCCTGCAGAGAAACAGTATTTTGATTATAACTCGAAAACGATCTGTCCAACCAAGTAAACTTAAGAGACCTTTTTTCTTTAGAATTGACTCTTTAATGTAAAACATTAAATAGTTTTCGAGATTTTTAAGAACAACTGATTTTCCAATTTTTTTTTGACACCCTGTATCTCGGAAAGAAAGCATTTCCGGACACATGATTATATGACCTATTGTCTTAATTTGATCTCCCAAAAACGTCCTTAAAATATTTCCGTTTCCCCTCCAAACACCCTGTATAATTATGTATCACCTGATCATTCTATTATTTTAGATTGTATATATTATTTTAAATCTTGTTTGTTGTTTGTTTTTACCAATTTTGATTATTGACGTATGTAATTACTGTGTAAGTATATTAACATGAATAAAATAATTGGAATTAATTTGAATGCTCTGTGACGATTTGTACTTTCTTTACATATCCATATGAATGAAAGAATATTCTCAAAAGAAATAAAATTGCTAACGGACTCATGCACAGTATTTATTTATTATATTAACAAACAAAATCAATTATATTTCTTGTGACCACTCTCCCTCCCAATAGTTTCACTTAATATTTAGCTTTTTTCCTATTTTCTTCCATATCATCAACTCTGCTAACTGTCCCTTACTACTCGACTCCTCTTCATCCATGTGACCTCTGTTATACATTTTCATGATGTTTTAACTGCTTTCATTTACTGCCCTTATCTGATCAAAAAGAACCACTCCTTGAGGTTTTCCTCTTCACTATCACTTTCTCCAATATATGAGATATCTCCATTTTCAATAAGGTTCATTAGTTCCTCTACACTTTTTGGATGCTCCAGATTATACGGCTTTTTGGCGTTACTCATTTTGTTAAAATAAATAAATCCTGGTACCAATTCAGCACTTGTGATTGTTTAGCCATAATATATACCTGGTACACATTACAGGGAATCACCAAAAATGATTAAAACATTTTCTCACCAATGCATGAGGCTCTAGCAACACGCAACGTAGAAAGCAAAACGTTATTATGAAAAGTAGGCTTTACCCAAATGTATAGTAGAACTTGTATTCATAGTTTATTTACGGTACTAGACTAGAAGTTTAGTATACCCCTGTAATTTTCTATGGTATACCACCAAGTTCTTTAGCCTGCCTAATTCCTGGCAAGTTCTGTCATCATTCTCGATATTTCATTAACACGCATAATTTATATAGATTCTGCTATACTGCAAGACGGTTCTGATCTATTCAAAGCCATTCTGGTTCCTGCTCGGACTAATGATTCAACCTCTTCATTGCCTTCGTACCCTGTACGGCGCTGGTACCCAGGCGAAGATCAGTCTGCTTCTACTGTCCAGCTCTATGCATTGAGCTAACTGCGTTTAGTGCTGCTTGGCTGCCAGAGTAGATTGTAATTTACCTGTAAACTCTTGCCTTATCAACTCATTCGCACAAAGATGTAGGGCGACAATTTCCGTTTAAAACATCGTCGCATATTTGCCTAAGCACAGTGGGATTCTTGTCTTTGCCCTAACTTCGTATATACCGGCACCTGAACTTTCATCGGTTTTGATCCATCTGTATAGAGAGGTAGTGTCTACATTAACAGGAGATCCTTCCTTCCATGCATTTCCGTTCATTAAACTTATCCTGAAAGTTTTATCAAAGCTATATTTTCGATTTCCAACCCTTCATATAACTTGCTGTAATTTTCCCCGTGCGTTGTGCTTATGGGTCCTTACTATCTGGATAGTCTGCATGCGACTGATCTAGCTTCGCAGAAATATATATATGCGAAGTGGTGGAAGATTAAGCAGGATCTCTAATACGGCTGTTGGAGTTGACTCCAGCACCAGTGGCTCTCAGGCAGGCTTGCCTTTGAATGACACTGAGTCGACGTATTACTCCAAACAAACCATCGAGCCATGTGCTATCATGGGCCTAATGACTCTGACACAAAGCCATGTAGATATCTCATCCCCCACTTTTTCCGCGCATCTGTTTGCGCAGTTTGAAGGTTTCTATGCATTTTTGTGTAGTTTTTATAGGTGTTGATTCCATGTTAGCTTATGGTCAAAGATGACTCCTACAT
>MU182733.1:243354-378651 GCA_016904865.1 Pissodes strobi
TAGGTGTTGATTCCATGTTAGCTTATGGTCAAAGATGACTCCTACATTTTTTACCTCTTGTGCTAATGACATCTCTACCCCCTTGGCTACTGGTGCCCTGAGTCCTCCCAGTGTTTTTTTTTATGAATTTTACTGTCGTGGTTGTACAGGGGTTTACTATCAGTCCCTCCTCATTACACCAGCTGTCGATAATGTTTAGAGCTAGTTGTATGAGCTCCATGACCGTACCTGTGAATCTTCCTTTTGCAACAATCGCAAGGTCATTGGCGTATTATAAGCAATGGAAATTTTGGACGACGTTAGTTGATAACTAATACCTATTCAGTTTCTAACGTTGTTGTGAAGGTGAAACACCTGGTGCTTGACCGATGATTCATACGTACACTATATTCTTTTGTTTATGGAAATAAGCAAAATGTTAATAATTTATCTATTTTAAATTACCTTTTACTGTTTGGTGCCTGATAAAGCGACACAAGCTTATTAACAAAAACGATACCCACTCAATGATGGCGACATATATGAATTTCTTTAGCGATCAGATGGTAATTTCTATTTTCCTATTATGAAGCAGAACTTAATTATCCTTTACAGCGGATTCAATTTAAAAGCGCATTACATTAAAACAAATTGAATTTCTTGCTGCATATTATTTATGCATGTGATTCTGCCACGGGTGGAAACCCGTTTAATATTTTATTTTAGGACTTGCAAAGAAACATCGGAAATAATTTTGATGAGAGATATAGCTCAAGGCAAATATTAAAATGCAGGAATTTTTAAGAGGAAAAAATAATTCGACACGACAAATATGAAATACATACAATCAAAAGGTACTACGTTTTCCACTTTATTTCCACAGTATTATTATACTGTGAATGAATAAATGAACATAGAATCTGTGTCGGAATAACGATTCTCAGATTAAGTGTGAATTAATATTAGTAGGAACGATGATTGCCAATAGGCCAAATGGACGGTACGCTAGAGTCTCTGCGAATTGCATTAAAAATAATAAAATAACCCCGAAAAATCTCTAGCAACAGAACAAGTGTTCATAAAGGGAGGTTTCCATGGCCAAAGGTCAAAAATTGTACTCCAAAAATGATCTAATTTTTATTTTCAAGGAAGAGAAGGAAAAATCTGGTGTCTCTGCAGAATCAGCCCTGAGAAAGATGATTTGCCTTTTCTATACCGACTGAAGAAATTGTGACGGCCTCGATGAAAACCACCTTTTTTTAATTCTGATTACAAGATATAGATAGAGATACAATAGTAATGATCTACACTCTAAACGAAAATAATAGGCATTTCGGACATTTGCCATAATCTCAGCTTTCCGAAAGCGTTTCACGTAATTCCATAACAAAAAGAAAAATTAAGTGAAATTCGGAAGCTTTACTGGTTATCTCCGCAGTTCCTTTCTTCCAGTCCACTTGTCTGGAAATATTTTGTAATGATATTTACGAACAGCTACAATAGGAATTTAAGTCTGGTACTTTCATTTTGTACGTCTGGATCTAAGATAATTCAAAGGATATTATTTTTGAAGGAATTCGAGATATCGGATCCACTTATTTGGAAAATGTCTGTCAAGATAATCATGAACAGCCCCAGAGGGTGCATCCATCTGGTTGGAATCAAATACTTTCATTTGGTCCATTTGAGCAAGGCAATTCATCTCCATCACTTATCTATGATTAAAGCACTGAAAAACAATAGACACATTCGGAAGAAATTATTCTCCAAAAAAATCAGAACATATAATCCACTTATCTGGGAAACATTCGTCAAAATATTCATGATCAGCCCTAGTATAATAGAAAGGTGCACCATCTTGTTGGATCATTGACTTTAATTAGGTATGTCTTAGTCAAAAGCCAAAGTCAGAGGAAATTATTCTTGAAGGAGTTTTAAATGTTGCGTTCACTAATCTGAAGACACTTCTTGAACTTATCTATGAACAGGCCCGGAATATCGGTAGACGCATAGTCCTCCAGATACGTTCATTTGCCACGTCTGTATTTAAAGCACTAAGAAACAAAATCCTAAATTCGAAAAAAAAATGTTTTTGAAGGAATTCATCTGGAAAATATTTGTCAAGATATTCACGATCAGCCTTAGTGTAATGGAGAGACGCATCATCTTGTTTTGATCAGAGAGTTTCATTTGGTATGTCTCAGTCAAAAGCCAGATTTAGAAGAAATTCTACATATATAATTCACTTATCTAAAAATAGTTCGACACGATACTCAGGAGGATGATCGAAGGATACATACGTCATTTTGTGGAAACCAGGTTCTCTCTTTTCATATGGCTGGTATTTATGAACAGCCACAGCATAATAGAAATTTAGATTTGGTACTTCTTTCGTACGTCTGGATCTAAGATAATTCAAAGGAAATAATTTTTGAAGGAATTCGGGATTTCGGATCCACTTATTTGGAAAGTATTTGTCAAGATAATTATAAACAGCCCCCGATGGTACATCCATTTGGTTGGAAGCAGGTAATTTCATTTGGTTCATTTGAGCAAGGCAATACAATTCAAAGGAAATTCTTCTTGAAGGAATTGTAAATATCTCCTCCAGCACCATCTTATTGACATACTTTTATTTGGTACGTCTAGGATTCAAGCACTGATAAACAATAGACACATTTGCAAGAAATTATTCTATAAATAATTCCAGAACATCTGGAAAACATACTCAGGAGGATGATCGGAGGATACATGCGCCATTTTCTGGAAACCAGGTTCTTTCTTTTGGTAAACAAAAGAGCCAAATTCTAAACAAATTATTTTTGAAGGAATCCTAAAGATTTAATCAACTTATCTACTAAAAACATTTCATCGGGATACTGAACATTCCTGGAACAATAAGGATTGTCTTATTGAAACACATGTACAAAACACATTTTGTACATGTGTATCTTAGGAATCTGGGGAACAAGGAACATTCGGAACAAAACTTTCTTGAAGACATTTTTCGTCTTCTCTTTTCAACAATTCGAAATTGTTCTATATGGTAAGTGCTCTTCGAAGCACAATGGCTCTGCCGCTCAACTAACCACACATTGGCTTTTTCATGTCATCAAGTTTGTTCTTCCGTTAACCAATGGATTGCCCAGTAATGACAAATCTGACAATTTAAAGGTTAATTTGAAAATGTGAACTTGTTATCTAGGCTTACCTCGTTCTTTTCCTTCATCATCTCTTTTTGTCATATGCAAGCTACCTTTCAACCTTTCTCTATTTCTTGATGTGTAGGGCGCCGCTCTTTCCATCTAATTTCTCTTTTATCATAAGTTGATATTTCTTCGTTGTATATGTCCGAATAACATCCGTACTTGAGTCTCTATTCTCAGCTTTCATTAATGACACATATGCTGGTACGTCAGGTAATCCAGGGTATTCTTAATATTCGAAACCATACCACATTTTGAAGGCACCGATCCTTTTTCGATCTGTTGCTCAAGTAACCCAAGACTCAAATGGATACAAGGAGATAGAGAGTACTAACGTATTAACTAGAGTGATTTTTGTATTGTTGCTAACGTTTCGATCAAGCCAAACTCAAGTGAGTTGGGTCATCACTGATTTCATCGTTTATTTTCTGCGTCTAATTTCAGCAACCACCAGTATTGTCTATCTATAGCTCTGTTCCAACTGAGCAAGAAACCGTACATAGGACGGTAATTTCCAGTAGCATAATTCGTTTATCAACATGACAAGTACTTACCACCTTCAAAAATGAAATTGACAACTAGAAATGACGGTCCCTCGTACGGTTTTCGAGTCGGTTGGAACAAACCTAAAGAGTCTAAGCAAATGAAATGTTCGACGACTTGACAGTCTCCAATATTGTGGTTCTAAAGTATATTGCTATTTTCCCTGTCAACGATCATAATTTTGATATTTTCGTGATTAATTCTATGTGGAACTTATTGAGCATCAACAGTTTGCAGTGTATCCAGATAGTGGCAAATTTCATGCTCATGGGTGGATGTACCAGCGAAGCTTAGGTTTGATAATTTAAAATTACCAATTTCATCACCACCTTGCCAACCTTTCAGTACTTGCCTTATTATCTGTTCACAATATTATTAATTAGTATGAAAATGTTAGTTTAGGTTGAAAATCATATTCACGATTTAAGTGTGATTTTTTTGTTGCTGTGGTTCATCTCGGAAAGCAATTCATATCACGTTCGTGATCAACATTTGGATCAAGTGCAGTTGAATCCATTACATTAGAATAGGGAGTTTCAGTCAATTTTCTTCATTATTCAGAACCTGATTAATAACCACCGGCTTTCTTGACAACCCATGATTTTTGGTCAGTAGTTTCATATTACTATTGCAGGCATGCTTCTGTAGTTCTGCACATAATAAAATGTGTATATATATACTTGTGCCTGTCGTTCCAAAATCGGGGTTCAATCTGTTCAGTGAGGCGATAGTTTTCATCAGTCCTGCAGGCATCATGATAGTGGGAAGTTTGGACGATCTGAGTATTTTATGTTTCATATTAAAACCAGAACTGATTGTTGTTTTTTTTATGGTAGTGGCACACACACTAAAGGGAGATCCTATGGCGCTCAACGAGCGGTGTGTGCGCGAAGTTAGTATAGGCGATGTTGCTTTAATTGATCTAGTGATCTAGTCATTTAGCGAATCTCACAAACCGTTGCTCTCTTAATGTTCTAATATCTATTCTGGATCCAGTAATTGTTTGAGGTAACCTTTGAAAACGTTTTGATTGATAACTGTTGGTAGAGCCTTCTGTTCCTTATTAGGGCATACATTTAGCTTCAGGTGAGAAATACATTTGATTAACTATGATGAGATACGATTTCAGCCGCAAGTAGTGATTTGGAAGATATGATTGAAAATTTTCATCAGGTTCTAAGGAGAATATAGTGGATGCGGTTGCGATATCTTTAACGTGGGTGTGCTAAGTACAATGCAGCCGTTATATCTTGTGAGAGCAATGATTTCATTATTGTAAAGTTCTTTCCTTCAGAGAACTGAATTATTCGTTCATCTGTGCCTCAACCGCTCGCATGTGTGCATCATGGATTCTCTTCTATTAAGTATTTTACATTTTATCCAGTTGATTTAATTGATGAAAACTACAATAATCTTGTAGCTGCCATTACCAAACATAATAAAAATAAGAAAATAGGTAATTTCTATATTCTTTGAAGCCTTGCCATTTTTGATATTTTAATCCTAATAACCTTTCTTTAAAGGGTTTTTAACCTTTAATTCCCCATAGAACATACACCCAATCCTGCAAGCTCCAAAAAAAAATTATATCGAATTACATCGAGGTTTTGCTGCAAGATGCATAATTAACAGAAATTTCATTGCAATAAAATTTCGTCTATTGTTGGGGTTCTAAAATGTATTGCTATTTTCCCTATCAACGATCATAATTTTAATATTAATTCTAAGACGACCATATTGAGCACCAACAGTTTACAGTCTAGCCAGAGAGTGGCAGATTTCATCCTCATTGGTGGGTGTCACCAGTGTAGCTTAGGTTTGATTACTTGTCTTTATGTATTCACAATATTATTAATTGGTATGAAAATGTTATTTTAGCTTGAAAATCATATTAACGATTTGGGCTTGATTTTTTTTACTTTCCGGGTTGCTGTGGTCCATCTGTTCAATTCATTGTATCCGAATAGGGATTTTCAGTAAATTTTCTCCATTCTTCAGAGCCTGTTAATAACCATCAGCTTTCTTGACTACCCATGATTTTTGGTCAGTTGTTCATGTTTCTATTGCATGTATGGCTCTGTAGTTCTGTACATAATAAAACTTGTGTATACTTGTGCTTGTCGTTCCAACATCGGGCTTCAATCTGTCGAGTGAAGCGATAGTATTCACCAGTTCTGCAGGCATCATGATCGTTGGTCGGTTGGACGATTTGAGTATTTTATGTCTCATATATTATATCCAGGACTGATTGTTGTTATTCAGCATAGGAGCTGTTGATTTAATTGATCTAGTGATGTAGTAATTTAGCGAATTTCACAAATCATTGCTCTATTCTAGATGTTGTAATTTTCTAACACTGTTTTCGATCCAGTAATTGTTTGAGGTGAAGTGAGGCCTTCTGTACCTTATCAGGACATACATTTAGCTTTATGTGAGACATACGTTTAATTAACTGATAATCGGATCCGATATCAGCACCAAGGAGATATTTGCAAGATATGATTGAAAATCTCCATCGAGTTCTATTTATTTATTTATTTATTTATTTATTAGTTATTCAACGGGCAAAATGCCCAATATTACAAAGTGTATATATTAAATTAAAATAACAATATTGTATGCCTACCCTAAGATACAGTAAATACCAATAATATAACCTATAACATAACTTAGTAGCGAGGTGATAAGCCTTAGCATTAGAAAAAGAAAACAACAAACTAAAAATTAGAATAGAATATTAGAATAGAATAGAGTAGAATATCACAGCGATCGTCCCAACAAGACAACATTGCATAGACCAAACCGCAACCCCGCCCATCACATAAGGGTCTTCACATCACATGATTTACTATGACTAATACAATGCCCATCAAAAATGCATCACAGGCACAGCCATGACTAGAATAGGTACTCCATTTTCATTTCATTTGATAGTGCCTATAAAAAGTTGGAGGTTCCTTAGAACACAGGACAGCGAGAAAAGAAAAGAAAATAATTTAGGATATAAATTCCTTAATACTCTTCCCGAATCTGGCAGGTGTATCAAAGCAGTCAACATTAGAGGAGTGATGATTTGCCAGTCACGCCGTCCTTGCCATGAACGAGTTATAGCCATAGTTGGTTCTATGTGCAGGGCCATGAAAGGAAATTGCCTGACGAGTGGGTTTTGATGGGATATGAATGGCAATACCAGCCAACAATTGCCGACATGAGTTTCGGGAATGAAGAATCTTATAGAAGACTGACATGTCTCTCAGATTTCTTCTGGTCTCAAGAGTTGCTAAGTGTAAGACCTTCTCTATTTGGTTGTAGTTGAGTTGATAGAAATTAGTCCCAGGAAGATTTAGCCTGAGGAACCTATGCTGAACTCGCTCAATGTTCTGGATATGGATATTGTAAAAAGGAGACCACACGCATGAACCATATTCCAAGTGAGGACGCACAAGGGAACAGTAAAGCAACCGAATGGAGTCGGTACTTTGAAAATCTCTACAACATCTCTTGATAAAGCCCAACATTTGAAGTGCCTTTGAAGTGATCTCAGACATATGGGGCACAAAACTCAAACGACTATCAAGAGTGACACCCAGGTCTCTTATGTGCGAAACAGATTCCAGGAGACTGTTATTGACATAATAAGAAGGGTCAATAATATACCGACTCTTACTGAAGCACATCGAGTGACATTTTTTGATGTTTAAATCCGTGGAGTTATTATGGCACCAAGCAACCAGCCTGTTTAAGTACACTCTGCATCCGAGCACAATCACCAGAGGATTTTACTTTCAGGTACATCTTCAAGTCGTCAGCAAAAAGAAGCGAAGAACAGTGGTGAAAACATTCAGAGATGTCATTGATGTAAACATGAATAACAAGGGTCTCAAGTGCGACCCCTGTGGCACACCAGACAGCACAGGTATCTCTCTAGAATGATAACCCTGAACACGAACAACCTGAGTTCTACCAGTCAAATACGATGCAATCCACTGCAACAAGAATCCATCAATACCCATTCTCTTTATTTTATACAGTAACAATTGGTGATTGACCTTATCGAAGGCTTTAGAGAAGTCCGTGTACAAGGCATGGACCTGAAAACCCTCCTCCAAAGAACCGACCAGAAAGTCGACAAATGTCAGAAGATTTAATTCGGTAGAACGGCCACCAACAAAGCCAAACTGTTCATCAATGAGTTGGGGTTGGAGAAAGCGAGTCATTACATCGCAGATAAAGCTTTCAAACAATTTAGGAATTGCACTCAGTATGCTAGTTAGTCACCTGGGAAATATCACCACTTTTATGAATTGGTGATATGTAACTGGTCTTCCAGCGTGAAGGAAAAACTCCTAATTGGAGGGATAAGTTAAAAATGAAGAACAGGGGACGTGCCAAAATAAAGCTCAACTGCTTTAAGAAGCCGGGGGGGGGGGGGCAATCTGGGCCCGGCCCCTTGTTTACATCCAGCAGAGACAACTTAGTGTAGATATCAGAAGTTGAAATGGACAACCTCGTTACATGTAAATTATTGAAGACTGGTTCGTTGGGAACTGGACAAGCTCTCCAGCTATACATTTCAGAAAAGTAGTCGGCGAACGACAAATTAGCCATCTCAGGGCCAGAGCAGGTGCTAGTGCCTCCATGGGAAACTTCATTTGGAATCTGAACCTCACTTCTATTAGATCTCACAAACCTCCAAAAATTCTTTAAATTGGAATTAAGAGAATTCTCTGTAAGCTCAACATACTCCCGATAACACTGCCTCTTCAGGGACTTGCACCTAGTTCTTAAGCTGCAAAAAGAGATGTAATCTGTGTATAAGTTAGAGTTAACATATTTCCCGTGTATCATTTTCTTTTCTATTATTAAAGATTTCAGTTCGTTAGAAAACCAAATAGGAAATTTCTTTGATGAATATCTTTTTAGGGGCACAAAGCTATCTACAGACAAGTACATTACCTCATAAAATATATTTAACATATCTTCAAGGGTTTTGTTAAGAAATAATGCATAGATAATGCATAATGAAAATGTAGTAGATATAGTTGCGATATCTCTAGCATGGGAGTGCTAGGTGTAATGTAGACATGATATGTTGTGAGAACAATAAATTCATATTTGTAATGTTGTTCCTACGCAGAATTGAATTATTCGTTTCCATCAGTCAACCGCTCGCACCTGTGCATCATGGATTTTCTTCTACCTAGTATTTTACATTTTATCCAGCTTCCAGCTGATTCCATTGATGAAAACTACAACCAACATAATAAAAATGAGAAAATTTGTCATTTCTATTGAAACGGACCAAACCGGGGTCAGTTGTTTATATATTATTTGTAGCGATTTTTATTAATTAAGGCATTTTTCCAAAATTTATATTTTAAAATTGGGGGAGAGTGAAAAGTGTCAGACCAGGATAAAATGATTCCTTAAAAAAAAAGGGAAAACCCAGCAAGACAAATAATTTTCAGTAAAATAGATTTAAATATACATACATTATAATATACATATAATATAATAATATTCCAATGGTAAATTTTAACGGTGCTTAAACAAGCAAAATCATGGGCTTACAATGCGCTCGCTACAACCACTTAAAATTCTTGAGGTTTGATAAGGGAATTAGGTTCCTATATTGCCACGCAATAAGGGTGAAGATACCGTAAGTCAAGTAAAAGGCAAGGGGAGATGCGTGACGTTGGCTGGATACAGGGGAAGGCTCCATATAAAAAGCCAACCGACAGCATTGAATTTTATTCTAAAATTTATTCTTTTAAAGGTACGAACGAAACTCTGCTCGACCACTAATTAATTTCTTGAACTGGAAAATTCTAAATTTAAATTAATTAAAGGGGAATGTTGATTATTGATATTTTCTCAAAAAAGTCGTGTTAATCTACAGCGTCCGAACCTAACGGTGTCCGGTGCTGGATTGCAAGTCTGTGTGAGGAAATAATTAATAAGCAACATTAGGGGAATTTAATAATTTCTTGAAATTCATTCTAAATTTTAAACTCTATTTTAAATAATTAAAGTAGAATGTTGGTTATTGGTATTTTCTCAAGGGGGCGTGTGAATCTACAGCGTCCGAGCCTGACGGTGTCCGGTGCTGGATTGCAAGTCTGTGGGAGGAAATAATTAATAACAACATTAGGGGAAATTAAATTTATTTCAAAATAAAAAAAAAATCAATTTAACATATTTAATGCTGATATTGAACTTTCCGATAGAGTATTGTAATTTTTATAGCGTCCGAACCTCTGATGGTGTGCGGTGCTTGTTTTGCAAGACTTTAGCGGAAATTCAATACGAGCTACATTGTTGTTGCATTTTTTTATGGTATTTTGGTGCGTTTAAACGTCGAACCTAATATGGCGGTGTACGATGTTGACAATCTAAAGTTCCATGGAGTAATGCACTAACAATTTCAGAATTCTGACATATTTGTTAATGAGGAATAAAAGAAGATCCTAACGCCGAACCTTATATAACGGTGTACGATGTGGGGATTGACTGATATTACCATTGACAAATTGAGAATTCTGGAAGGGTCACGGGGGGGTCTCAATTTATTTGATATGGAATTTTCCTGTTCCATGATTCTAAAATTTATTCTTTTAAAGGGTTCGCCTGTGAAACTCAACAACAACAACAAATCAGCAAATATGAATACTCGGGGAACGGCTAAGAGGGCTGGGGGAGAAAAATCAGTTAACCAAATTCTTCCAGGTAAGCGCAATTACACGAAAATGGGAAGGGGAATTATATCAAAAGAAAAAAATGGGTTCTATAAATTTTGGTCACGTTTAATGCTATCCTGGTCACACTAACTCTGGTCCCAAATAAACCCTTAAATTTAGAAAGTAAATATAAAGGAAGTCTAGACAGACAATAATCGATCGAAAGTTCAAATATTTTCCGAATTGCACAGCTGTTAAATAGGTCACTAGCACTTGTTTCATTCTTGTAGTAAAGTTAGGGACATCTGGTGAATGAGAGTCAATGGGCACGATGATTTTTGAAGGGTACCTTCTATCGAAGTCATCTGGTTAAGAACAAAATAGTAAATAGTACGGATTGCCGCAGGCAAGATCCGTACTCCCGAAATTTTATTTATTTAATTACGTACAACTGAATATCCCGAGTGTATGATACGACAGTTGGTTGAATTTGAATTGTACGTTGTTGTGTGATGTCTGAATGAATGGGAATATGCAGAGGTACGTACACGCGAATAATAATGTATTGGCATTGAAGCGATAGGTTGTAGAGAGGGTAACGAGTTAAGTCGATGATTAATTGACAAAAATCCAGGGATGTCCGACAGGAGTTGTTAGGAACTGTGCGTCCGCTCCTGGACCGTTGTCTTTCGGCTTGCTTGGTGTTTAATTATATTGCTTGACTTGTTTCCCAGTTTAAAATCTTCGCAATTATCGTAACCGTTGTTACGTTAAGTTCTGGACTAATACAATATTATGAGAAGAGAACAATGCAATAATTATCAGGTACAACGTACCAAGCCCACAAAAAAATAACATTCGGTAATTAAATATTCGCCAATAATATGTTAGCATTGAGACGTTAAGTTATATCTAGAGTATAACTGGCGTGTTGTATGTGATAAGTGACAGGTATCACATCCAATTACTCTGGACTACTATATTAATAGGTGAACTGATTCGTGAATTAAAAATGGTACATATTAAGTACTACGGTCCTGGATGTTACTACAAGTTATGAAGGGTGGCATAATTAAATATATTTAGAGTTTAACAAAATGACTTCTTACCTATGGTCATACTGAACTTTAAGAAAATTAAGATGTTCTTTCTTCATGTATTAAGATTTGTTTTATGTTAACATGTGCTGAGGGTTCGTTTATTTAATAAATGTATTAAATGTTCTTGGTGTCTTAATTGCTAAGATAAGATAAAAAGGGGAAACAATAGTTCCCAACAAAGAAAAGCACAAACGACTTTTGCGGCTCCAAACTCTAAAGAACTTGGGAGCTACTAAATACACAACGTAATGGATGGGTCGAAATAGGTTTGTAAAAAATTGTACGATCACGTGTCTGACTGCCGACTTTCAGAAGGTAATACATAGACTGGGGGTCGGTAAGTTTCACTATGTTCTTTGAAGCTTTGCCATTTTCGATATTTTAATCTTAATAACCTTTTCATAAAAGCGTTTTTGAACCTTTAGTTTCCCATAAAACCTGCTCACCAACGCAAACTCTAAAAAAAAATGATTTCCAATGATAACGAGGTTTGTTTAACGATGCATATTTAACAAAACTTTCTTTGCCATAAAATATCGTTAATATTTGAAATCACTTAAATATCGATACTTATCCTAAAAGGCACGACCATGGATTACAACTTTTCATGGAAAGTTAATCAGCGTAACACCGCCACGAACGGCTGGTGATATATACACAAGCAAAGTAAATTGTATTACGTTTCCCAATCTATTTGAGAGCCCCTGCTCGCAGGCAAGAATCCGATTCGCCATCTATACGAAACAAAGCAATCTCATCAGGCTATACAATCGCACATTATGACGTATTATTAGCGCATTACAGCTATTGGAGAGTGATTCAATTATTGGAATAGCGCTGTTGCGGTAAGCCAGGGAACTACGATCAAACATCGGGCGATTGCAGGGAAAGATTAGAACGTCGGTTCTCCTTATTTTCTAAGTGGAAAGCTGAAACACAGGAGCTTTATACATACCTTTGATTAAATTCACTCCGGGTGAAACGACATTTATTTCCCATGCAGGGATTGCAGGAATGATTATTATACTCTGATTTATTAATATCAGACTGAATTTTGAAACGGAAGGAGAACTGGAGAATAGTAAAAGAACGCTTTCGGTTATAAATTAATGTGATCTTAGTAATCTTGAACTTTATGATATCCAACTCATAATAAGATCTTCGTGTTATTAGTGAGTTGTGCCTATATTCCATTGATTTTCGAATTTGCTGTCAATGCGCACCTCCTTTGGGTAATTTTTTGATGACCCGATACAGTTGCTGAAAATTTAATTTCAGCGTCAGCTAAACATGCTTTAAGTAATGAATAGGAAGTATTGTCACGTATAGAAAATTGTGTAGGTCGTGAGATTGCCTGTGTACTTTAAATTGTTTATAGGACAACTTGCGTCATTTTGTATAATAAAGTTTTTCTGTTACGACCTATATGACGTAACGCCACGCCTTGGTTGGCGTGCAGGTCATATAGCTCAGATTACGGATCGAACTACATCAGGTAAGAAGATATAATAAAAAGACACTTTGGTAAAACAATGACAGCGTCTATTGATCAAAGACTTAATGTGAAAGCAACAACAACGTCCATTGGTCAGAGGCTTAATGAGTCTACACTATACCCGATTACTAGGGTGCGCGTGTCTTTTCGATTGAATTCGAACGAATCCGCAGATTAAGCATCAAACTTCGATTTGTACTAATTAGATATGAAACATTCGAGAAAATGCTACTGGAATATTAAAAGTATTTTACATATCCGAAAGTATCAACCCTGAATCTATCCAGTTCGCTGTTATTTAAAATAGAACATTTTAGAAACATGATAGAAACTTTTTGATACAGAGCAAAATTTATATCAGTTTATATTCCAGCGAAAATTATACAAACCTGAACATATTCGTAAATAAATTTGTTAACGAGCTAAAAGTGAATGGATCTTACCAAAATTAAGATTTCAATTAGGAATCTTCTTGTCTAAAATCTCAAGCCGAATTATTCGACAAGAATGCACCAATTTCCCTAATAGATAAGCTGAAAGTAATTATAAACAAGAGTGAGTTGTTACGTTATTATGGCTCATCCTTTTAGACTGGTGCATGAAACCTGGGCGAAATTTATGGAATAGTTGCCTTCAAGCCGGTTGACGCGTGTCTGGCTTAATTATAATGGGAATATTCATAAACGGGAACTACTGAATGGGGAAAATTTAATTAAAATGGCTTGTTACTAGAAGAACGTTGAGCACATAAGTGAAGTTGTGTGTTTTGCCAGGGTGTGTATAATTTATTAAAAAAGTAATTAGGTGCTCCTGTGTAATATTCATAATCGAGATATTAATTTTACTAATTGAGGTAGGGAGGGATACAATTTATTAGGAAGAAATTAATTCACGGAAGGATGAAATTATATAACATAATAAATATATTAAAAGCCGTTCATTTAATTTAACTAAATTTAACAATATATTAAGTTACTAAAAATGTACAAATAAATCATATTATCATTCTCAACCATTTGACATGTGAGAAAAGGTTTCATACCAGAATATCATTTAAGCCAATAAATATTTATGAATGTGCCATCGGCACATCAAACGTATTCTAATGTAACGTATTCTAATGTGCGATAACATTTCAGCACTTCTATGCTCCAGAATTATTTCCTTTATTCTCTAATGTCATTGCCGAATTCAGAGCTTATGAATCGTTATGAAAACAATCTCACAACTTTGATTTAAGGGTACTATTACAGTTGTAGAGATAATAAGGGTGGTAATAGGGAACTATCTAGAAGGTTGTTGAACTCAAACACTATTTCAACCACAACTACGATTTTGTTCGACGAAGGTACTATTACTTTTATGATTTATTGAACAAAGTTCTTTGGCAATTCTGGTGTTGATAATCTAGTCAACATACATATCTTTAAAAAAACTTTTAAGTTCAATGTTTAAACAAAATAGCTGTTAATTATTTGAAAAACGAAAAAACAGATCTGTTCGTGTATTGAGAGTGTTCAAGTGAGAATTTGTCACTGTAAGAGAAAAGTTACTTTCGCGAGAGCGAAAAATACTTTGCGCTCAAATAAATTCTTCTACAGACATTATTATTATGATTTGCATTTAGACATTGACACTCCCTCTAAAGGGAAAAATTCACTTAATCTCAAATGCGTTAAGCATCAAAGGAATTAAGCTCTGCTTGAGCCCTTTCCATATTATGGGGCTCTTTGGGATGACACCTCTGATGTTTTCGATCTTTAGGGCTCCAATGAACTTCAATAATAATTCTTGCGGTCGAAATAATGAGACTATCTAAATGGGCTTGTACAGGTTTTAGTCATTTCTTTGCAGGCTTTTCGGCACGGCTCTAGTCGATAAATTTTTATTGGCACTGTTTCGACATGATTCATCATTCTGGCTCCAGCTTTTGGGACTTGGTAATCTTCTCAGCGAACATATATTGGGTATTGAGTACTGACACTTTCACAAAGGTGCCAATCGTGAACGATATGGTCAGTTAAGATATTACGATCTCAGTAAAGTAGGAAGTCTTAGTTATAAAAAACTATATGAGGTCTATATTTGTAATAAGGAACCCGATCCTGAGTGAAAAATCCCAGAATGCTGGCCAAATACTGTTGCATGATCTCGGCATCATTTTTATTCCTATCCTTATATTTCGTTGCCGAGAAAAGCTGACATTCTGCAGTAACGTGTTGTATGGACTCCATTGTTTTACTCAATATTATCTGCATTTATGTTCTCTATTTAGAGATCTTTCAGATGTATTTCAGGTAATTTCTTATTTTTTTATGGTAGTGGCACACACACTCGACGAGGTGTGTGTGTGCGAAGATGTTGATGAAGATGTTGATTGACACGGTTCTTGAATAGTTGTAGATTGTAATTAGGGGAAAACAGATGTCCTGGGAGTGAGTTCCACCAGTGGCGGCTATTCAGCGGAAGTAGGGGAAGTGCCACTTCCTCAAGAAAATGTAATTTAAAAAAATACAATTAATTTATTCATCAGTAAAATAATACATTTTAAGATTCAATGATAAAACTTTCTTAGTTTAGGAATAATATGTTTCCCGTTACCCCCCTAATAACTAATAATTCAATTATTTTCAAATATTAAAAATCAATGCTTCATGAAACAAGAACAAGAATCTCGCCAGCTGCACATTGCCCGTTAACTCCACTATCGAATAGAACAGAGGTGAACCCACATGAAAATGTCTATATCTTTTCGCGTACGCGCCGATAGCAGTGACAATCTCATTATCATTTGTGTAGACCTTTAAGGAAGAGGTATCGCTCGAGAGCCGTCGAGTCATCAAAAGTATAAGCGCAACTAGTTGGTTGCCATGACAACGATGACATCGTAATGGTCGTACATTTGTTTGGTTTGCAATGATTGGAAGAGCTGGCGTGTAACACTTCCATTCTCAGATCAACGCGTCCAACGCGAAAGCACGTTGTTTCGTTTATAGCGAGTTTATTAGGGGACATTTCGCCGTGAATTCTTGGAATTATTTTTTATTTACATTTCACGGTTGATCCATTATAGTATTATACAAGAAATATTTTCTATATATTCTAGTTTTAGTGTGTTTTTCGTAGACATGCGATTTGTAACTGGTGCGCTCTTGCCATCTGTCGTGACTGTCTGACAGGCGTTGCAAGGGGTGGGATGAGGCGAGCCAAATCCTGGGAACATCTGCCGTGAAAGTGTCTGTAAAACAGGGACATCTCGGCCACATGTCTGCGGTGTTCCAGACTATCCAGATTCTGGGTCAACTTCAGGTCGCCGACAAGACGCCACAGCTCTCTTCTGAATGGATACCAGCAGCTTTAAGGTGTGCTTTGGTGCGCTAACCCAAGCTAACCCCAGATGTGTGAGCAATATTCTAAGCACGGTCTTATTTGCGCTTTGTAGAGCAAGAGCAACTGCTGCGGTGTATACAGTTTTTGTTTTGCTTCTGGGAGGCTGATTTTGCGATGTTAGCTACGTGGTCATGCCAGGACATATTGCTGTTGACCGAGACACCCAGCAGTCCAATTGTCGAGGATGAAGGTAGGGTCGATCCTGCCATAATGATGTCAGTGCCCCTGATCTTAAATTGTCAATAAAAATCCATTCGGTTTCTGGGAACTAGTGTCCTGAGGCAAGCCAATAGTTCGACGCGCACCTGTCACCATGTTCCTGTATAACCTCATTCGGATGCCTCTAATAAGGTTGCTTTTCTCACCATATCTGCAACTTTGCTTCCCTCATCGAGTACTGAGGCTCGAGACATTAGCACTGATACAGAAACAGAGAAGTCGACTTATCAGCGGCACATATAATTCTATCCAACTCTTGTGCTTTCGTTTCATGACCCAATCTTGCCAATATCCGTTAGTCCTCCTCCTCCGTCTTGCCAAGGAAGGATTGTTTTTTCTATGGCGCTTTTAAGGTAATGATTTTAAGCCTTTGATATCCAGGTTCTTATTTGCGCTGAAACTCTTGGATATCGGTTTTACTCTAGGACACAATACCAAGTGAATAACCAAGCACCGAGCACGCGTAACTGTTGATTGCTCCAAAATGGTTTTTGCTGTTCAGTTGCGTTTCTCGAATTCAGACATTATTTTCATCATCAACTGATGATTAATCTTTCGTGATTGGTTTATAGACATAGATATCTATAGGTTTCGCTAGCGGCTCTCCATGCACTATAGTGCGATATTTATCAATACCAAACTGCATCTGGATTCTTTTTCAGAAATCTTCAACATACTATAACATTTAGTCCAGCTATTTCTTCGTGGCCGCATTAGTTTAGCTCATGCATATAGAATAAGTGATCCAGTTTAAGTGTCTTATGGTTTCCTTTGATATTAGTTCCATATTTCGTTTTACAGGGAAGTACAGAGCCCAAGAAGAGAAATTGTAATTCTGTACGCCAGCTCTTCATGGCGTGCCGGAAAAAACCAATTACACAAAATGCAACAAAACGGAAATGAACACGAGACACAAGATGAGAACCCAAATCGGAGACAGGGAAATGGAAGGGCAGACAATCAGGTGGAAATATCGGCAGGGAGACGTGTACTTGATGAAGAAGAAGATATCAAAGGTGAAAGAACTGAAGATGAAAATACTGAAGATAAAAGGACAGGAAACGAAAACGCTGAAGGTAAAAGGGCTAAAGATGAAAAGTCTCGAAGTGGAAAGATTAAAGGGAAAAAATGAAAACAACAAAACTAAATTTGTACCTTAGTTTGAAAAGGTTTTTGCCGCTATGTAAACTCATGGGATTATATTAATTGATTAATTAATTATTATAATTTGCTCGGTATAAACAATTATTTCTTAAATTATTTATGACCACAAAGGTGGGGGTGGTAATTAACTTTATATGTAACCAGGCACTTTAATTAGTGGACTGTATTAAAATTGGGTGGTGGGGGTTTTATTCATAGGGTGTGAATTGAAACATGTATTCTAGGTATTACGTACTTTAATAATGCAAGAATTAATTTGCATCAAATATGATAAATATATATGATTTCTAACTGCTTTCGAGCATTCAACCTTTCACACATAAAACTAAATAGGTACCGGTTAACTATGATTAAATGTCTAATATACTACTTACTTTCAAGCATTCAACATTTCACACATAAAACTAAATAGGTACTGGTTAGCTATGATTAAATTTCCAATACACTTAAATCTAAAATGAACTAGATAACCTCTTTCTTTACTGAATTTAATTGACGTTCTTTTTCAACTAATTGCCTTCGTTTACACAAAATACCTTGTACTTTACGTCTTCTTCAATTCTCTGAATTTAACTTTGCCCGGGATATAGCTAAGACTTCGAACAATTGATTCGAATCTTGAGTACCGTAATGGATTTATCTACTACCAATTTCCATCCGCCATTTTACTTTATTCTATCTTCAAAAGAAGACGCTACGACTCGTATTGTCTCTAAATTCTTTATCCAAGCTTGGACAAAGAGAACAGAGAGTACAGCAGATATTTTCTAAATATCTGTGCAAACAATGAGAAAACTACTAAATAATAATATCAGCAACACAGCTCTCTCCCCTATCATTCCTATATTTGTGGGCGCCTACTACCTCGGCTCTAGCCTTGTTTTGGTCTTGCGATAACCTAGCTTGGTGGTCGGTATAAACAATTAATTCTTAAATCATTTTGACCACAAAGGTGGGAGTGGTAATTAAATTTATAATTAACCACTTTAATGAGTGGAGTGTATCAAAATAGGGTGTGGGGGTTTCATTCATAGAGTGTGAATTGAAACATGTATTTTAGGTATTACGTACTTTAATAATTAAGAATTAATTTGCACTAAATATGATCAATATATAAAATGATTTTTCTAACTACTTTCAAACATTCATCCTTTCACACATAAAACTAAATACTGTACATAAGGTTAACTATTATTAAATATCTAACAAAACTTCTTGATTAATTAATTTAACAAGATCTTCTTCCTTTACTGAATTTAATCAATTTTATCTCAAATAACTGCTTTTCGTTCACACAAAATACCTTCTTACTTTTCTTCTGCAAATCTGTCACCTTTCCTTCACCAGGGATATAAGACTTCGAACATTTGATTCGAATCTCGAGTACAAGAGTAGATTTGTCTACTACAAATTTCCAACCGCCATTTTACCTTCTTCGATCTTCATCAACAGCAAACAGGAGAGACGAAACGCTATGGCGTTTCTGTCTTCGAGAAAATGCGTTAAAACGTCCTAAAAGAGTTCTTTATCCAAGCTTGGACAAGGAGAAAAGAGTACAACAGATATTTTCTAAATATTTATGCAAACAAAATGATAAAATAGCCCAATATCTTGGCGCCAACAGAGCTACGACGTTTTAGTTGCTTTACGAATGAACGATTGTACTTATTACTTCTTTCTTCGACTAAAACCTAAATTTTGAGAAAACTAACTTAACATCTCGGCGTCAAACAAGGCAGCGACAGAGGCTGATATTTTTGGCGCCAAACTCAAGCAGAGCGGTGACTGGACCGTTGCTTCACGGGTGAGTGTTTGTCAGGCACTAAATCTAATTTTTCCTACCAGCGCGGTCCGCGATGCAGCGCGGACGGACAGGGAGGACAGAGCAGGAAATTGCGCGGACGCGGATGCATTTGAGAGGGTAGAAACATGTTCTTTATTTATTTGACACATTGTTGTTTACACAACATGGACGAAGACAAAGATATATTAAATTTAAACGTTTAAAAACGTTTTTCTTGACGGAGAGTGACAACTTGTTTCCAGCGATTGTTTCATATAATGGAATTTATTTTACCGACAATCCAGGTTCGGACTAAGGAGTAACTGAAATACAAAAAACTTTAAATGCATAAATTGCTCTTTACCTGGTGAAATAAATACATTCGGACTTTAATTATGGCTCATTCATATGAACATACAGGGTGTTATCACCAAACTATACGGTGAAAAACGATGTCAATACACATGTTGGGGGTCTTTCCCCAACACTTAGGAAAATTAAATTCCAAAGTGAAAAATGGGAAGTGCGCTTTTGAGGGGTAGAATGCAATACAGTTCTTATCTGCATAGAAAATTAAAAATTCAGATCACGCATCGAACAGCGTGAAATCTGTATCAAAACATTTCTTTCTATTTTATTAACTTTCACCCTAATATAAAGAAAAATGGCCAAATATCTACGTAGACTCTTGTTCGCGAATAGTTTTAATAATAACTTGTGAGGTTGTGCATATATTTATTTACTACAACTATACATGGCTGGCTTCTAATTTGAAAAAATATATCTGTAATATAAATAAAAATATATCTTCCTAGCAGGTGGCAGAAAATATACTATAGTAATATTCAACATCCGTTATATTACTGCTAATGAAAAACATAATTTTTAATTGCTGCACACTATAAGCCGTAACTTGCAACATAAACACAATTTCTATGAAGATTGAAAATGCGTTTCTCATTAGTAAATGAAAAACCCAAATTCATTACCATAATAACTTCAATTATATACAATTTAAGAATACAGTTGCGGTATTAATGCGAAACGATTACACCAAAAGACTCTTAAATTTACATAAGCAGGAAACTTAATTTAAAATATTTATAGTTTAAACAACGAATTAACATAAATTATATTTTCATAAAAATGGATCAACACTTAATTTTATTATTACTCTACATGTAATAAGCAATACTAGGAACGATAATTATAATCAACAACAGTATTGACGATAGAACATTTTTTATTTTAATCAATACGCAGTGGGCTATCAAAGACAGACCTATACAAGGTTCTACACGGTACGTCGGGCTTTCCATAGGGTCTGAAAAGTTTAGAATTTCGTTTAAGTGCATTCCGAAACCATGTATAATGACTCAGAAAATATGTATTAGATATACAGGGCTCTCCCAAAAAATGTATACTTTTTAAATGTAGCGCCCAGTAGATTTTATGCATATTACAACGTCCTTAGAGGCTTTTTTACCCTTAAAAATTTGAATCTTTGTCTTAGAAATCTTTATCTTTTTGCATTTTCCGACATTTTGTTTATAAGCTGGCCAGTGGTTAGTCCAGCTTTTGTAGAAATTAGATGAAACGTTTCTTGTAGATGACTCAGGGAAAGTACATAATATGTAGACCTAATGCCTCTCAATCTTAATTAGAAAATTGATTCATATTACGCATGGAAAATATTTTTAAATTGTATCTTATTTTGTTACCCCGACGCGCGACGACGTTAAGATGGTTCGAAAAACATTACATTTCGCAAAATATTCCTCAAAATTAATAACTTGCTATATTTTTGCCCAAAACTAGGACCCCCTGGTTTAGAAACAAGATGTGTTGTGAACTGTCCTATTTCTTCGGATCATCAATGGAAATATCTTAAAATATTCTGTCAACTTACGAGCAAGTTATGAAATTTGGTGTGGAGATTTAGTTTTAATAAAATAATAACAAAGTAGCCCATGCTTTTCGAAAAAGTGGCAATAAAATGGGAAGAAATGAGGAAGCGCCTATTCCTCTAATTTCCCACACTAGAATACGGCAGCTCTTAGAGTCATGCTACTACAAATTCACGAAAGTTATGAAGACACTTAAGAGCTAAACATACAAATCAAAGATTGCGCCATTTAAAGAGGAAAGTAGAACTATCCTTTTTAATATCGCGTCGTGAAAATGCAAAAAAATGTCCACTTGCACTACTTGTGATTAATCTGAAAAAAATCCCCTGGATAAACTAGAATTTTTGTTAGATAAAAGAGTGACGAGAAAATGGTAAGGAGCACTATCGATATGAAAAAAACAAAAAAGCTAACGCAGAGAGAAGAAAGAATTAAAACGGAAGCTGTTAAATACGTAATTGATCCCGAAAAGGCAAGTGTTATCGTGTCTTCAAAGGCTTTAGTTACCTGTATCTCGTATTCCAGTTCAGAGTCAAACGATTTTTTGGGTGAACAGATTATGCATTCAGAAGTAGTTTCGACCTCTTCAACCTCCAAAAAAGTTGAAAAGAAACAGCAAATGCAAATGTCACTCACGAATTTTGCCAAAAACCTGCGACCGGCATGGTACTTCCGATAGACCTGCAGCTGCCCTTGCTTCGGCTATTTGGATGGCATTGGAATAGTAACATCAGAGAATTCTTCTAAAATTATTGAGAGAAGTGAAGTTAGAAGCGAAAGACATAGAACACGTTCAAATCTCTGACAGCAACAATTTTGTAATATTAATCTACATGGCCTATACGTTGATGGACACAGAGATGTAGGCCAGCAAAGTGCCATAAAAGAGTATACAGACGGGGCAATAACTGAACAGGGGACCGGAGCCGGAGTATTTGGGCCAGGAATCAAATTCTCCGAAGCAATGGGAAAACACCCGGACATATTCAAGGCGGAAATTAACGCCATAGGAGGATGTGCGCAGTTCAACCTCTACAGAAACTATAGGAAGAAAGAGATTGTCATCTTCTCAGACAGTCAAGCAACCATCAAAGCGCTGAGCTCAACAACAAGGGTATGGGAATGCCTAGATAGGCTAAATGAACTAGACAAGAATAACAAACTATCCCTTCAATGGATGCCAGAACACGCTGGGATAGAAGGCAACGAAAAAGTAGGAGCACAGACTCCGCTTTTAGGACCGGAACCTTCCTGTGGCATAGGGATGCACACTTACAAGGGAAAATTCAGAAAGAAGAGCGAACCAAAGGAATCAGTCTATGGGAACGCCTTCCAGGGTTAAGGCAATCAAAGATGTTTCTAGGGCCCTCTCATCCAGGAAGACCAATACACCTTATAACACTGAGTAAGAACAATCTCCGTATCCTCATCGGCTTTCTGACGGGCCATTGCCGGTTAGGAAGGCACTTGGAAAAAAGAAAAATTGAAAACGAGGACAGTTGCCGGTTCTGTGAGGAGGGGAAGGGAACCCCAGAACACCTTTTCACAGAGTGCGAGGCAGTCGCGAACAAGCGAAGAATGGCCTTCTTCGGGTGCTGCATCGTCGACCATGAGGAACTTTTGATCACTAGAACTATGCAGACTACTTGCTTTTATCAAAGCACTGAAGCTGGATGAGGTACTCTGATTGAGAATCACATCAACGAAAGCACCATGGAAAAGGGGACACAATAGATCTGTACAGGTCGCAATGTATTAACATCCCCCTAAATCATTCACTCATTCATTCAACTGTAGCCCAAGTAAAGATAGGTAACAAGTTTTATCGTCAAACAATTGTAGGTAAACATTAACATTAACCAATGTTAATTGGTGCAAAAAAGAGCCAGAATGTATTTATATCGGCCATATTTCCCCTTTTTCGATTGATTTCAACCAAATGGAAGCAATTGGGTCTGACGATACCATTGTAAATACGGACTTTAAGGGCTGTGTAATCAGATTATTGCAAAAACACTTTGAAAAACCGCTTCAATGGTTTGCGCGATGCTGTACACAAATGAACCACCGCTTCGGCACCTCTGTCACCATCTAAATGACGGCACTACATGACCTTGTGGGGATTTACAAGTCCTATTGGCAAGCAGCTGGAGGATTCAGTTCGAAGCTGCTAAAGGCAAATTACCTACAATACCGGAAAATATTGATACGGAACTTAACGCGAATCAGAAATATTTATTTGAAATGTGCCAAGCAGTTGCTAGTGACCAGTGTAATACAAGTGTTTCAAATCGGAATCCAGGAAAACTTGTACATCCGAGGTGGGACACAACTGTCAATCGTATTCTTATATCTTTTGTTTCAAATAGAGATCCATCGGTAAACATAACTATATTGACAGAATACATTATGAACGTATATGCTTGCGGATTTAAGCATAGGCTACCTAGGCAACAGCCTATGTGCCCGCACCACAGAGAGGATACGCACCACTTTACCACTGTCCAGGTGAAAAATGAAAAATTAGTCCAAGTCAATTTTTAAAATCAGGTTTTGTTTTAGTGAATAATTAGTACAAACGTTTGATGATCGTAATCATCATTTATTTGGTTTAGCCTTAATGTTGTGCTTGGTTGCTTCGCCAGCCTGACCACGTCTACAAGCCGGAAGCTTCACGAAGGCATCAGAAAACATGGTTCAAACCATACTTCAACCGAACACGTGCGTGTTTTAGTAATCGGGTATAGTGTGAACAACTCATTAAGTCTTTGACCAATAAACATTGTTATTGTTTTCTTTATTACCTCTTCTCATCTGACGTAGATCGATCCATAATCTGAGCGATATAACCTGCATGCCGACCAAGGCGTGGCGTCACGGGTAGCTAAACAAGACAATATTACATGATAAATTGCAAAAAGATGAACAGGATCTTTCGACTGTAAAACATGAAGAGGAAGATAACATTGAAGAACCTTCCATTACAGAACATTCCTGTTCATGAGACCCAAATGTCACAATATTTGGTGGATATGTTTACTTTGCAAGTGTCCTGTGGTTCTTAAGTTATACAAAGCATGAAGATGCAGTTTTTTAGATGTCACACACAGCAGGTCCCAAGTTAATCCAAATTGATCCGATTGGTCACTGAGTTCATTCGAATATGTAACGCTCATTTTCATTCAGTTAATTAATCCATTAAAGTACTCACGAAATTTTCAAACAACATTGTTATTGCATATTTGCTTATACGTCCTAAACAAATAGAAACTCTCTGTTTTTAGAAGCTTGATCAGAGGAACGTGCACGTCAATTTGGCCGAAAGGCATTTTTGCCATATAAGTAAGTCTCATTCACTTTTCGAAAACAGATTCGTTATGTTGTTTGTGTTCATACACTTCACTACCGATAATTATTAAAAATTACCGCTAATAATTGCACTCCTCTTATAAAAACTTTTATACATGAAGGTTTGTTAAATCGATCTTTCACATAGGTCTTTCTAACTCCAAAAAGTTATGAAGTTATTTAAAACAATCCAGGAACGATCGATCAGCTCGTAAATATTTAAAGAATGATCGATGCTGATAACGTCATGTTTCCCGGTTAACGACAAATTTCAGAAATTTTTTTAAAAAGTTAGCATTATTTAGTAACACCCTGTACAGAATAGGCACTTAATCGATTTAATTCCCTATAGATTTAATTATTATAGAAGAGCTTAGTCATCTATTAAATTACACCAGGCTTTAATAAGCTGACGGGCATGGTTCGATCATAAAATAATTGGAAAGAAATCCATTACATTTACCCCATTTAATTAAAACGTGGAAAAGTGTGATTAGCTTCCATGAGTCAACTAAAGCCGGAACTGTTTCCTTATAAATCAAATTGGTAAATGAATACATCTTTCTGGCGACCTATAGCTAAAAACCTCGATAATAATATTTTAACGAGAAACTTGCGTTCTTTGTGATGAGAACTGTTTACATATAAAACTTACATTTACTTCCATAGCTTTCAACTATTATAAGTGAAGATAGCTTCAAATTTGCACAAAAAATTTATTTAGGTTTGTCAATTTTCAACATTATCTGATTAGATTGTTATGACAGGAACCAGTTTAGGACCTCCCAAATGAACATTTTCATTTTTTACTAAATTTATGGAAAAAACACATTTGTGGCGTCTCCATTTTCGGTCCCACGGGGATCTGTTCTGGGCCCGCTCTTATTTCTCATCTTCTTGACCTTACATGTCTCCCTATAAGTGGATCATTCACTTTGTTCGCGGATGATACAACAATATTTTGGTCAGCCAATAGCGCAGATGAGTTGGAGATGGTGGTAAATGCGGATCTACTACAAGTTAAGGATTGGTTTTGTCAATAAACACATTCGCAACTTAAAAAGGACCAAACACATAATTTTTAAGGACAATGTCATAATGGATCTACAGTTAGATTAACTATAAATTCAGTCAGGTCTCAGAATACAGGTATTTGGGTTTGACAGTGGATACTGGATTGTCTTCGGACGTTCACCTAAATTATATTGTGAAACAAGCATCAAGTTTGTTTGCCATACAGGTAGCAAAAAATACTTCAAATAAGGAAGCAGCAATAGAGGTATATTACACTCTGTTTGATATTGTTTGCCTTTTTGGGGCTATGCTGCATCTTCCCGGACTTCCCTTGTATTCCTGTTACGGATGAGGGCAGTAAAACTAATAGAAAACATTCCAAGTACTACTTCTTGCAAGTTGATTTTTAAAAGGGTAAAAATTTTTACATTTTATGATATTTTGATATTTGATTATTACACAAATATAACTTGCAAGGTTTTTTTCAAAGAAAAGTTATTATACAAGAACAAAAGTCAATTTGGCAACTCCCCAATCGTCTAGTAGGTACACTTTCTTGTACCTTTCTCTTTCATCTTGGCAAAACTCTATATAACAACATACCCAATGATGCCAATAAGAAGGTTCAACAAGGTTCTAAAAGGCTTTTTATATAGCACGAGCCATTACTCCATATCAGAATTTGCTGACAACCAGGGATTGATTGGTTTGCGTGTCACTGCTGTGTAGCAAGTAGGGCAATCTGTGTAGAGAGAATCATAATTATTGTTTAGATTTAGTCTAGTTGCTAGTTTAGTAGTTAGTCTAAGTATAGAAAAACTGTTGTATAGCAGGATCTGATTTTCAATAAATGATTTGATTGATTGATTAATTGATCTATATTAACAAAAAATTAGATTAATAGCATTCCGAGGCAAATGTAACATATCCCGGGGTAAATGCAATCACAACGGATCCACCACTTACTGGTGTATGTGGAACTGAAATAATTGCCTAGGATAATTATTAAAAATCCTGGAAACCAGATCATTCTACTACAGTTTCTCTGCAAACCTTAACGATATTTGAAGGTTTCCCACATGCATTTACAATTGAAAATATAATAATCCAATTAGCTCTTGGCCGAGTGATGGTGGAATCTTCAAGCACTAAACAATATGGTCTGGGTAGTATAGAAGTTTCGTTGGTTGGTTTCTAGTGCTCCCCTTTCAGGGAGTGGTTGGCTTTGCTATAAGGCAACGTACCTAACCTCACAAAATAATTAATTAATGAAGAATCCAGTCTTTTGGTTGGACTACTAAGGTAACTGGGCCTTATTACAAAATCGTAATTAATAAATCTCTAAAAATGAAAACTTAAAACTTAACAAGAACGAACATCTCACTGCAAACAAACAAACCATGACGGACGACTGACAACGTCGCCACATTGTAGGCACTTCTACAATAGCAACAATATTATATATCCCTCTTACTTGCATGTAAAAAGAACAGGAATTGTGAGTTTTGACACCGAGCATTAATAAGAGACTAGAAGGTTCTCTCTTAGCCCCGCTCCCAGCATTTCCCTCCTTGCCCCGTCGCGGAACCTAGTGAAATGCTGGTTAACCGCTCTGGCCTAGTACCACTTTTCAACCCGTCTCGTCTAAAGTCTGGCGTCTCGCCTTTGTAAGCGCTACATCAAAACCGACTGAGAGTGGATCCTCTTGTTAATGTTCGGTGGTTTGGACAACACTGCCATGACACTTGATCATGACGTGCATTCTTTTTTATATTGCCTATGACATACGTCCTGTCTTTTACATGTTCTCCAGATGTTACTACAATGTAATTTCGATGGATGCCGCCACTTAACTATTATTTCAAATAAAAATAATGCGAATGGGTTCCCCCAAATTTACATTTAAGTACCCGGAATGACTTTATAGTATCAATCAAATTCCTGAAATACAATGGAAAAGCTTCGTCCGATAGTGTCCTGCAATAAATAATTTCTCGACGTCAATGTTGCCAGTCTGTCTAAATATTGGGTCTGAGCGCCAGACTCACATTTCAACTAAATAAATTTAAGAACTAAAAATAAATTTAACAATGATAGCATGATCTTTTAAATCATGATTTTATAATTAGATGCGAAACCTTAGAATAACATTCCCACCTTTGCCACGACACTTGCGACTTGGCTAATTAGTATTGGTTTACAAGTAAGTTTCACGGCAGATTTAACGAGCGAACATTACAGTCTTCTTCGTGTTTGCTTTAAGGCTCTAACAAAAAAAGGATAATTATTTTTAATGACAGAAATAAACTATTTAATTAATATCGCTCACGATCTTAACGGAAAATAGATGCTACTGTTTATTTGAAGGATGGGCAAGAAAAAGTTTTACACTTAATTACCTATTGTATACAGAGTTGTGTCCTTACGTGAATATTTGTTTAGAATGCATTCGCTACAGGTAGCGACAGACTGTCCATAACACATTCTGGAATTACCGCATCTACATTGTTTTCAGAAACAATTCGCAGTAATATTACATGTCTCATTTTGTGATTGTGTATATAAAATAGGTATTTAAATTGTTTTATTAATTAATTAACCCCTAGGTTATGTAGCGTAGGTAGGATCGGTCTACGAAGAAATACTTTGGGAAAAACAGATAAAACTTTCTATTGTCAAAGACTAAATACATTTACATTCTATTCGATAATTATAATGCGCATGTCTTTTCGTTTGAAGTATACTTGAATGGCTTGTGCCTTGGTCACTGTTTATAATAGAGTTTTTATAATTGTGTTGACTTTCTAATTTAGGTGATCATAGCGTCTTAACGAGACTAGTCTAACTTGATTTCACTCAGCACTTGACAAAAGCTTCAACAGGTTTATTTAACTTTTTGAGGAGCAGTCGTCTGAGTTGCAAGTTTGTTTACTTATAAGCACTAGTGCAGAATCTTAGGTCCGAATGGTACACATATGTACCACAGATGTTGCAGAGGTTATGTTGTCGATAATCGTTGAAAACAAACAGGTGTGCATAAGGCTGCGAGTATTTTGTCAGATTTGAATGCTTTTTCAACTATTTTTGTGACTGATTTGTCACACAAACTTTGCGAAAAAGTATGGCTAACAAGGTATGTAATAGTCGTTTATAAAGGATTATTTTCATTATGGTACATATATGTACCACTCGGTAGTTATTGTGGTATAGATAGGTGCCGGCAGGTTTATAATGTACCGTTTTCGTTCGTTTCAGAAAAACATGAGTAGACGTCCGCTGACCGAAAAAGAGTTGGAGGCGGTGGCTGAAGACCTTTCAGAGCCGGAGCCATTTTCCTCGAGTTCTAGTGATAATTACCAGCCTAGTGAAGATGATGAATCTGATGATAGTGACGATTTTATGGGAAAACAAAAGGTGAAGAACCCAAAGAATATTGAAATATTCTTGGCAAAATGTAGATCACCAAGCCCGAAATCTGATGATTCTGATTTATCTGAAAATTCTGAGCTTGAGCCCGAGTCTGATCCCGACCCGCCTGCGCCGCAGACACTTAAAAATGCCCCTAATCGTCTTATTGATTGAACTATTCCCGATTATGTATTTCAACCATCTAAGGTTCTTCCTATAACCTGCCTCAAGCACACATTTACCAACTGCCGTAAAGTGCTTATCAAAGCATAGGCCAATCTATGACAAAATTCAAGGGACGATTGGCACTCAAGCAGTATATGCCGCTCAAACCTACTAAGATAGGCATAAAGTTATGGTTACGTTGCGTTGTCGATTCTGGGTATACCTATGATGTCGAGGAACCAAAGTCTTACCGCCCCATGAGCTTAACCTCCTTCATTCTTAAAACGATGGAAAAGTTTATCAATGGGCACTTCAGGAGCAACTTCCTTTCTAATGATCCACTGCATGCAAAACAATTTGCATACCAACCATCGAAATCTACCACCAGTGCTCAGGCACTGGCTAAAAAAGAACTGGCGCTGTGTGCATTTCTAGACATAGAGGGTGCATTTAACAACACCTTACATGAATCCATTCAGCGCGCCACAACCCGCAGAGAAGTGGGACCAACCACTTCAAAATGGATAAAATCCATGCTAACCAGCCGTGAAGTCACCGCGACCATTGGAAAAGCAGCCGTCACAGTCAAAGTAATAAAATAAAGGGATGCCCTCAAAGAGGGGTCCTATCGCTGATGCTTTGGTCTCTAGTGGTTGACGATCTACTGGTAAGACTGGCTGAAGCAGGCTTTGAAGTCCAAGGTTACGCAGATGAACTAGTTATAATAATAAGAGGCAAGCATGACAACGTTCTCTCAGAACGTATGCAAAGTGCACTCAAATTTGTCAGCACATAGTGTACACAGAAAAGACTATATGTCAACCCAAGCAAAACCGTAGTGATCACATTTAAAAAAAAAGGAAGCTGAACCTTAAAGCACTCACATTGGGAGGGATAACGATAGAGCTTTCAAAAGAGGTTAAGTATCTTGGTATCGTTCTTGATCAGAAACTAACCTGGAACCCACACCTGGAAAGAACTATCAAAAGAGCAACGGCAGCGCTTTGGGCATGTCGACGACTCTTTGGTAAAACATGGGTCTAAAACCCTCCATCATCTGGTGGTCCTATAACTCTGTTTTTAAGCCTATTATAACGTATGCCTGCTTGGCGTGTTGGGTAAAAATAGAGGAAATAACAACACAGCGAAAGCTTACAAAAGTACAAAGGCTCGCCTGTCTGGGTATAACAGGGGCTATGAAAACGTGCGCCACAGCAGCTCTAGAAACCCTACTTGACCTCCCTCCGCTGCACATATGCATAGAAAAGGAGGCCTGGATCAGTGCGTGTCACTCAGACACAAAAACTGAAGTCAGGAAACCTGACTGGTCACCTTAAAATTCTGAAGGACATCCAAATAAAGGCGATGACCAAACCAACCGATACAATGGAAACAAAACTCCATTTTGATCGCTCCTTTGAAGTGGTAACTGAAGACCGCAATACTACAGGGGAAATACTAAAACAACTAGAGAGGGGATCACTTGTCTGGTACACAGATGGGTCAAAGATGAAAAAAGGAGTGGGATCCAGAGTTTACGGACCTAAGTGTCGAATTTCTGCACATTTAGGAAACACTCCCACAATCTTTCAAGCCGAACTAAATGCTAGTGTGGGATTGTCGGATGGCTGCAGATCGACTGGCAAACAGAAACCGACTCACCTTAGTATGGAAGTCAACGAAGCCGCTGAAAAAAGTCGCACGGAATGGTGAACAGACAGCCTTTTGCGGGCCTGGACCATTCTGTGGCATCACTAGAGGACACGTAATGAATGAACTCAGAAATTGGGAAAAAAGGCGGAAAGAGACACATTGGGCCAATGCACCTGGGCAGAGACAGGCCAAGAGATTCATCTCTCACTCGTTTAACACACAAAAAAGCTTCTCAAGCTACAAAAAAAATGAGAAAACTGGTCGTAGACCTTCTCACTGGACATGGCCCCTGGAGGTACCACCTCAAGAAAATGGGGAAAATCACTGACGAACAATGCAGATTCTGCCAAAGTATGGCTGAAACGTCAGAGCACCTACTCTGCAAATGTCAGGCACTGACTCGCCAAAGGTTGAGGCATCTCGAAAATGCCCTTGTCGCACCAGGGGATCTACAAAAGCTCAACCCTTGAAATATTCTGATATTTTCGAAGGAGATAGGAATTTTCGTGTAAAACAGAAGGGTATATACAAAAGATCAATTGCGATCTACCTACCATACCATACCATACCATGATGTACAGGTGTATTCTGGCAAAAAAGGGAATACCGTTTCTGCAAATATGACAACCACAAAAGGGTTGTAGAATCGTTAGCTGCAATCACTGTTAAACAATGGCTGCAACTATAAAAGAAAAGACGTACTACCCTGTTTTGATTGATTTTTTAGCAGTGTCAACCTTTTGGAAATAATAAACTACGCCGCCTTAGGTTCTTGCATTAGCAATGGAAAAATAGGCCATCCTTTGGAAGTAATAAGTTAAAAAAATGGCAGCCCTAATTCCAATGTACAATTAGAGGATTATTGCGTGTGAAATGGAGGACACCAAAGAAGTGCATCTTATGAGTAACTGTCATAAAGCAGATATGACAAGGATTACGGATTAAGAAAACAAGAACTGGCGAACGACAAGAGATCGATAGTATAGATGCCTTGGGAGGATCATGACAGGAAATCTACTAAATGGTCGAAAAAGTGTTTTTACACTTGTCTAAGTATGTGTGCTGTAAATTCATGGATAATATACATTGACTCGAGACGCAAAGAAGATAAAATTCCCTTTCTTTCATGTTTGATTACGTTTGCCGAAGAACTTATAGCGGAGGGCATGAGAAACACGCGCCTGCCCACACCAAACAGAGGACCGCCTTCTAAAAAAATTAAACTTTTTGGACCGACACCCTTGCATCTTCCTATGGAGGGGCAGACCCGAAGGAGATGTTCTCAAGAACAGCAGCAGACAAGGACCAAAACCCTATGTAAGGAATGTAATGTGCCCTTATGCAAACATTGTTTCATATTATACCATACTCACCGATAGATGTAACGTATCTGATCATGATTTTTCTCAAATAAAGGTGTATTATTTTTAAATTTATGTATTTACTCGAAGCTGTTGGTACATATTTGTACCACTTAAAATTCCCGATGGCACAACTATTGTGGCATTTTCAGATTTTGGCATAAACAAGTGCTTAGTTTATATTTATTTTTATTTACAATCATAATTTAGATTGGGTTATTCCAATATGTACAGTGTATAAAGTACATTACCTTGTTTTATCTTTGAAGTTATTGAATATACTTTCTATATTTATACTTATATCTTAGTATGATACACTAGCTACTTATGATATGATAATAACATCAGTTCGAATTTGTGTTCCTTTCTCAGTAGTAGGTAGGTGCTCGACTAGGTTTCGGAAACATCTTTCAAAGGCTCTGGTGGTGCAGTTCAATTTGCTAGCTATTTTCTTCATAGATTTTAATATTTGAGCTATTTTCTGATCACTCAGGAAAATGCTCACAAACTTTTCTTTGATCTAAAAGTTAATAAAAACTTAACACTTTGTTCGACACAAATGTAACATTGTTGAATATTTTAAGCCAATTCGTTGCAATACCTACAAACAAGTTAGAGATCATAAGAATCATCTAATGTATATTGTAATTCATTTATCTAATTGTGTTTCGGTATATTATTTCGTTTTGTTTCTTCGTCTGTCGAGATTTCGTATTTTCATTTATTAAGTGTCAGGCACTGGCACATATGATTTTGACAACTCGACAGGTTCAATCGAATCGACGTTCCCAAGTAACGGTTCTCTGCAAATTTTTAAGGCGTATTTATTTGTTGATTGGCGAATATGGCCTAGAGCAGAAGTTCGATTAACCGAGCTGTGACGTCAGATGGTTCTTCATGCGCTTGGACTTAATATTCAACTGCGACCAATACAAAATAGAAATTATTTGACTAATAGATAAGCTTTGGCCCTGCTGGAAAAAAACCTGGATCGTCTTGATACAAAAATTCTCCAGTTGAAAAAAATACACTGACAATGGTGAATAAGATGTCAACAGGAAAATACGGTCCGGATACCAAAAAGAAGAAAATCGTTTATCATTCTAGCCTCTCAACAGTTATTTTCCACATGCCACATGTTTTTAAATGAACAGGTCAGGTACCAAATGATCAACCAGAACCAATTTCTACATGATCTTTCTATAATACGATTCATCATATAATTTGAGACCAAGTGGCCCAAGAAACCTGACATCCCAAGGATTATATCAAATAGAGGAAAATTGGGAGACAAACGAAATCGTAGAAACTATTAATAATAGCATTAATTTTTCGGATCGAACCCCTGGATACATACAGTTCTTTTGGCGAATTTTATGGCTCTCGGAATTTTTCTGAAAATCCCCAAGAATTTACCGAAAACCAAAATTTTTCTATAGAACTCATCAAATGCTGGGAAATGGCATCTGAAATGCACACCGAAATAAATAATAGTTTACCGTATATTCAAATAAATAATCCCCAATTAAAACTGTTAATTGATACAGATTGTCAGCTTTCTATAATTAAGCCATCATTATCAGAAAAACATTTCTATGAAAAAATATATAATTCCCGGACAAATATTAAACGTGGGCGAAAAAGTCGATATTCCGGCATTCTCAGAACTTAACGCTGAATCAATTATATCGTTTATCCTTTTTAATTTCTATAAATTTTTTAATGGTATATTAGGTTTAAATCATTTTGTCGACTCAATTTTTCAATTGATTTTGTTAATAAATTAATAATTAGTGTTAATAATTAGTTATTAAAGCAATTTAATTTCCTATTTCATATAGACTTCTGACTTGTTTTTCAAAACAATATAGATCTGGGAATTCCAGAATATGTTATCGATAACAGTGAAAAATGGATTCGTGAGGACAAAAATAATTAATTACACTGACAAATGCATTCATTCCTAGAAACGACCAATTTTCATCCATTCACATCACTTACTATCGAATAAATTTACCCGAAATCAATAAAAACCTTGATTTCATTCGCAACAAAAAGCAGGATTTTAATCACCGTTGTCAAAGTCAATGCTTTGTATTGTAAAATGAACTTGGAGACATTTGGATGAAGTTGATAAGACTATATCAATAATTTTGTGGATTCTGGGAGGGCGGTATAGTGTTTCCTTTAGCAACAATACCCCTGCATCCAATTTTTCTGCTACCAAAGTCATCTTAATTTTACATTAAAATCCTTTTTATTACCCTTTAATACCAGATATAGCTCTACATTACTATAAATCAATCAAATAAGTGTTTTATCCTAAACACCATTTATTTAGAACCCACGCTTACAATGACACCACTTTTGAATACGTAAAAATCCATAAAAAACATCAACATTGCCCATGCTCAAACTGCATCTCTGGCACTTTTTTAACAGTTCCAAACAGTTCTACAACAAATTTATGAAAATTCCACAATTTATGGATACTCTAACATGAACAACCGTTTCAAACTCTAAAGTTTTGACAATCACAACATTACGGTTCTATAATAATAATATTCCCGTATACTTTACACACTTTGTATTTATTTATTTATTTATTTATTTATTTATTTAACAAGTAATCTACAGAATTATATATTCTAAATGATTCAAAATAATATCATCATTGTTTTACGAATATAACTGATTTTTTCGTGAAGTTTAAATAGCGATAAGAAATATCGTGTATAACTCATGGCTAAAAGGTGTTTTTAATACTCGTGTACAACTTTATAGCTCGAGCAATAGCGTGTGCCATAAATGGCACACATCGTTAAAAACCCACTTCTTTAGCCACTTATTATATAAAATAGTATTATAAAAGTTTACCAAATAAAATATAAGTTCCCGCACTCTCGAAGCACGCAAAACTGGCTAGACCCCTCCCCCTCGTCCCGCTCGAGGGGCCAGTGTCCGCCGACGCATACGCATACACAGTTGTTCACGGTATTTGACGGTACAAAGTACAAAGTATACAGAATACGCAGATATCTGCGGCACGCTTGTGATCTCAATGCATCAAAGTTCCGACAGTGAGTGAGGCAACTTATATTTATTCTGTAAACTTTGGTATTATTAACACTAAAAAAATATCAATTTGAATTAAACTGCCTTGATCTTTTTATAGGAAGTGCTGGAAATAGTTTTCCCTGCTGCGATACAACCCTATATTCTTTTCCACATAGATTTCCACACGCGCATGAGACTCCGGGAGTGTTCCTTACAATTTGGGAGGCATCAGTGATACGTTGACGAAGGATCTCAACCAAAGGCACCGGCCTTACATCATAAACTAGAGCTTTCAGTTATCCTCATAAAAAATCCAGCGAGGTGTAATCCCTGAAGCGTGAGTGCCATTCCAAATGATCGCGCACGAAAATTAGGGGGTGCACATTATTTAAAGGCACACTATCCAATATACCATTCAAATTGCTTCGCAGGAAGTCATACAACAACGAGGCCTGGAGCAACAGAATCACAGCCGCAAGCCGAGAAAACAACATATGTAAGCACATCAAGGAAATGAAGAGCAGCAAAAGCCCCTGAACAGTCCCCCCCAATCAAAGTGGCGAGAGACGGCGTAGAATACATCACGGACAGTACAGAAAAGACGGAGGCGTTCATGGAATACTTCGCCAATATCAGCAGCATGACGAAGAATCTATCAGATGACAGGACAAGAAGAAGAGTTCAGTGGATAACGGACGAAATCGAAGTGTTGCCTCTGCAGGACACGAACAGGATAATCACGAGCCCCAGGGAGCTAAGGAGGATTATAAGCAAGGCCAGACCGTACAAAGCGCCAGAACCGGACGGAATAGTCATGAAGCATTCCAAGTTCCTGCCGAATAAAGCCCTTGTCCAGCTAACGTACATCATCAATGCCTCCATCAGACTTCACTGCTTCCCGAGAACGTGGAAGACATCCAGGATCATCCTCATCGCCAAACCAGGAAAGGACAGGAGACAAACCTCATCGTACAGACCCATCTCCCTGCTACCCACCCTCGGAAAGGTCTGCGAAAGAGTGCTCAACAAAAGGATGAACGCGGAGTTCCAAAAACTAGCAACCATCATACCAGAGCAGTTCGGATTTCAATGAGGAAAAGCGACAGCCTTGCAGCTTGCGATGATAGTGGACCAGGCAATGATAGGAAACAACACCAAGAAGACGAGAACAGCGGCACTTTTGGATCTTTAAAAGACTTATGACTCCGTATGAAGGGAGGCCATGGCTACCAATATGCACGAAGCAGGAATCGCGCCGGCAATCACGAAGACCGTCATGAGCTACCTAAAGGACAGGTCAACAACAACGCTGATCAATGAGACAGAATCAAGGACAAGGACAATTAGGCAAGCAGCAGGGAGCGGCAAGAAATGGAACCTGAAGATAAACGAGACCAGAACGCAACTTATCAATATCAACCAGATGCGCGGGACAGAAAAGGACACACATCACGATCAACGGGACACGGATCGAGGACACCGTCAAGAGTCTAGAAGGCACACTGGAGGCGAAGCTGACATTCAAGGACCACATACATGGTACCAGGAGAAGAGCAGGAATAGCAGCAAACGCAATATTCCCATACATCACGCCGCAGTCAAGACTGGATAAGGTCATCAAGATCAGACTGTACAACACCTACGTCAGGCCACTAATAATGTACGCCGAGTCGGTTTGGAGCTCCACATCGAAAACCAACGAGGAGAAGCTACACACGCTGGAACGGAAACTGCTACGCACAATCGTGAACTACAGATGGGAGGATTTCAAGACGACGAGACAACTGTACAGAGAAGCCGGGACAAAGCCACTAGAACAGAGACTACAGGAGGCAGCGACGAAATTATTCAGGTACACGATGAGGACACAGGAAATAACCAGAAACATAGGAAATATGACCATAGACGAGATGCCATTCAGGAAAATCCACAAAATGATCCACGAGGTGATGCTCTGAAAAACCAGGACAAGATCCCTAGGACGACCCCCCCCCCCTCCCCTTCCACATACACCAGAAAGGACTGCATGAAGCCGAAAAACATTAAAAAGTGCAGTGTTAGAATAATCATTTAGTATTAAAATATCATATCTTTTATTTAGTTATCTTAGGTTTAGGTGGACGCTTGTTAGGTACCACCTTTATATAGATATTTATTTGTAAATATGTATATATTGTTAAGTTTGTATTAGTTTTAAGTCAAATGTCAAGTATCTTAAAGCAATTCTTTATAAATAAAAAAATAAATAAATAAAACAGGAAGTCTAAGTAAACTAACTATCGTCACTTAAAATGTGCGGAAAAAAGGATAAAAAATTAAATTATTTCATCTCCAACTATTCTTGCCCATACGTTGAAGTTGAACTGTTCCTGGTGGCGGTATTGTCTGATCTCGTGCGATATTTTCTTATGCCGAAACAATATGTGCGTTTTGGCGCGTAAATTAAACTTCTTCGGTGAAAATGATGCGGAATATAAAATCAGAATTCTTCGTGCAAGCACAAATTACCCTCCTCGAAAGCTGCAATCGCCTCTAGAAATTTAGAGGGAGTAAACGAGTACCTTGGACGCGTTGGATATGATATATTATAAAATGCGTTCTTCTTCTTGGCCGATAAAAATTCATTAAGACATTTTGCGTTCACTTAACATATTACCACAGGGAATGCTGTGATAGTAAGTATATTGCTTCTTGAGTTAAGAAATTCATCTATCATTGATTTAAATAATTTTTAGGGCCTCAGATAAGAGAGGATTGCGACGAAATCTTATTAAAATATACGTTGTGCATCAATATTATCAATAATTAAATCTATACTGAAGTAAATAAATAAGTCAAGTATTTTATAACTTTGTACGAGTGAAAAGTCATAAAATAGATAATGTACTTCATAAAGATGTCATTTTATTTGATGATTTAATGATTAGTCAGAACATTAGTAAATAGTAACGACGTTCAACCTAATACCATCCATTGTTCCAGAGATGAAGTACTGCCATGCCAGTAGCGTAGTCATTTAAAATTTTGTTTGGATGTCAAATAAATTATGTTCCTGGGATTAATATATTTATCTAATATTTCAAAGAAAAATAGATAATATAAAGAAACGTGTGCTTAAGACCTTAACGAACATCTCAACTTTTTAGTGAGATTCCTTGGCATGTTTTTTTATCAAAACATCAATATGGAAGTTAGTTTTAAAGACAGATCATATTCTGATGTTTTATAGATTATTACAAAAATTTGCCTTATTTATCGTGATTATGAAATATTTTCTTCTGTATTATTGAATTATTTTAAGAATATGTTTTCCTTTGATGATAAAAAGCTGCTTTGTATAGAAAATGTTCAAACTTGGAATATTTTAAGTAAATTTCAAAAATATTACATTACATTTTTCCTAATATATCTTACTTATACAGAAGTCTGTAACTAATGGCATGTAATAGCTTTATTCAATCGCAACAATTAATAGCAGTTTTTTCGCAATGTGTGGTTGCTAGTAGCATTTTGAATTGAACGACGTGTGCATTCGCCTGCATGAAATTGTTACTGGCTTACAAACGATTTAATTTTATGCATTTATTTTCATTACATACGGGTTTTACCTAATCGTACAGGGTACTTACTACAATAATTACGGTATAAAACATAAGTGGCCAAATTATGTATTACAGCGAATACAAAGTATATTATAAACAATATAAAATGCCCTATGAATATTAAGATATTATGTATAAAGTTAATAAATCAGCGGCAACATATTAGTGAAAAAACTAATAGCGCTTTTTACGACTAGTCCGATTAGGCTGGAGCCTAGAGCACAGTGGTACGTGGGGGGCCAACATATGCAATTTATAATCTAAATTAAAGCTAATTTTTATTATATTTCGTTTTTTTCTCCTCCCTAGCTTTTCTGAAAACTGTAATTTTTTAATAAAATGAAGGCTAATTTTAAAATTTATACTAAAACGGCATTATAAATATTTTTAACTCGAAACCGAAAGAAAAAATATGAAGCTAGTGCACCAGCACCAGTAATAATTTCTTCTCAGAGGTCATATGGGGGCCCGAACATGTGCTAGGGCATAGTTATATAATTTTTAAAAGAAAAAAAAATATATAGATATACCTACTCACCTTTATAATTTAAGATCTAAAACAATACTAATCTTTATTATATTTCGTTTTTTGTGTCCCTAATCTTTCTGAAAATTGTTGTTTTTTCTTGGTGTGAATTTTAGTAACATATTTCCACTTAGAGGGTTTTCTTACCCAAATTTTTCCTACTCATCTTGTAACGCGATTAGTTAATTGCTTAACAACCGGTCCATATGTATAGACAGTTGAGGTAATAAGAATATATTAATGATTTTTAAGCGTTGAAATTGGGGTAGCAAAATTTAGTACAATAGCCTGTCTAAAAATATTGAGAAACCTGAAAATAAATTGCATCAACTCAGCTTGACTTCAGCATATTAAAATAATCAAAGATCCTGATTAAGCTGTTTATTTAAATATTAAATATATTCTGAGACATAACGTGCATAATGGAAAATTAATTAGATCTCAAACCTAAATAAGATTATGGTATCGCACTTAAAATAATAATAAGATTCTTTAAAATAAGCGTCACCCAAATTATAAGATCATTAACCCTTAATCTTAAGTTGTAAATCATTAATATTGCCTATTTCCTTTTTTTTAAATATTCCTAACTAAAAGTTGAATTTTAAAAGTTCTGGCTAAGTAACAGATAATCATAGAACATCTTAAATAAAACGCCTTAAATAAAGATTAATCCCCTAAATAAAAACAGTTATAAATTAATCTCATGGCAGCGATAGTATCAGTGGACAAATAAACAGTTAAAAGATAAATATTAAATGAAATAAATTGACCTGTGAAAAAATCAAATGAAGATCTACAGAGGAAATTGAATTAAGCTCAATTCGGTGACCTGCTTATGGACAAAATCCTAAAGTGGTAGGAATGTATGATGCACTGCCATAAGGCTTACAGCAACTCACAGTAAGTGCGTAGCATTTAAGTAAGTGTACGTAATACAAAAAAGCAAAACCGATAATAGCAATGATATTAGCAAGCCATTTGCTAACGAAGATATCATATACCTACGGTAATAAAAAAGTCGTTATTAATTAATCAAATAACGATCAGAAATTGTAGTAGATACGATAAAAGATAATAAACGATTAACAATCACTTAATGGTAAGTTTGGTAAAAATAAGGTAAGTAATTATATGACCCTCAGTAAGGGCGTAGCATTTAGATAAATGTACATAATACAAAAAAGTAAATCAGATAATTAATCACAGTGATATTAACAAGATATTTGCTAACCAAGGGAATATCGTATACGGTAGTAGTGAAGAAATTCGGTTTTAGTTAATTAGGTAAAGATAAAAACGGTAATAGATACGATGAAAGATGATAAACGATTAAAAACGGGATTTAACGCGAGTTTCAGAAAATATAAGATAAGATATGGTAAGTAAAACAGGTAATTATAGGCGCTACTTGTATGTAACTTTTATATGGCAATACAGATGTAGAATTCACTGGCAGCAAGGTTTGTGGCTATTCCCTAACTTATGCAACTATTTGGCTAACCTCAATTAGAGCCATATTGCTGCCTGTGAAGCTGCACGTCACGCCATGTTGATCAACATCACTTCGAAAAAAAGGGTACAATCATGAAGGAATGAACCTAACGAAAGACTGGGCGGAGGGAGGACCGTAGTTAAATTATAAATAATGTTCACTGTCTAATATAGGGACACAAAGATATAACAGACCATTGAAAAGGGTGACCTCACTTTACATACAATACTTCTATAAGACCATATTGCCGATATGCTAAATTAATAAGAATACAAGACCTGATGGTCAAAACTACAACGATAGAATCTCGACTTCGAAAAATTGTCTTCCCTCTCCCTAAACTTAAGATATAAATTCAACGTTCAGTAGTAGCAATCTAGTCAAGTCGATCCGACCGACTATATTTTTATAGTTGAGTAGAGTAGCCCTCCCAAACTATCTAATAACTAAACTCTTACTAAATACATTGGGACGCGTTGCGTTTATTTAGTCGAGTGCTTAGTGAGTTTGAGTTTGGAGGCGGCCATGACTTTTCAGAGAAATTCTAATATCATAACAGTATTTTGAAAAATCTTCTGTTTCAAACTCTTTAAAAATTCGGTTTGATGCACCCAACGAATCTCCCCTGCTTATCAATTTCCTAGTTGAGAAACGCTTGGGTCCGTTGGAAACGTCTTCGCCAAAGCCTTTCAAAATAATATTTACTACATTTTTATTGCATTATTTAATGCTACACGACGTCTACGCTTCTCCATTTATAAAACTTTCTCAGCACAATTCTCAGATTTCACGTGCGTGTCTGAACGTTTTCTTAATGTACTAAACTGATTAGCAACTCGCTACTTGACTAAATACTAAACCACTCTACTAAATTACTAAACGCGAGTGAATAAGGCTGATATTCAGGTACATCTCGTACAAACGTCGCAGGAATGTGATTTTTGCCTCCGGCCTAATGAAATCGTGATCGAAAATAATTATTAGCAAAGTGATAAAGTATCCTAACTGGGTCCTTTCTTTATGAAATATGTACATCTATTTACTGGGTTCCTCTTGATCTGTCCGCTGATATGCTTTTAAAGTTATGTTAGATATTAGGACTTTGCTTGCTCCAAAAACGTAGTTGTCTAGGTACCTAATTAGGTGAAATATAATGCCAAATACTTATCACGACATCTAGAAGTATGCTTTTTAAATCTACTTTAATACTTCGCATATTAGTGGAACCGCTTTTGTTTACTCGTTACTTTATTGATTTCCTTATCAGAGAGTAAATGGTTGATGGTGATGATGCTCAGCAATTTATCAAAAATTGAACTACGCCTATGGCCTTTCATAAGAATATCAAAGACGTTAGATATAATGTATAGCTGATGGCTTGTTGCACTTCATAATATGATTCACGCGATGTGTCGTCAAAAATTGATAATTGTATTTTAATATAAATAGTACTTATTTGGAATAGCTTGCGTGTTATTGCTTCACTAGAACAGATCTGTAAACGGAGAATCAAGAAAATAATTTTTAAACTTAATCAACATGATTTAATCAAAGCATTTTAGCAATGTTCTCTTCTTCTTGAAGCAACTTTTCGTATGATTGATATAGTCCCAATTTTGAGGTCCTACTTGCTTTGTTATTACATAGCCATATCCAACACCAATACTACCATGGCAGAAGTTAAGTTTCATCACCGTGATAATCGTAAAATCCTCAAAGAGCTAGATACGCAAAAGGCATCAGAGTCGGACCGAATACCTGCCATCGTATTAAAGAATTGCGCCAACGGACTAACACCCAGTTTTCCAGAAGGGTTCGAAAAGGGATTTACCCATCTGCTTAGAAAATCGCTCGAGTTCAACCTGTTCCAAAAAAGGCAAGAAAACCACGCCTTCAAACTATAGTCCAATTGCCAAGAATAATTAGCGATAACCAATATACATTTTGCAAAGAGAGATCGACAGGGGATATATTGGCTGATGTCACTCATATATGGAGTAAGGCAATTGAGAACAACAGACAATCTCCAGTGATTGCGGTGGATATTTCGAAGGCATTCGACAGAGTTTGGCATGGCAGATTGCTCAACAAACTGCCAGTGTCTCTCTGCAGCTGGCTTGCCAGTTTCCTTAAGAACCAATCTCTTCACGTTGCAGTCGATGGACACATCTCAGACACATTAACCAATAATGAGGGCGTGCCTCAGGCGCAATATTTTCACCAGGTCTGTTCCTCATCTATATTAATGACCTGCTGACCGAAACCGGTAATCCTGTTTACAGTTTTGCGTACGACAGTACCAATTCAAATCAGAAAACTTTTACCAGCGACTGAGACTGATCACCGCAGACAGGAGCAGATTACAAAAATGAATGAAAATCTGGAAAAAGTTCCAACTTGAGACAACAGGCCTTTGGTCCAGTTCAATGCAGCAAAAACCCAAGCAGCCACGCTTACCAAGAAAGCCAATACGGCGGGCCCTGACATCATTATGGCAAGATCGACCATTCCTTCACGTTGCTAACATCGCAAAATCAGCCTCCCAGGATGCTTGGTGAGCTATTTCGCAACAAAAAATTGTATACACCGCAGCAGTTGCTCTTGCTCTACAAAGCGCAAATAAGACCATGTCTAGAATATTGCTCACACATCTGGGGTGCCTCACCAAAGCACACCCTAAAGCAGGATCGACCATTTATTCATTATCGCAAATCGGACTCCTGGGTCTCTCGGTTAACAGCAATATGTTCTGGCATGACCACGTTGCTAACATCGCAAAATCGGCCTCCCGGAAGCTATTGCGCTATTTCGCAACAAAATTATACACAGCAGCAGCTGCTCTTGCTCTACAAAGCGCAAATAAGACCGTGCTTAGAATATTGATCATACATCTGGGGTGTCGCATCTAAGTACACCCTAAAGCTGCTGGATTCCATTCAGAAGAGAGTTGTGCGTCTCGTCGACGACCGGGAGTTGCACCGGGATATGGATAGTCTGGAATACCGCAGACATGTGGCCGAGATCTCCCTGTTTTAGAGATATTTTAATGACAGATGTTCCCAAGATTTGTCCCGCCTCATCCTGCCCTCAGCAACGCCTGTCAGACAGTCACGACAGACAGCAAGGACGCACCCGTTCTCGTACAACTAGAAACAACTAGAGCATTGCTTTAGGAGGACTCCTTTATCTAGCGCACTGCATCAGTGTGGGACTCTCTCCCAGAATATCTGTTTTCTCCTAATTAAAACCTGCAGCTATTTAAGAACCGCGTCAATCAACATCTTCGCACACACACCGCTCGTCGAGTGCCACCGGACCTCCCTTTAGTGTGTGTGCCACTTCCATAAAAAAACAAATCTTCGGTACATGAACAAAATTATTAGCAAACTATCTGCCTTTTTGTATGAACTTGTACATCTAAATACTATGTACCTTTTGCCCTACTCGGTGTTAAATATAGAAGCTTCGTTTGCTCCAAATGCAAAATACTTATCACATCTAAAAGTATGATCTGTTTAAGTTTGTTTTAATAATTCGCATACTCCTGGAAATGTTTTTTTTTTGTGTTATTTTATTTATTACTTTATGCTTTTCTCATTCGTGCATAAATGATATAATTCTATATTGGTCACGATATGCTCAGGAAAATCACACGCTGCAATGTATCAAATATTGAAAGCGCCCGTGGCTTTTCATATGAATAACAAGCATGTTAGATATAATGTATATCTAATTTAGATATATATTTGATGTCTTGCTGCACTCCATGATGTGACTCAGACGATGTGACGTCAAAAACTGATAATTACATTTTAATATAGAGTACTTATTTAGATTAGTTGCGTGCTATTATTGAAATAGAATACTTCTGTAAATGAAGTATGAAGTATCAAAAAAGAAGTTTAAAATTCTACATGGGTTACTCAAAATCTTTGACAAGATCAACAAAATTTAATCAAAGCATTTTCGCAAAACCTATATTTGGTTTGGCATATTCTTAATTACACGGTATTGGCATGCTTGCTAGTTTTTCTTTTCTAATAAACGTGGAAAAAAACCTCATCCAGTCCTCCATGTGGAGTACGATCCGAATTTAGTGTACTCTTAGGCCAATTCCATAGCTGGCCTGGGAGATTTTATATAACGCTTAATGCGGACCAATTAAAAGTGCTGATTCGGTTTTGCCTCAGAAGTTGTCTCACTTCATTGGTTCAACGTCTAAATTTCTAATAAACTCGGATAAAACTTCATCCAGTAATACACGTCGAGTAAGATCAGAATTTAGCGCCCTTTTAGGCAAATTCCACGGCTGGCCTATGCGATATCATATAAGGCTTAATGCTGACCAATTCAAAGTGCTAATTCAGGTATGTCTCAAAAGCTGTCCCACTTCATGGCCACATGAAGTGTTGGTCTAACACCTTCTAGACAAGAAGGTTCTGAAACTAAGAAAAGCATTACCCAATATGGTCACTCCCGTTAGGACCGAAACTAAATGTTGTAAAGGATATATTTAAAGTTTTTAATATAAAATATGTTTACAATTGTGAAACTTGTGCATTTGCAGTGAATAATTTGAATTGAAAACATGGTATCAACCTGTTGTGTTCCCAAATGTAAAGAAAATTGTAAAAATGGACCCAAAATGGCAATTTTTTCATTTCCAAAGGAAGGTGAATTATTGATGCAGCAGTGGGTAAACCACAGGATTATCCCGAAAGTTTTTTTAAAGCATTTGATGCCAAAAGCTAAATGACAAGCAAATTTCCCTATGATTGACATAGTTCCAATTTTGAGGTGGTATTTGCTCTAACAATTTTGTTCCAAGTTCCAAATAGCCAAATCTTTGATACATGAACTTTTCATTATTGTCCCATCTTATTTTTTCTTAGCTTAAGACTTGAACTAAAATTGAGACGTTATGTTGGCATTAAAACTTAAAGTTTTAGCTCTACGCATCCAAATAGTAAAACAGAATAATGTTTTCTGCGGCCGCTACAACTTTTTTATGAATTTCTTTTCCAATGGCATGTGGCTAACACATCATGATTCAGTCCTATATTTGAAGCTATTAAGACAGTCACCAGAGATTATCTTGAATATAAAAATTAACAACTCGTTATTGGTAAAAACAATTTATTTTTAGCATCAAATCAAATGGTTTTGCCGCTAAATCCGCTAATCTATTTTGCTATTCTCTCATTCAGAAGATTCAATTAATTTCTATTTTAAATTTAAAATCAACTTTAATTATCCGAAGCATCCAATTACTTGACATTCTTATCATAGTCATCGTTAAACTGTTTCCGTACTTATACTGTTCTTTTTTTCAGCATAAAATGTATAATTAGTATCACATTATATGGTAATCAACCAGAATTTAACTTCAGGTTTAACATCGTGACTATTTGAAAAATATTTTACATATGAGGCTCTAGAAGGGTTTTTCAAATAATATATGAAATTTTTCGGAATGTTTAATAGTTCGGGAGCCAGCAACAGAAAATTTCTTATGAACAGTGCCGCAGGACCGTGGGAAATATCTGGGGCATGACCCGGGGTAGTAACGTGGATCTACACCCCACCCATGATCGCCTATGGAGCCGTAGTTTCGTGGCCCAAGAGTCAATAAAAAAAATGGCAATGCTTAAGCTGAGTCAGGTACAGAGAACTGCCTGTCTAATCATAACGGGAGCCATGAGAATAACTCCAACCAGGGCCATGGAAGTAATGTGTGCTTGCCACCCCTAGATATTAATCTCAAGGAGGTGGCTCTTACTACATTGCTAAGGTTCAGAGTCGTCTGGTGTGCAAGCCAGAGCAGAATGTGGAGAGACTAAACCCCGCCTGTGGGAGACAGTCGGAAGGCTGCCACTACTGCAGGCCGGCGCAGACAGCATTCCTCTCAAGTTTGTCTTCGACAAACTAACTATATGATGTATAAATAAAAACAAATAAGCCTATAACCGACATTTTCGTGGATGGCTCAAAAACCCAAAAAGGAGCAGGATGTAGAATTTACTCCCGAAACTTGCGAATTGAACTTAAATGGTCTATAGAGGAATACGCAAGCATAGTTCAGTCTGAACTTGCTGCTATATTCATAGCCACAAAAGAGATTGTTTGCAGGAATACTGAAGACAAGGCTATTAAAATCTACACGGACACTAGACAAGCATTACTAGCCCTGACACGTTATAAACTTACAGCCAGGTCAGTACTAGAATGCCACAATTCACTGGAGGATGGCGCCCGCAAAAAAAGATTTTCTGTGTGCAGAGCTGAAGGACAGGCCCAGAGCAAAAGTAACAAATTAGCGTTCAAATTGGCTAGAAAGGCAGCAGGTACAAACATTATGGGAGCTGGTCCTTCAAACCTACCTATCGCGACGACGCATACATGTGAAAAAAAAGATCACCCATGATGACTTGTTACCAAATTCTGTTTCGTAGCGTAAACACCTCTTTTCCAACTACTTAGATTAACTACCATCCAGTGGTGTCCTTGGTCCTTAATACTAGAAAGCCGCTTAAAAGAGAAGGAAATTCGAAGTAATTTATAGACATAATTTCGACAGGTTCAGGTTTTTTGCAGCTTGTGTGTAGATAATAGATCTGTAATTCTGTTTTCTTATTTTTCTTCTCTATTATACCGTGGTCAGGATCAATTTCTAAATGACTATGTCCAGGAACCATAAACCTGTGATCTAAAGTAAACATGAAAATAAAATCGGAATTTCTGTTTTGACCTCCAATATATGATGTGTTTCGTGTTTACCGCTACGTAGCTTAGCAGATGCTTGTGAATGCAAGATGCAATCTGGTGCGCTCGTCTTTCTGCGATCGTCTCGTTCCATACATAGCACTCAGCCTCTCCAATGAATGTTCATAGCTGGCCTTTATCGTTTTCCTTCATAGGCCGTGATTCGATATCCCCATCAGCTTCAATATTCCCGTCCTGGGCAAGATGTATTGTCGTTTGGAACCTGCCACATGTGAAACTGGTGTCTACACACTCCGCTTTTTAAAAGCTAATTCCAACTTATAAAACTCTGAATAAATTTTTATAGAAGGAGAATTTTCGTTATTCTCACAAAACAAACTATACATTGTTTGCATTTACAAATAAGAAAGTAAATATTTCTTGGAAGTAGTCCTTCTAGTATAGTGGAACCATCAAAAAGTTCTTAAGACATCTTAGGGAAACAAATGGATCTATATGGGCAAGAAGGAGGAATCACACCTCACGGACCCACATAGATTTTGAGGTAGTAACGCTATAATACAATACAGTAATTATCAGGCGGGAAGAGATTGCTAAACTGCCGATATATGTTGCTTTTATGCCTGTCTGTGTCTTCTTAATAAATTATAGAACCTACACCTAGGGAAGGAAAGCTCCATAATTCTCTGGGCTTCGTTCACGAACCTACACATTTTTGATGTTGTGTCAATGGAAACCATAATTGAAAAGACACATGAAAAATGGCATGTGATCGCCTGTTTCTTGCTAGCACGTGTAGACCTACCCTTGCAAGAAGATAGGGGTAGAAATTTTAGTTCAATAAATCATAGAGAACCCTAATATTTGGTTTAGCTCTTCGTTCCTCCAAAGTATCAATTCTAAGTATGTCCTCTAGTATGGAGTATGTTAAGTTGGGGGGTTAAAGTTATGCTGGACTTATTCTAAGCGGTTCTTATAGATCTGGCCATTGGGAAACTGTATGAAAGACGCATACTCTAAGTGAGACCGGAATATTTTTAAAATCTGAACAGACTCGCTTTAAGAAACTTAAAACTTAAGAGCCTTAAGCGAAATTTCAGCTATATGATCTGAAACATTTAAATACTTAGTAAATAACACGCCATGGTCGTGAATAGAATCGCCGTGTGTTAATTGTGATTTTTTAATGAGATACGGAAACACCATGTCAGTCCCAGACCTATTGAACAACATAAGGTTACAATTCTTAATGTTAAGTTCCATACCATTCATATTGCACCACAGAATAAGTCTATCAAGATCAGCATGTAGTGTCAAACTATCGATATCATTTATATGAATGTTTAGTAGTGTCCTAAACTACCTGTGTTCTCTCGGTCGAGTAACTCTCCAACCATGAGAGCGTAGCATCACCAAACCCCAGACGCTGGATCTTGTAAATTAGCATTTTATGATTCACTCTGTCGAACGCCTTGGAGAAATCTGTGTAAATAGAATGGACCTGACGGCCACTCTCCAAGGCGACCATCAAATAGGTGGTGTAATACAATAGATTTAACTCCGTGGACTTCTTTGCGAGAAAGCCAAATTGCCGGTCTAATACCCTGATATTCAGGAGGAGTGACAAGTGTTCCGTTACAATGTTCTCAAACAGTTTAGGACTTATACTCAAAATATTTATGGACCTACAGTTTTATATGTTGGATTTATCATGAGATTTGAAAATTGGTGTAATGAAGCTGGACTTTCAGCAACAAGAAAATTTCCTCAATTGAAGAGACAGTTGAAAATGTGAAAAAGAGGACAAGAAAGTATAAAGCTGGTCTGAAAACCATAGAGTGCAAACAGTCGCCGTCGGGCCCAGGTCCCTTGTTTACAACTAGTGAGTCCAGTTTCCCATAAACATCAGATATTCTTATATGATCGAGAAATATTTAAGGTATTATATGATAGCCCTTTAGTTGGTATAACACATGCTTTTCGACTATATACACTGGCAAATAAATTAACTATTTCTTGGCCTTTACAGCTTTTTATATTATTGTACACAAATCCCTTTGGCAGATCTTTCGACTTAGATTTAGAACTAACTTAGTTATAAAAGCTTTTTACTCTCTCGTTAACAAGATCCTCTTCGACAAGACACTATAAAATGGTTATGTGAGTTCTTACTTAAAATTTTGCATTCTTCCTTTAACCTACTAAACGCCTGATAGTTTTCCAAAGTTGGGTGCTTTTTTTATCGTTTGTGTGCAGTTTTCTTCAGAAAAATATTATGCCTAAGTTCAGGGAAATACCTGCCAGTGCACAAAGACATGGGGAAATATGAAACAATCTGAGGTAACACAGGACAAGATAATTTTGCTTTTGAGGCGTCCTATAGCAGCTGCCAGGCATCGATATTTAGAAAGTTGTATAACAATTTAAGTATGATCTAAATGATTAAGTTATATTCAAGCAACTAGCATCTATTGCTATGTAAGTTTTCTTCGGCCGCTCTTAGTGAGTTAGGGAGACGTCACCAAGCCGGTCCTATATTCTATGTAACATAAAATCCATAAGAATTTAATACAAATATGCAAAAATACTAAATATCTTGAAATTTTGAAAATGTGTAATAGACAGTTTCACAATTTTTTAGAATGACCAATTTTAAGATTTTATAGGAAAAAATTCGTCGATAAATTTTGTATTAAAAATTACTTGGGTGTTAATATTATTAAGGCTTAAGGCATCTAGCATATTGTAGTCTTCTAATTGAAATAAGAGTGAAGTCACTAACGAGTATTCCCTCCTCGAGCTTTAATTACCACTTGTATCCTTCTCGACATGGTATTAATTTGTTTTAATGTTTCTTCAATAATTGCATTCCATTCCATTCATTTTGTGCTGCAATCCGCAGTTCTCCCATTATACATACAGGGTGATCCACCATAAATTCAGACTTTTAGTACTTTTCCTGAACCATCAGAATCAAATCGGGGTTATTCGAGCCGCTTTCAAATTGTAATAAACACTATTTTATTTTTATTACCTTATCACTCCTTGTTTTGAAACTATTCCTTAGTCAAATCTGACGTCTTATTGTTTATGTTTATTGTAGTCAGGGTTACCTTATGACATTTTGGCGAATAATAGAACTGTTAAGCTGGATTTACAAACTTGAAAAGTTTTCCATGTTGCGGTTCAGTTAACAGTTGACATTTTAATTCAAAATGAACCAATCAAATTATGCAATTCAATTTATAAATTCAGTGGCTAAAAAGTTAGCTTATTTCGGTGATGTTTGCTAAAGTTGGTAAATAACAAATTGTTATGCTCAATTCAGAGAGTTCGTTCCAACCAATGAAAAATCACTTTTGTATCACGTGGTCGCTGTCAATGTTGAATGCTAAGGACGATTTGACATTTGACGTCACACACTGGCATTATTTTGGTACAAGATATAAAGACCTGATAACTTTCTCAACTTGTTGATAGTGTTTATAGATGCGAAAAAAATAACTGTGAACTCTGAACCTCCCCAACTGCAAACTATGAACTCAATATTGCCAACTTTACGAGTTTATAAGTCCAGTGAATTTCAGTTGCGTTTATTAAATATATTATTATACAACCATCCTTAAATACATAAAATACTTAACTATAACGTAAAATTTTAACATTTACACGTACCTATGTCGACATTTCTCGTTTTCATAGTGGTGGCTCTCGGATTTTCTATTACCAATTCATAATTACATGTATGTGTAACTATAATTGCACTTGTTTTATTATGCATAGAATAATGCTTCTAGCATCATAAGTATACTTTGTCTGCAACCATCCTTCAACATTACTTGTCTATTATTAAACGGTTGTAGATCAAATGTTGTAACTGCTAGAAGCATTTAAACTACTAATTAATTATCATCCTGTCCTAAGTTTGAACTTGAACTTGAAAAATATTACGTAAACATTCAAGTTAAATTTTATAAACAACGGTAGCGAACAGCGCAGGCAATTATGAACCTTAAAGTTACAATGGTCAGCAGATTTTATGATATAAATAGTCAAGCGGACCATCAGTCCGATAGGCTTTTGTCTCTCACCTATTCCGCTCACCCACTGTAGTCCACAGGGACGTAGTAGGAGTTCTAACCATAACCTAATCTTCAGACCCAACTGGGGAGGTGTAGTTCACAGGAACGTATCTATTGCGGGATGTCTGCCAAAAAAGAACTAAAGTCGAATCTACTATAGATCTGTCAAAATTCTAAGTCAAGTGACTTTTAAAGCTAAACAGTTATAGTAGCTGAAAGTGCTGAGTGAAATTGAGATAAACCAAGAACCTTAAATAATTATCTCATGAAATAACCAGACCTAACCATAAATTAAAACACAACACCGCTCTTAAAGAATTTTATTATAATACAGAGACTAAGACTTATAAACAGTTCAAACCATACTTCAACCGAAAAAGCATGCGTGTTTTAGTAATCGGGTATAATGTAACCTCAGTCTTTGATCGATAGGCGTTGTTGTTGTTTTTTCATTACGTCTTTAATCAATTGACGTTGTTATTGTGTGACCGAAGTGCCTTCTTCGATTCATAATCTGAGCTATATAACCTGCACGCCATTCAAGGTATCACGGATAAGTAGTCGTGCCAATATATTTATCTAAAATCATTTAGTAATGGTAAGGCCATTATGCTATGCGTAATACAACTAGTGCAATTATAATTATTCATGAAACAACAAGTGTAATTAAAAATTCGCAATAGGCAATCCGAGAGCCATAATTATGGAAACCAGAAATGTGAACACAGATATATGTTGACGTCTCAGTGGACGTAAATGTAAAAATTTCGCTTTCTAGTTAAGTATTTTCTGTGTTTAAGGATGTTTGTAGATTAAGTATATTATTAGACTAGCGTATAATGAACTACAATACATTTTGATGATTACACACTCGCTTCAAGCGGGTCATGTTATAATCACCCTCGTTAATTCTGGCTTACATAATTTAAAAACCAGCTAAAAATAATCACAAAAACCTTTATATTTTGTAAATCAGGAAAAAGTCTCCACCATGCACATTGGTGTTCCATTTCAAAATATGATATTTAACAAAAAACACAATAATTAATGATGGTCAATAATTATTATTTTCCTCTAATCCAAACAAAGACGAAGATATTCATCGGTACAATACGGTGGATCACCATGTACTTGAAACGGGATTTCTTCGTCGTATGCGGCGTTCAAGCTCCACAGGTGCTCTATCGGATTCCGGTCTGGGCTCTATATATGGTGACCAATCTAATATTTGAATATGAAACCCATTGGAGTCGCTATATATATAATTATGTGCATTAATACGAATATGGCCGATATGCGGCAAAACTTGATCTATGGCCTGTTGTTTTAGATATACGAATCACCCCTCAATCATCCGACATCCAATTACTTCCAATAGTTTGCTGCGCGCCACCAAATCATAAGTTATTCCAAAAAGCATTTAAATAAATTCAAAACGATTTTAAATCATTGCAATACCAGAATGGTTTGAATAATTCCATAACTATTTAAATCGTTCCGATGTTCGAATCATTTTGAAGGATTCGAGTACAAAAGCTATTTTCCATGTTCCCACCAAAAGGTGCGGCTTGATACACATCAGTATCTCAACTAATAGTGATCTGTTCTTAGAGAGGTTTCCTAATCTTGTCGATTAAAACGATTGCGTTATGACGTTATGATGCACTTTGCAGTACGTAGTGCATAATATAGGTCAAGCCTTATTACAACTCAACTCAAGGTAAGTACAATATGAGTATGAGTGAATGCAGTGCATTTTCTTACCGTCTCATACTCATGAATGTATCAGGTAATGGCGAAGGGGGAAACAGAGCATCACTGTAATGGCTTTTTTATTTCATATACGATTCAAAAACCAGATCCCAATTGCATATTGATTATTATCAATGGCCAGAACTGCTGATTATCATCATTTTTCAATAGCGCAAATACTTGTTTATTACCTTTTTACCTATTTTATTGCAATAAAGTCGATTTTTAAATCCCTCCCTAACTTTCTGAAAAATATCTTTTGAAGTACCTCGATAATCATCAATTATTTTCTGAGGCATTTCTTCCAGAGAAGCTGGCTGGCATTTGTAAACTAGTAAATTAATATAACCCCATAAAAAGAAGTCCAGGGGAATAATGTCAGATGATCTTGGCAGCCACTACTTCCAATCCACTAGCTTGAACAATTTTGCTCCACCCACACTCTCACCACAGCATCATAACATGGGGGAACACCTTGTTAGTCTCTTTGGTTTTCAAGTTCATAAACAATCGAGGCACCTATAGTTTGTTGGAACTTTTCAGCATAAAATTAGCCGGTTCTGGAATCTGGCATATGGAAGAGGGTTGCCTTGAAAGGCCACGGTACTTAGGCCCCAGTGTACTCCCTGTGCGTCCTCCCTAGATCAACCAATCTGTCTAGGCCATCGCCCACCCTAGTGTTGTGAAGGTCATCGTGCTCTCAAAATGGATTCCCTTAGTTCGGAAACCGCGTCGCAATCGCAGAGCAGATGCTGTACTGATTCGTCCTTTTGTTGACAACCTCTGCATAGAGCTAACTCACGTAGACTCATTATGTAGCGATGTTTCCTTAGCTGGCAGTGTCCAGTCAGAATCCCCGCCATAAGTCGTACGTTCTTCCTTGACATACCCAGGTATACATTTGCTACAGATTCATTAGGGTAGCTCCCTGGTCAGTCGACAGTTAGTTGTTTCGTCCCATCTTGCCCTAAAGTTTTGATGGGTGATTTTTTTATCATAATAAGTATCAATAACGTCCCGATAGGTAGGTTTGAAGGGCCGGCTCCCATAATATTTGAACCGACTGCTCTTCTAACGAATTTATCCGCTAATTTGTTACCTTCACACTGCGCATGTCACAGAGAAATTCTGTTTTTGCGGGAGGCATCCTCCAGTGAATTGTGGCATTCTAGTACTGACCTGGCTGTAAGTTTATACCTTTTCAGAGCCAGCAAGTAAAGACTGAACTATGCTTGCGTGTCCCACCATAGACCATTTGAGTTCAATTCGCAAGCTTCGGGAGTAAATTTCACAGCCTACTCCTTCCTGTGTCTTTGAACCATCAACGAAAACGTTAACTGCCAGTTAATTGGCCGGTTAAATTTCCTTCAATAAAAAAGAACCTATGTTAATTGTTTCTCCCACTATTCCTGGCCAGACATTGACTTTTTGGGGATATTGATTGTGCCACTCTGTAAAAAGATATGGATAAACGTCACTCCAGTAGCGACAAATTTATTTATCCACCTGACCATTTAGGAAAAAAGAAAACTCATCATTGAAGCAAATGTTTTTTTTTATAAATTCGGGTGTGCCCCCTCATATTTTATAAATTCGGGTATTCAGATCATCGTCGCCAGACTCTTCAAAAATTTTGGTAAGAGTTAAATTTGTGCATTTTCATTACTAACTTAACAAATTGTCTGGATACGCCTCCTGTAACTGCTGCTAAATGGCACGTTAACACCTTTGCATTTATAGAAACTTGGCCAATAACCTCAGTCTGCATATCTTCATCCAAAGCTCTCGGTTGTTGTCTTTTGTATTTAACAGCGAATCTAGTATCTTGATGTGGCGGTTTTCAAGAGTTTGAAAACTAATTGGGATAGAGAAATAGTTCGGTGGCAAAGAGGGAATCCGAGAAGGAAGATTCCATAAGACAAAGCTACTGCAAAAAGTAAATCTAAATATGCCTGAAATCAATATTATCAATGGGTTAAAATCTAGTGGTATTTATGATCCTGAGCTAGGACGTCACAACCGATCAGCAATTTCCGAGAATATATTTCGAATTGATGAGTTGAGAAATTCAACAAGGCCAGTTGCATGTGCAAAATGAAATCATGGGTATGCAACACGATGGGCCGGAAAATACTGCAAACATAGACATTATCGATTCTGATGAAACTGCAAGCATCAGTGAAACATTAACTGATACCAATAAAGATAAACTGTGTGTTAATCTGCAAAATGAGAGCAATACGGACCGAAGCCAGTAAGATATTACAAACATGGACATTAACGATCCTGAATAGGCTGTAGAGAATGAAATGAATAGAGCTATAGTAGCTACGACTAATTCGCAAAACACAACTGATGCTGAGTCAACTACAAATCTATCGAGTGCTTCCAATAAGAACGAAGGGGTAAAAGAAGCTAAAATTTTTGAAGAAATTTTAATAACGATGGTGGAAAATAATAAGCAGGATGAGAAAAATCACAAAACAAGACTTAGGCTTTTTCATGGTGCTGAAATCATCACCTCAGGAGAGTACTTTAAAAAGAAGCAGGAGGAAGAAAATCGCCGGAAGAGAATAACAAGACACTTAATGCAGGACAGCTGTCATTAACTACGCATTCCAGAGTAAATAAGTCTACTAAGAAACCCAAGGCGTATATTCCGGCAAAAACAAACAAAGAATACTGAATATGATGCAGGCAAGACGAATCCAGACGTTTCGGACTCTGTATCTGAGTGGAATTTAGATGTTGATGATGACAATATTCGATCAAGCATTTCTGTCATTGTTTGAGATTATATTAAAGTGCACTACGAAGGCAAATATTATCCAGGAATGGTATTAGAAATATATACTAGCGGTATAAAAATATCCCACAGGATTAAAAGTGGACTGAAAGGTAAAGGATGAGGATGGCTCGAAAAGCCGGATGAATTATTGTATGATGAAGACGATATATTATTCAAATAATTAATCCCTCAAAATCTGTTACTAACAGAGCTCTTTTTGACGTACCTGAATTTGAAACTAGGCTACTACTTTTAGTATTCTAGGCTACCAGTTTAAGGGAGTATTTTAGGTTCTCAAAAATAATTCAGAGCTAAAGTTGATTTTTTTGTGAGCAAAGTGTTTTATGTTTTAGGATTAAACTATTTAAGTTTTCTACTTATAATAAACAAAAATTATGATAGGAAAAATAAATATAAGTTACTATGAACAAAAAACTGTCATTTAAATGCATGTTTGATGTTTAATTAGCTTACTTGTGGCATATTGCAATTAATTGTTTCCAATAAATTCAAAAATGTTTTACCGATATATTGTCAAATGTTTATAATGTGGCCCAGGGAACTTTTGTCTAACACACGATATTTTAGAGCTTGTGACAGATATACCTCCAATTTTCTTGGTAACTGGGCTACATGACATATAAAAAAATTCTCATAACTTTTTTAGCCATGTTTGAACACAGTCAAAGTGATGCTACAAGTCCCACGGACTCTCAAAAAATTAATTAAACCTAAATTAATCGGATTTTTGTTATATTAACTGCGTAAAATTTTAAGTTGTAAAAAGGTGACTTATTTAACTAAACCTACCTTGCATTCGAACTTAATTCAAATCAATTGATGAAGTAATTAATCTACTTATGCCAAATTCGAATCTGAAAAAGGAATTTTAATGAAGCCATAGGGCATATCTACGAGAAACTATGTCAAGTAGTTACTGTGGGTATTTAATACAATTCATTTAAGATAATTATAACAACGTAATAGCTTTTAACGCTGGCTTTCATAATTAGACGTTGAAACTTTGTACAGTGTTCCCTGCTTATACCGAAGACTTGCAACTTGGCTAATTAGTATTGGTTTACAAGTTAGTTTCACGGTAGACGTAATGAGCGAAAATTACAGCCTTCTCAGTATTTGCTGGAAGGATCTAATAAGAAAAACGCTAATTATTTTTCAAGATGCGAATAAACTACTTAATTATTCTTGTTCACAAACTGAAACGTCGGGCGGACCTCAGCTACTGTTTAATTAAAGATCTAAAAGGAAATACATATCTGTTTAATGATGGCTTAAAACGAGATTTTCCATATGGCAATTTAAAACGAAAATATTTCAAAACTTTTAGCAATTTGATTAGTCATTTTCTATAAGAAATTGTCGGGATATTTTGGGTGCCTATTTGATTTTTTCCTCCTTAATATAAATATTGTTCTATATCCACTTCCCATACTTGCAGATTATAAGCCGTACAGCATTTCCCTCGATATTTCCCGACAATTCTATATTTATTTGAACTTTGCCAGTTTGTTGGGATCGCCTGTAATTTAACGGATGACTTAGCCCTTCTTTATTTCCTTAAAAGAAGGGAATGATTCAATGAAAAGTACTAAATCGATTTCTTGCTTTACAATGGACGAAATATTTCGATAAAAGCAAATTGGAAGGCTTATTTTCATTTCAGTTAATTTAATCTCGGATTCGAATTTAACGATTCTATGAAAATATTAATTTTGTTCGATTTTGATTGCCGAGCAATTATATCAACATTTTACTATAGCGATTGCGTTTTAACTATTTATATAACGTAATGCGATAACTTATAAGTTGACATATTGTGTTTTAAAGATGAGACACAAAAGATTAGTTTGTGTCTATATCTGATAACAAAGATCAAATAGATCTATCCAAAAATGCTTAAAGTAATACCTGCAATAATTTATGAGTATATGTCATTATTAGAACAAAAATAGTGTAATTAACAATTATTATAGTAACAAACATTATAAGGTGTTTACAAAAATGAAATCACCCAAACCCTGCTAACCTATAAACAATTTAACTTAACTCTTTATAGGATACTGGTAACCAGTTAGTCTATTACGCCTATTTGAACGCAGGCTGATCGAATCTCCGACCAGATATTTTTAATTCTCAAGTTAATTAGGATGCAGTTGAAACATCAGTGGATCCCGACATATCCAAAGCATCTGGCATGACGGATTGTTAAGCAAATTGACAGCATACGGACTACCACCAGCACTGCTTTTATGGCTTTCCAATTTCTTAAGGGATCGAAGCATCCGAGTTGGTGTTGATGGACATCTCTCGGAGGAATTTAAAATCAATGCCGGAGTTCCTCAAGAGTGCATATTATCACTCACACTGTTCCTGCTCTATATCAACCATCTCTTTAATTCTCCTAGACAGGACAAACAATTATATTTACAGCTTTGCAGACGACAGCACTCTTATATCCTCATTCATCCCGCGAACTCCAATGACCGCTGCTCGTTCCCACCGCGAGCGAGAAAATCAGATTGCTGCCATTAATGAGGATATGAACGCCATCGTGAAAAGGGGTGTGGAAAATACTATCCAGTTTAACGCAGGAAATACTCGAGCAGCTGTCTTCTCAAAAAAAGCAAACACCGCAGGACCTTAGAACATTATTCAACCGTTTTCTAAATCATATCGATAAAATCGCATTCCTAATGAATAAATAATAAAATTCGCATCCACAGGCCACAGCGCTACAGCTCTAAATTTAATTGTCTGGCGCCTCGGGAAAATACCGAATTATCGTATGCGTGTCGTTGTGTCCGTAAAGTTCTGATTTTCTGGTTTTTCGTTTGTTACGATTCGTTTAAACTACAACTATTATCAATTCCGACACATTGACACTGGAGTCAGTAGACATATTCATTGGTGTTTGATATATTATGATATATTAAGTGTTGTGATTTATGGAATTATGAGCGAGAGAAAGAGAGTTTACCCGAGAGTGGTGCGATGAAAGAACAGCCAAACCAAAGAGAGCTGATGCTGATACTTTGCTGATACTCTCTCTAACACAGTCGCTAAATTTAACGTGGAGTTCTTATGCAAAAGTGACAAAAAACAAAAATATATACCTTAATAAACGTAAAACTTCAACAATGCTTCATAACCTCCGCTCGCGAAAGGCGGGTTTTCTTAACGATTTTAACGACTTTTGGGTAAAATTGGGCGTCGCCAACCCCAGAAAGCCCTTGAGAAAGGGACCCTTAAGGTTGTTTGATACAGGAACCACTCAGGTCTAGCTACGCCACTGGACAAGCGGTCATATCAGGGGGGATAATGGCAGCTAATTCAACCTCAGAGGTTATAATCATGGCTAAATTATCTTTAAATGAGGTGCCACTTGAACCACTTCCCATTAAGACACTTGTGGATATCACCTTTGCTTATGCGTTGAAGTTGAAGGGTTGAAAATACAATAAAAAATTGTCCCTCTAAAATCAATAATCGGCGGGCCGAGCGCTTTTCCAGATTTTATATTATATTATATGAAATTCGGCCACCCTATATTATAACTTAATGAATGCATTCAGCATTCAGCATCTAATAGTACAAGTAATTTGTCTCATTTAAACTAGTGCCATGTTGAGCGAGTTACTCTGTAAAATTATTTATATAATAATTAAACTTTAACATTGAAATAAGTATAAAATAGGTTTATTTAAAATAGAGTACTCTAAAGGATTCATATCATATCTACCTGATAAACTAGGTACTATTAACTCGAATATCAAACATTTATATGAGTCAACAGCTATATGTATATGTATCTCAAAAATAGGATAAGAAGTTAGACTCTTAATCTTTTCAAGGGTTCCTTTCCAATGGACAAAAATTAATAAATATTAAAATTTAATTTCTCGACTACAAAAACACCGAGACCCGAGACAACACATCACTCCCTTCTTTTTGAAAATGTGTAGAAATACCTATAAGTAGAATCAATTTATCACAATGAAGAAAAGTGAAAAAACTAAAAGAAAAAGAAGGAAGACAAGAAGACCAAAAACAAATAAGTAAAGATTAATTAACCCACAAGCTTTAGGCGAAAACACCTTAAACTTTTAATTAATTATTATTTTTTAATAACTTATTTTTGCCCGCATTTTCCTCGATATGTTAACCACCAAGTATCAAGTTTATATCACTTGGCTAAGCCCAAGGCTTTCACTGCCAGCAAGAGTTATCTTCTCAATTATTATTTCCCGGGTCTAAAAGTAATATCTCGATCAGCTGTGTATTATTTGTCACGTTCAAACCGCGGTTCAACTCAACGCCCGCTCGACAATTTTTTTGGTACCTTAATTTTGAAATATGTGGCTCTTGTGATTAATTAATTATTAACGGGAAACTATTTCCACAGATTTTGACAAGCTGTCATATTGTCACGAATAAAAAGACTAACAACGTCTCAGAGAAGAGTCGTGTCACGATTAGTACAATGACGGGGTGTTTTAGTTAGACTTAACGCTTCCCTCAATCTGCCACTGTATGTTTTATTCGTGATGACACGCCTTGCTTAGCGTGCAGGGGTGCAGTTCAGGGCGTCCGGGCCTGATTTACGACGGGTGAGAAGAGATGATAAAGAAAGCACTTTTAGTTATAACAATAACAATGTCTATTTGTCACAGACTTAATGATAAAACTTTAACAATGTCTATTGGTCAGAAATGTAATGAGATTCTATTATACCCGATTACTAAGGCGCGCATGTTTTCTCGATTTGAGGTATGGTTTGTAATTGTTTATAGGTCTTTGGTCACTGTCTTATAATTATAGTTTTTCTTAAGAGTTTTATGTTGAGTTTTATTTAAGTGCACTAGAATATTTCACTAAACTTAGACACTTGTCTTTCTTAGAACTCTGAAACTTATCCTTGACCGTGTGGCTAACCGGTACTAGGTTTGGGTCAGGAATAAAGGAGTAGAACCTGAAGGCAGCTGTGTAGCTAACCTAGGAGCGGATAGAACCCGAAGGCAGCTGTTTAGCTAACCTGGGAGCTGGTTTTAGGTGAGACAAAAGCCTGCCGAACTGAAGGATCGTTGGCGTATTTATATTAAAAAAGTGATGACCATTGCTTGCTTAAGGTTCATAATGCGCACGTTGTTTATAGTTTGCCTTTAATGTTTATGTAACAATTTCCAAGTTCAAACTTAGGACAGGGTGATATTTATTTAGTAGCTTATGCATTTTGGTAGATTACAATATCAACGGCGATAATAGCAGCTACTTGAAACTCGAAGGTTTTAATAGGGTTTAAATTACTTCTAAAATCAGATGAACCTCTTTCCATTTAGATACTTGGGAATACCTGTCACCTTTGCTTATGCGTTGAAGTTGAAGGGTTGAAGATACAAAAAAAAATCCACCTATAATCAATAATCGATAGGTCCTAGTGTGTAGATTTTATACCGCGATTCGGCTACCCTGTATAGTTAGTGAATGCATTCAGCATCTTATAAACTGCTGACCATTTGCTTTCGAACAAGGAATATTTCGCCTAAATTTAAAACTAAATATTTTCTTAACCAGACATGATATCGATTTTTGGTTTTTAATGGCTAATAAATTTGTCTCTTAAGAAGAAATTTCCAATTGTTGGATTTTTTGAAACTGTCAAATTTTTTTATATACAAGGTATCAAAGAAGACGATGATTTTTGCTCCAATTTCAATAGCATCTAACTTTCATAATAACTTTTTAAAATTTTGTCACTGTATATTAATTGAATTCCTGCTCCATAGCAAAGAAAATAGTCAAATTTTTGATATCTGCTATATTTTAAGAGATGCCGATATTTTTCTAAAACCTTGCTTTTTCAACTTTTTGGCAGTTAGGCCACACTGTGCATTGTATCGTGCAAACTTTGTAAGTGATTATTATACCTTACGAGAAGCTTGTTTATGTCCAGTAAAATAATTGTACCTAAATGTTGTGATGTGCAGTGGCGTACTTATAATCACATATGTCTGTGGTGTATGAGTATTTCACACTTTGTCACGATTGTTTTGTATTGGAAAATACTCACTCCCAAATCAAACACATTAAACTAGTGATATTTAATATTAACGGTTTTCAAAATAAGTTTAATTTTAGGAATAGTATTGTATTAGAAATAAATAAATAAAATGTTTCCAAAAATTAAATTAAAAAAATTATAATTTTTTTAAAAAATTTTTAGACACACTGTAAAATATACAGGTGTAAATACAGTGCAATATTAAAAAATTTAAAATAAGGAAAAAACATGCTTAATCTAGAGGCGAGTACTTTCCAATACAAAATAATCGGAAAAATTGTGTAGTAATTATAACTATTATAAGTACGCCACTGCACATCACATCATTTAGGTAGGAATTTTTTCACTGAACATGAACAAGCTTTTCGTAAGGTATAATGATAATTACTTATAAAGTTTGCACGATACAACGCACAGTGGGGTGTAGCTACCAAAAAGTTGAACAAAGCATGGTTTTACAAAAAATATCTCTTAAAATATAGCAGATATCAAAAATTTTACAGACCGCTTTCATTGCTATGGACCAGTGATTCAATTGACGTACAGTGACAAAATTTTAAAAAACTATTGCTATTGAAATTGGGGCAAAAATCATCGTCTTTTTTGACACCCTGTATATAAAATTTTTTGAAAATTTTAAAAAATCCTCGAAAAAAACCAACATTAGAAAGTTTTTCCTAAAAGATAAATCTATTAATCATTAAAAACCCTGGGTCGATATCATGTTTGCTTAAGAAAATATTTAGTTTTAAGTTTAGGAGAAATTTTCCTTGCTCGCAAGCAAATGGCCAGCAGTTTAGTACAAGAACTTGTCTCATTTAAACTAGTGCCAAGTTGTGCGAGTCACTATATATAAATTATTTATATAATAATCATACTGTGACCAGGGTTGTGGTGTTTAAAACAATTGTTCAAAACATGTTTAAAACACTCGCAAAAAAATCATGTTTTAATCGAGGTTGTTTTAAACAGTTTAGAACATGTTTTTAACGTGTTTTATAAACACTTGTTAATTTCACATTTGTTTTTTATTACTTTAAATTAAAAGAAAACTAGCCAATATTTATTTTTATTTGATATCTAAGTAATACGAGTATATTATAAGTTTGATATAAAAGTAAATACACTTAAGTAATTAAGTAAGGTCTTAACGAAAATAAAAACAACATTTCTTTTAATAAAAATTTGAAAATAATAACATAAATTTAAAATATTAATATTATACAGGATCCTGCAATAGTCTATCAGGCGTCCATAATAAACCTATTTACAGGAATACAATAAAAAGTTAAATATAGATAATTAGTTATAAAAGTTCTTTGAATTTCTCTATTGCAGGACCCTGTGTAATATTATGCAATTATAGTTGTTATATTGCCAATATAACAACTATAAAACAAAAAACAATGTAACAAGTACAAGTAACAATAACAATACAAACTTAAAAAACTCGAAGTCTACAGTTTGTGTTTTTATTCTTCTTCTTACCGGTCTTAGCCGCCGGGACTATCGGCCAATATCTTACTGATAAAGTCGAGGATAAAGTACTATTAGCTCGGCTATCGACCATTTATTTGAGTCAGCAACGATTTATTAGTAATTATAGAAAAAATATGTATTTTTGAAAAAGTCAAAGTCTCTTAATATTTTCACACCCTACTTTTCAACGGCTCCTTTTCTATTTAAGGAAAAAAAATAATAAATATTAAAACTTTGTTTCTCGACAACAAATGCCCCGAGAAAACATATCACTTCCCTTCTTTATGAAAAAGTGCAAAAATACTTAATGAAACTATAAGTAAAATTAATTTATTAAAATGAAGAGGGAAGTGAAGAAAACTAGAAGAAAAAGAAGAGAGGCAAGAAGATAAAAAAAATAAATAAAGTTTAATTAACCCACAAGCTTTATGCGAAAACGCATAAAACTTTAAATTCTCAGAAAAGAGGAATACTAAATATAATTTTTGTTTACTTGGCCTCCTAACCTAAACCTACCCCACATATTTTAGGAAATACACCAATGTTTTCTAATGGTGATCTCTAAACTAATGTTCAGTTGAACCAGCCATTCTTTTCGTGCTAATTATCAAATAAATCAATTAAATCATGCCAAGATTTAGATCGGCTGATATTTTCATTGCCACAATGATTAGTGTGTTTTCTAAAATCACCTCTCTATATGAAGCGAAATATTCTCAAAGTTGTTCCACGCATTTTCCAAAAATGTCTGCGTTTTCTAATAAGTAACATAAACGATTCCCTATGAAAATGCATATTGTGCAAGCTAGTAATTTATTTGGTTCCTCCAGATTGGTACAAACTAACCTAAACTAACCTAAATGAGCCATAAGCGAAATTAAAGTAGGTACGCGTAACTCTACCAGACTAACCACAAGTAGCCCAGACTACCCAAATCTAACCCAAGAAATGCAAATAATACAAATATTTCAAGATTTGTCTCATTATTATCGATAAAAAAATTGCGCCAAGAAAAATTTTACATAATTAAAAAGCAATTTACTATGCAAATCGAATTATCTATTGCTTCTCTCATTCTTATAACAGGTACTTATCCGCTATTCTAAAGTAGAATATAAATGGACATTTTTTTGTTAATTAGAAATTTTTGCAATAAAGTAACGGTGTCATTTAATTTATTTTGTCTTACTAAACCAGTCTGTTGTAGAAAATAATAAGAAAAAGTTTTTATAGCACTTTTCAATTAATGAAAGGAAATTCCTATTTTCCTCGATATTTTCAATAAAATAAAGCACTCGATAAAGCAGTTTCATGGAAGAAAACTTAAGATATATACTAGCAATACTGAATAGAATCTTCCTATAGTACGCTCTTTTTTCTAACATTCTAACTAATTTCCGTTAAAGGAGCCGTAAATTTTGTTAAAAAAATTAAAACATTTCTTAACAGTAATTTTTTATTTACTACCTATTTATAGTCTAACCCTACTACTCTCTAACTCTAACTAACTAACTCTAAAAAATTGTGAAATCATTAAGGTTAGACCAAACCTTAATGATTTCACAATTTTTTAACGTCTTAGAGAAAATCTGCTACGACGATATGCAACATATTAAAAGGAATCCTTTTAATATGTTGCTTATCGTCCTTCGAAATTGTGCGTGCCATTAGTCCCAACCTGTCACGTAAGTTTTAACCAAGGTTTTAACTATTTTATTTTTTTCATTCATTTATTCAGATTCATATATCTTGTAGATAGCAGCAGGAGCTTTTAAATGAATTATAGTTTTTAGTTTATCTTCATTAAGCCATTTTCGCCCGCACTTTCCTCAATATGTAAACCAGCAAGTAGGTATCAAGTTTAGATTAATTGGCCTAGCAGGAGGCTTTCACTTCAAGTAACAGTTATCTTCTCAATTATTATTTGCCGGTTCTAAGAATGATATCTCTATCAGCTGTTTATTATTTGTCACGTTTAAACCGAGGTTCAACCCAACGTCCCCTCGATAATTTTTTTGTCCAAACCCATATTATTTAATAAAATTACCTGTTGATTTCTCCCATTATTTAAGACTTAAATAAACTGAAAATTTAACTTAGTATACTTAGCTGCCTGAAGATTTTTTTGATTGAGCTTATATCTCTCAAATAATAAGTAGGATAAGCTTTTTAATAGAAACATATACTTTTGACAGTTCACTTTCGCGCGTATTGTTAGGGCCACTAATTTGAACTCCGATTAGCCACTTTAAGCGCACACTAAAATAATACCACTCTCTTGAATGTGTCAATTCAATATCAGTATGACGTTAATTACGTTTAAAATAATATTATGATTGTGTTTTTTTTGTAGAATAAAACTCATTAAAACATACAATGCTGTATCAAAATCTGCGTTATTATTATAGGCATGAAGGTAAATATTTATTTAGAAGGCACTGTTTGATGAACAGATGTCGTTGATGCCGTATATCATATTACGAAACATATTACAAAAAGTACCAGCTCAGCTCATGTATGCATATTTTCCGCTAGTTTGCATCGTCGCGAAATAATACCCGTATCCTGCCAAACCATAATTTAATTACGGAATAATATTCATATGAAACTTTCCTATACTGGGATTATTTTTTATAATTAATACTCGTTATCTTTACACGATTATTAGATTCAGATCGGTTGCCAGATTATTATAATTATTAAGTGCGTAGGTATGTTGAAAGGAAGGCTTTAGTGAAATTGGATTTTAAGTTACACCAACACTCAATGATTACATTTTACTGATAAATACCAAAAGAAAAGTTGTCAAACTTACCGCTTTAATTGTAAGGCTTTTCTCGTCCACCAGCCGCAGCAGAAGTCCAAGTAAAGGCGCGAAATTTCAGAAAAGTATAACGCGCACCAACTGTAAACAAATAAGCAAAACTAAAACACTGCTTGGGGTCAAACAACAAGAGTCCGCGGAGCCTTATCAGTTAATAACCTCAACTAAATAACCTATCCCAATAAAAATACGTCACCGACTCGTTGACTAACTGATGACTTGCAAAGCGAAGCGTGTTCCCTCGCGAAACGACGATCTCGCAATGCGCTCGGATCGTGAAGCGGCGAGCTTACAGCCCTTCTCAGAGGCTTTTAGAGCTTTTGACAAAACGCGCAGAATGCCAAAGGCCCTTCTGGAGGGGGTGTAATGTGGGATGGCCATTCGAAGGGGGTAGAGGAGCGCCTCTCCATGTCAAATGGGTAATAAGCGAGAGAAACGGTTTTGATTGACACCGCGTGCTCACCATCTCGATTCGTCTAATTGGAATAGCTTTGTAGTGTTCTGACTTCTGACAGTTTGACTACTGATGTAGTTCGAGAGGTTTTTCAACAAGAAATTGATAGTTTGTGTCTATTATCAATGGATTTATGCATTTATGGATGGATTACAAATCTAATACGAGTAGAATTTTTGCATGGCAAAATACTTCAAAGAAATATGTTGAGCTTGTCATGAGGAAGAGATCGCTTCTTGCTTAATTGTCTCTTTCCGACATGACAAACTCATTTAAACGTCCAGCGCCAAGCCCACAGGGCGAATTCTCCTCATTTTTATAATTTTTTTGTTTTTTAGTAAATTTAAGGTTTTGAGTTAATTTTAGGACAATAAATTTTTTTTGCATTTTTTTTCTTTATTTTTTTTATGTGTGTCTTTTTCGATACAATGGTCTGAAAATGGGTCTGGGGTTTTAGGTTGTAAACCATTTCCTAGACCAGGTGTATCATTAAAGACAGGTACATGCTCCTTGCCTCCTTGTTTGCTTTTACAGTATTTTTTTCAGGTTGCTAGAAAAGAAGAAAGAATAATGAAAAAGGAAAAAAGCAGAAATGCGAATTTAGGAAAAAGGGGGGGAAAACAATGCTTATGTAATAATAGATAGCTGTTATTTTTCCTAAAATATTAATTGCAAATGCATTATTTTTCCTAAATTATTCTTTTTGTTACGTAAGTGAACAACTGAGCGTGTCAATTGTAGTGAAAATACCTAATTGTGCTGGAGATTTAAACTTTGGGAACATGGCTAAAGAACAGTATACTGAAAAAAATTAACTTTGATAGTAACGACTAAACTGGCTTTCCAACGACTTTTCTGCCAAGTCGAGAACACATGCTTGGTTTCCAGTAACACCTCATGAGATTCAAAAATTTATCACTCTTGTTGGATGGATGGGCTTAGATTCCCTTAGGTCGGAAAATAATGCCCGGAAACTGAGTCGAACTTTTAATGCGATAATTTCACTGGCAATCAAACTCACAGACTTGAATGCAGATGGAGAAATGTATTGAGAATTATCAGAAGACCCCGGAAGAAGGCCTACAAGCTCTACACGAACCAAGGATATATACTTGAAATATGATGGTTTATGGCGGTAAATCGAAAGCTCCTGAAGAAGAAAGAATAATGAAAAAGAAAAAAAGCAGAAAGGCGAATTTAGGAGAAAGGTGGGAAAAAGAATGCTTATGTACTAATAGATAGCTGTTATTTTTACTAAAATATGAATTGCAAATGCATTATTTTTCCTAAATTATTCTTTTTGTTACATAAGTGGAGAAGTTTTTGTCTTTTGAGCAACTGAGCGTGTCAATTGTAGTGAATATTTCCCTCATGTATAAAAAATCCCATTAGAGGAGTGCAGTTCTCGGAAAATTACAGCGATAATTGCACTGTAGAAACCGAAAGAGCACAGCGATAATTGCATCGTACGTATCTATGGCAATTCCATTGTAAAATTACGATGACAGCATTTATAAATAACGTCAAAGTCAAGTGAATATATATTAAGTATTAAAAATGCCTCGTTTCGGATTAAAAAAATCGTATTCTTGTGTCTCTTTACTTTGTTTGCAGTTACATGTACGTTTTTGTATTAAAAAAATAATAAAAATGTATTTTTTAAAACCATGTCCTTATTCGGGAAATATTCCCTCGAATTACACTCGTGCATCAAAATAACCAGATAATTTTGCATTCGAGCGTGTTGTCTTAGAAAAACTGCATTCGGTCATTTTCATATTTTGGAAAAAGAGCCCTCCACCTTCGGTGTCGGGCTCTTTCTCCAAAATATGAAAATGAACTCATGCAGTTTTTAGACAACACGCTGTCATGCAAAATTATCGGTAATTTTGATGCACTTGTGCAATTACTTACGAAAATACCTAATTGTGCTGGAGATTTAAACTTTGGGAACATGGCTAAAGAACACTATACTGAAGAAAAATTAACTTTGATAGTAACGACTGAACTTGTTTTTCGACGACTTTTCTGCCCAGTCGAGAACACATTCTTGGTTTCCCGTAACACCTCATGAGATTCAAAAATTTTCCGCTCTTGTTGGATGGATGGGCTTAGATTCCTTTAGGTCGGAAAATAATGCCCGGAAACTGAATCGAACTTATAATGCGATAAATCCACTGGAAATCAAACTCACAAACTTGAATGCTGGTGGAGAAATGTATTGAGAATTATCAGAAGACCCCGGAAGAAGGCCTACAAGCTCTACACGAACCAAGGATATATACTTGAAATATGATGGTTTATGGCGGTAAATCGAAAGCTCCTGCATTTCAGATTTCTGAAGAAGCCGTCGTGTCACTGACAGAAGGTCTATTTAGTCTATTAAATCAGGGAATAACTATATACACCAATAGTTATTTCACTATAATACCGCTTGACTATCGTTTGAGATGCAGAAACACTATTTTAATACTCAAACCGAAAATACTTGCCAAAGTTGTTATAAACGCTAAATTAAAAAGGGATGAAATGTATTTTACGAAAAGTCAGAATGCTCTCGACCAAAGCATCAGAACTGAAAACGACACCCAATAAAAGCAGAAAAAATACACCGATGGTGAAAACGTAATGTATGGCGACGCTGCGCGCTGATCTGATGCGTTGCTATACAAGATGGTCATTTGAAATCAATTAGGGGACAAGTTCAGTAAATACTCATTTCTCTAACATCGAATATAAGACAAAGAGGAAGGTGACCATCACGGAGTTTAGAGAAAATATAATTAATGCAATGCTTAGCCGAAATTGAGCTGTAGCGCAAGTTGAAGCTGGCCCATCAAGAAAGCGAAACGCGCCTCCTGAACCTAAAGATTAGTTGATGCAGAATAAAAAGAAACAATCATTTCTTACCTGTGGTCTATATTTGTATTTTATTTGCTATTATCTGTTTTCTTTTCTTGATAAATCATTATAATAAATAGGCTTTGTTTTAATTAGAACTTTTACGGAATTTATATGATAACATCTCATCCAACCTACATCCCAGTTTTAGATGAAATTCGAGTAGGCCAGAGCATATGTATCATTATCTGGCCTAAAGAAGCTCTGACGGCATTAGGAAAAATTTTAGACCACATTTTTTTCCAAAAAGAAAAATATATTTTATGGTTATATCCAAGTAGCCCCGTGATGAGGCTACTTGAAAGCTTGCTTTTAAAAGACTTAATTTGCATGTAAAACCGCTATAGGGGCTAGATGAAAACGAGAGAATTAAACTATTTGCACTGTGTTTCATGAAAATCCATTAAAAACACACTTTTTTGTATTGTTTTATTGTCAGATAAATCTTAAAATTATCAAAGCAGGTATTACAACATAAACTAGAATTTTAAAATTAATTCGAAAAGGTACTGAAACCCTTTTAGTTTAAGATTAAAAACCGGTGACTGGGTAGCAGCAAGAAAAAAAAATAAACGTTTATTCCAAAAGTTCCTTTAATTTTAATTGACCCCTTCTTAGAATTTCACTGATGGCTAGTTTCTTTATAATTCCACCTCTTTCAACAAGCCCAAAATCATCGTTAGCAATTTTTCATTTTAAGACTTGTGGCCGTTTTCTTGAGGGGAAATTATTTCAGTCACACAAACTTCTTGGAAGTTCCACTTTCTGCTTTCAAGTCCGCAAAAACATAATCACCGCATTTTATTTCCGCGGCGACACCGTTGCTGTTTTCACTACATCTGTTGCTTCGCACATATTCTCGTTCTCAGAGTCGTCATCAACGAGCCCATCTCGAGAAGGCTCGTCTTTAAAAAGATGATTTTCTAGGTTAGAAAATGTTTCTGTCTGGTGTTTGCATTTTCGTAGTTCGAATGGTAATACGTCTTCATCACTTTCAGAACTTGACAGTACTGACTTTCTCTTTAATTTCGGTCTTATTTTTCCTTCGGTTTATTTTTTGGGATTCGTGTGGACGATTTCCTCTTGACGAATATTTTTGCCCGATTCTACTGACAATTTCTTTCTTCGCCCTACACACGTTCCTGTCATTCCGAATCTCAGCAGCTCACAGCACTTCTCAGAGGCTTTTAGAGCTTTTGACAAAACGCGCAGAATGCCAAAGGCCCTTCTGGAGGGGATGTAATGTGGGATGGCCATTCGAAGGGGGTAGAGGAGCGCCTTTCCATGCCAAATGGGTACTAAGCGAGAGAAAGGGTTTTGATTGACACCGCGTGCTCACCATCTCGATTCGTCTAATTGGAATAGCTTTGTAGTGTTCTGACTTCTGACAGTTTGACTACTGATGTAGTTCGAGAGGTTTTTCAACAAGAAATTGATAGTTCTTGTCTATTATCAATGGATTTATGCATTTATGGATGGATTACAAATCTAATATGAGTAGAATTTTTGCATGGCAAAATACTTCAAAGAAATATGTTGAGCTTGTCATGATGAAGTGATCGCTTCTTGCTTAATTGTCTTTTTCCCACATGACAAACTCATTTAAACGTTCAGCGCCCTGTGGGCTACAGGGCGAATTCTCCTCATCTTTATAATTTTTTTGTTTTTTAGTTAATTTAAAGTTTTGAGTTAATTTTAGGACATTAAAATTATTATTTTCAGCTTTTTTTCACTTTTCTGAATTATTTTTTTTTTGGTATGTGTGTATTTTTCGATACAATGGGCTGGAAATGGGTCTCGGGTTTTAGGTCGTAAACCATTTCCTAGGCCAGGTGTATCATTAAAAGATATATACATGCTCTTTATTGGCTTAAGAGTCTTTTTTTTCAGGTTGCTAGAAAAGAAGAAAGAATAATGAAAAAAGAAAAAAAGCAGAAAGGCGAATTTAGGAGAAAGGTGGGAAAAATAATGCTTATGTAATAATAGATAGCTGTTATTTTTCCTAAAATAATAATTTTAAATGCATTATTTTTCCTAAATTATTCTTTTTGTTACATAAGTGAGCAACTTAGCCTGTCAATTGTAGTGAAAATATCTAATTGTGCTGGAGATTTAAACTTTAGGAACATAGCTAAAAAACACTATAATCAAGAAAAATTAACTTTGATAGTAACGACTGAACTTGCTTTCCAACGACTTTTCTGCCCAGTCGAGAACACATGCTTGGTTTCCAGTAACACCTCATGAGATTCAAAAATTTTCCACTCTTGTTGGATGGATGGGCTTAGATTCCCTTAGGTCGGAAAATAATGCCCGGAAACTGAGTCGAACTTTTAATGCGATAATTTCACTGGCAATCAAACTCACAGACTTGAATGCAGGTGAAGAAATTTATTGAGAATTATCAGAAAACCTCTATTCCCGCAAAAAGTAACTTCGTGGTGACTCTTTGGTGCCCTGGCGTGAAAGAGCAATATTCCGGCAGTACATACCAAATAAAAAAACCAAATATGGCATCAAGGCCTACAAGCTCTACACGGTCCAAGGATATATATACTTGAAATATGATGGTATATGGCGGTAAATCGAAAGCTCCTGCATTTCAGGTTCCTGAAAAAACCTCAATGTCATTAACAGAAGGTCTACTAAATCAGGGAATAACTATATACTTACACCAATAATTATTTCACTGTAATACCGCTTGCATATCCTTTGAAATGCAGAAACACTCATTTAATAGGTGCGTTTACAGTAAACCGAACATACTTGTCAAAGGTGTTATAAACGCTAAATTGAAGACGGATGAAATGTATGTTACGAGATGTCAGAATGCTTTTGATCAAAACATCATAACTAAAAACGACACCCAATAAAAGCAGAAAAAATACACTGATGGTGAAATCAGAATGTATGGCGACGCTGATCTGCTTTGCGTTGCTATACAAAATGGTCATTTGAAATCATTTAGGGAACAAGATCAGTAAATGCTCATTTCCTTAATAACGAACATAAGACAAACAAGAAGATGACCATCACGGAGTTTAGAGAACAGATAATTAATGCAATGCTTAGCCGAAATTGTGCTGTGGCCCAAGTTGAAGCTGGGTCACCAAGAAGGTGAAATGTGCCTCCTAAACCTAAACATTAGTTGATGGAGGATGAAAGGAAAAGAAACAAGAGGGTGTACCTTCGATGTAAAGATGTTATAAGAATTATGGGCGACAAAGATGGCAAGTCGGTGAAGTAAAAGCTTTTCAAGTTATAATCAATTATTCCATTTGCAATGTTTTTACTTGCCTCAAATGATTCAGTGCTACCCCCTAATATTATTGAATTCATATCTTACCTATGGTCTATATTTGTTTTTTATTTCCTATTATTCGTTTTTTTCTTGATAAGTCATTATAAAACGTTGTTTTCATTTGAACTTTTACGAAATTTATATGAAACCATCTCAGAAAATATTCATGCAACCTACATCCCAGTTTCAGATGAAATTCTAGTAGGCCAGAGCCTATGTATAATAACTAATCTATTTAAAATGTTGGTAAGGTGTGCGCGTTAGCGATACACAAGAACGAAGACTAAATTTAGTCAATGTTTCTTTTTAGGGAACGTAAAAAAGAGCTACTTGATAAGATTTTTGGAGACTTCCCTCTGGCATCAAAGCATAAAATTTTTTTAAAAACCTAAATTATCCTATTACACTTTCACTTTTGAAGAAGCTGTAAGGACATTAGAAAAATTTTAGACCTCTTTTTTTCCAAAAAAAATTATGGTCGTTTTCAGGTAGTTTAAAATTTTTAATTTGCAAGTAAAACCGCCATAGGGGCTTGGTGAAAACAAGAAAATGAATTTATTTGCACTGTGTTTCATGAAAATCCATTAAAAACGCAATTTTTTTATTATTTTATTGTCAGATAAACCTTAAAATTCATAAAGCAGTTATTTCAAAATAAAATAGGCACCAACATATATCAAACTAAAAAACATTCTAGAATTTTAAAATGAAATCTAAAAGTTACTGAATCACTTTGAGTTTAAGAATAAAAATCGTTAACTGGGGAACAGCAAAAAGAATTCAACGTTTATTCCAAAACTTTCTTGAATTTTAATTGATCTATTCTTAGAATTTCACTAGCCCTTCTGGAGGGGGTGTAATGTGGGATGGTCATTCGAAGGGGGTAGAGGAGCGCCTCTCCATGTCAAATGGGTAATAAGCGAGAGAAACGGTTTTGATTGACACCGCGTGCTCACCATCTCGATTCGTCTAATTGGAATAGCTTTGTAGTGTTCTGACTTCTGACAGTTTGACTACTACTACTGATGTAGTTCGAGAGGTTTTTCAACAAGAAATTGATAGTTGTTGTCTATTATCAATGGATTACAAATGTAATACGAGTAGAATTTTTGCATGGCAAATACATCAAAGAAATATGTTGAGCTTGTCATAAGGAAGAGATCGCTTCTTGCTTAATTGTCTCTTTCCCACATGACAAACTCATTTAAACGTCCAGCGCCAAGCCCACAGGGCGAATTCTCCTCATCTTTATAATGTTTTTGTTTTTTGGTAAATTTAAGGTTTTGAGTTAATTTTAGGACAATAAAATTATTTTCAGCTTTTTTTCACTTTTCTTAATTTTTTTATGTGTGTCTTTTTTGATACAATGGCAATGGTCTGAAAATTTTAGGTCGTAAACCATTTCCTAGGCCAGGTGTATCATTAAAGACAGATACATGTTCCTTATTTGCCTTTACAGTCTTTTTTTTCAGGTTGCTAGAAAAGAAGAAAGAATAATGAAAAAGAAAAATAGCAGAAAGGCGAATTTAGGAAAAAGGGGGGAAAAGAATGCTTATGTAATAATAGATAGCTATTATTTTTCCTAAAATATGAATTGCAAATGCATTATTCTTCCTAAATTATTCTTTTTGTTACATAAGTGAGCAACTGAGCGTGTCAACTGTAGTGAAAATACCTAATTGTGCTGGAGATTTAAACTTTGGGAACATGGCTAAAGAACACTATACTGAAGAAAAATTAACTTTGATAGTAACGACTGAACTTGCTTTCCAACGACTTTTGTGCCCAGTCGAGAACACATCCTTGGTTTCCAGTAACACCTCATGAGATTCAAAAATGTTCCACTTTTATTATATGGACTTAGATTCCCCTACGTCGGAAATAATGCGCGGAAACTGAATCGAACTTATAATGCGATAATTCCACTGGCAATCAAACTCACAAACTTGAATGCAGGCGGAAAAATGTATTGAGAATTATCAGAAGATGTGTATTCCCGCAAAAAGTATCTTCATGGTGAGTATTTGGTGCCTTGGCGTGAAAGAGCAATATTCCGGCAGTAGATACCAATCAAAACAACCAAATATGGCATCAAGGCGTACAATGTCTACAAGGATATATACTTGAAATATGATGGTTTACGGCGGTAAATTGAGAGCTCCTGCTCCTGCAATTCAGGTTCCTGAAAAACCCGTCAAGTAATTAGCAGCAGGTCTATTAGGTCAATGAAGAACTAAACTATATACACCGATAATTATTGCACTAGCGTACCGCCTGCCTTTGGTTTGAGATGCAGAAACACTCATTTAGTAGGTACTCTTACAGCAAACCGAAAATACCTTCCAAAGATGTTATAAACGTTAAATTGAAGCGGGATGAAAACTATGTTACGAGATTACGAGATGTCAGAATGCTTTTTATCAAAACGTCAGAACTTAAAACGACACCAATTAAAAGCAGAAAAAATATACCTACTCATGTTGAAACGGGAATGTATTATGACGACCCTGATCTGCTTTGCTGCTATACAAAATAGTAATTTGAAATCCTTTAGGGAACAAGAAACGAGAAAATGAAACTATTTGCACTGCGTTTCATTGAAATCCATTAAAAACACACTTTCTTGTATTGTTTTATTGTCATATAAACCTTAAAATTATCAAAGCAGGTATTACAACATAAACTAGAATTTTAAAATTAGTTCGAAGAGTTACTGAGACACTTTTAGTTTAAGATTGAAATTTATTTATTTATTGGTGCTGACAAATACAATATCATACACAAGTCAATTCAATAGGTAATCAAAAAAGTAAAATAAAATTTAAAAAAAAACCTTACTACTGAGAGCTAAGACATAATCAAAAAAAAGATTAAAAAGTGACAAAACAGCCAATACATCTAAAGCTTCAACAGACAAAACAACAAAAAAAAACAACTTATGATGTTGATCACAGAAGGTCATTAAAACTGGACCGAAGGCAGTCCTCGAATGAAAAGAAAGCATTTTTAATCAAAAATTCTTTGACTTTGAGCTTAAATGAATTAAGCGGCAAATACTTGACGCAGACAGGCAAGGCATTAAAGAATTTGATTCCGTAGTAGGACACCCCATTTCGAGACCTAGAAATCCTCAGATACGGTGTCACCAAGGAGTTGTTATTTCTGGTGTAGTGTTGATGAGAATCAGCGTGAGTCATAAACCTGGAAAGGTTTTCCTTGACAAACACTAGGCATACCAGAATATATGCACATGGCAGGGTAAGCACTTTCAGTTGCTTGAAGTATAGTCTACAGCACCCTCTACAACCCAAATGAGCTATCACTCTTAAACACTTGTGTTGCAACTCAAATATTTTAGGCATATGCGCAGAATGACCCCAATTAATGAGACAGTAAGTCATTATAGAGTGAAAGTATCCAAAGTAATCAGCCCTGAGTGTGCAGGTCGACACTGAGCCAGACAAACTACGGATAAGGAATAGGCATCTTGACAATGTGGAGGACAATAGTTCCTCAATGGGAGATTGCCAAGTCAATCCCCCATCCAGAGTTATCCAAGAAAATTTACTGTTACATCCAGGTCTAGTTGACAGGAGTTAAGGTATCTAAGGGTGAATATTATATGTTGAGTTTTGGTCTCATTTAAGCATAGCCGATTTGATATCGCCCATTCCCTTAGATTAGCATACGCCTCGTCCACTGTGAGCGCAAGGTTAGATACACTTGAATCAGCAATCGGAGATGTAGTGTCATCAGCATACAGACGGAAACTAGAGTCAGGATCACCGCTGAGCAGCATAAACTAGAAAGAGAATAGGCCCAAGAATCGAACCTTGCGGTACTCCATACTCCACCATTAAGCTCCGAGACCTACCACCCTCAAAATAGACAAACTGACTTCTATCTGTCAAATAGGACTGGAGCAGCCTAATACTATTATGATCATATTTATAGTATTCGAGTTTTTGAAGAAGTATATCATGTTCTACACAATCAAAAGCACTTGACAAATCATGAAATATGGCATGTGAGAAGATTATTGAGGGCTTTGACTGTAGGCCACTCTCGAAGCCCTCAAGAATTTTCTTACATACATCTCTAACTGCCGAGCCAGTGGAGCGTCGCTGCCTAAATCCATGTTCTTTCATGTAATGTTCAAAATATTCTTCAATCTGAACCTTAAGCAGTCTCTCAAAAATCTTACTAAAGATTGGAACCAGCAACATAGGCCGGTAATTTTCAGCATACATTCTGGAACCCTTTTCTTGAATGGGTATGACCTTAGCAATCTTAGGAGACCCCGGAAATATGCCTTCAGAATAGCCAATTTTTTTATGGTTTTTATGAGTTTCATATTAAAATCATAAGGGTCTTTACTTGGGCTATTGCTCATACCATCCACAACCTGACGCACTTGAATGTAGGCTACCTTATCAAAACAAAAGCCCGGTCAACAAGGACCAGTCAAATAGTTTATAGGGTTGCTAGAAGGTGGAGGAAGATTTTTTTTCTAATTTAAGTGGGAAATTATCAAATGATTCATTAAAATGGATAGGGGTTATCTGGCTTGGCTCTGTTACTTTAAAGTTATTGTTAGATGATTTTATGACTTTCCACATTGCTTCGGACGGATTACTAGCCTGATTAATAAAATTATTATTTGCCTCCACCTTTTTGGCATGAATTTCCATGCGATATTTAACTCCGCACAATTTTACCTGATACTAGGTTGGGACATTGTGATTAACCAGCCGTAGAAGGCAAAGCTGATCTCTCATTTCTCTTAAGAAATCGTCAAACCACTTGGATGCTGCTGAGCATCTGGCGCGGCGGTGTTTGCTGATTTGGATTTTAGTTCAAAACATCCCATGTAAGCATCAATGAGGGAATCAACAAAAAAAGCAAAATAAAAATCAACATTAACAGTGCTGCCTATATAGTCCCAACCGATTATAAAAATTCAACAAGCCCCACTCCCTAATAGGACGATAGCAGATACGTACTGCATCACCCACCTCGGAAGACCCCTCATTGAGTTGAAAGATGATCTGACAGAGACACATCACTGATGACGGCTTTATAATTGGGGCTCGGAACATTTGTAAATATATTTTTCAGACAACTTGTACCCCTTGTAGCCACCTTAATTGCTGGATATAGTCCAAAACCAGAGAAGAGGCCGAGAACACTCCGAGATTGACCATGGTCTAAGTTAAACTTATCATTAAAGTCACCAGTAATGATGTATTTTCTGTTAATGGTCAAGCTACTTAGAAAACCATCCAGCCCACTCAGAAAACCGTCAAAGTCACCTAATGGAGATCTATAGATGATATATATCAAAGACTCACCACACCTGATCACAGCAACCTCAAAATCCAGCTCACAAACAACTCCCTGAGGCAAGATATTGACAGGCACGCATTACGCTGTGTCCTGTGCATATATGCACACCCCTCCATAAGCCCTGCCTGTCCTGTAAAATTTGGAAACAAGGTTAAAGCTCTGTATAAATGTTACACTTACCTCCGCATCAGCCAGTGTTCATTAAGAGAGAGAATGTTAATATTATGATTAGATTGGAGAAATGCCTTCAACTCCAGTATTTTAGAACGGAAAGACTGAATGTTAAGGTGTAAAATAACATTATTAAAGTTGTTAACATCTGTTACATCTTGTTGTTGAAAAATTGGCGCCGCCTGTTTAAAAATCTTCTTGCAACCGCACCTGTAGGCCAGACCTCTTCTTAGAATTTCCCTGATGGTTAGTTTCTTTATAATTTCACCTCTTTCAACAAGTCTAATATCACCATTACCTGGATTTACATAGCGGTTTTTCATTTTAAGACTTGGTCTTAACAAGTTGCATTTGTAGCCGTTTTCTTGAGGGGAAATTATTTCACCTACAAACTTCTTGGACCTTCCACTCTCTGTTTTCAAGTCCACAAAAACATAATCAACGCATTTTATTTCCGCGGAGACACCGTTGCCATTTTTCACTACGTCTGTTCCTTCACACATACTTACTGTTGTTCAAAGTTAATTTTTCTTTTAAGATATGCAAATTCAGCATCGATATTTTTATTCATTCGCAAAATTCTTGACTCTAAAATTAATATAAAACTCGCTTGGTCTGTTTGAATTGTACAACAAAACTCCAGCAGTTGACTCCTTCATACCGCGCCGGGCCCGTTACTTTTAAAGTGACGAGTTACTTTTCCAAAGTATTGCGTTGAATGTAAATTTAAAATCCAATCAACGCGTTATTCTTGAATAAAAGTGTTGGTGAATCAGTATGATTTACAAAAAAATTGAATTTCAAGTTACTAATCAATCAATAAGATATGTATTATATGCTAACCAGCTGAGATTTTAACGCCATGAGGTGGAAGTAAGGGTTATTGTAAATTAAATGTGTAATAGTCTTTCTAAACATTTCTCCTTCTCCCACCAATTATAATTTATAAAAAATCTATGCGTATGATGAAAGCTAGGGAAATTAGAAATGTAATAATATTTTTCTAAATGTTTCCCCTTTATTATCCTCACCCCTATTTTAGGTGTGTGCTTAAGACCGCACGACAGAAGTGACATCTTCACAAGACAAGAGAGAATTCGCTCCAGTTTATTCGGATTCCCAGTAATAAAATATCATGTGGTGACACAACTCGAAATGGTGAAAAGTTTTACTTCGACTGTCTCACCGTAAAATGTTCAGGTGTACAGTTTTTGGCAAAATTCTCGTTTATTAATCGATTATTCTGTAAAAAAAAATACCTTAATTTTTTTTTACCTACAAATCGATGTTGTATTTTCCTTCATTCCTCCAGTCTATTTTCCCGACATTTTCGAAACAGAGAACTATTTAGAGAGTTATTCTTCTCTAAATTCCGTTTCGAACTGTCGATGTCGTCTCAGTTTTATCGATTCTCGCGACTTTCTTGGTACTAGAACATCCAAAATTACCTTTTTTTAAATATACACTCCAAAAAAATACTCGCCATTTTCCGATTCTCCCCAATTTCAACAGGACTCGAAAGACCGCTAAAAGGAACGTGTCTCGAAAGTTTTAACAAAATTAAGTAATTAAAAATCGCACATGTGATGTAATAATTCCGAAACGGAAAATCGGATCCCCAAAAACGAATGATCATCGCCGTCGGCTGTCTGGAGGTATTGCGTAGAAACGTCCCAATTCACAAATTGCTACTCGCGTTACATGACGGCTAGCCAAGAAAAAGTGAGCTTCGAAAAATCTACTTTCCCCTAAAAATTCGTACCTGTCCCGTGAGAACTTTCTAAATATTTCCAACCACTCCCCCCGATAAAAGTTATGTACTTCGAGCAAGTAGAGTATCATTAATTGTGTGGCAATTATTGTCAGTATAACCAGTAACATTCAGTTATTATGGGTTTATAATGTGATTTTTCAGACGGGCTCGTTATCGATGACAAAATTAAGGTGAACAATTTGGGTGAATTGCATCGCTAATTTTTTTTTTTATTAAAATAACAACAATTATAAGGCAATTAAAAAACAATATACAAACAAATATCAGACAAGTCCATTATAAAGTTGTTATTGTCCCTAAACAGCAAAGCTGCTGGTATCGGGACAGAATATCACAAGTGCGTTCTGTAAAGATTACAAATTATGTGTCAAAGTTACAAACAATTAACCGTATTTAAAGTTACATTATGGGTCCAATTCAAAGTTATGTTACCTTATTTAGATAAATTGTTACATTATAGAAAGTTTTTTAAACATAAAGATTACAAATTTATGTGTCAAAATTACAAACAATTAACCGTATTTAAAGTTACATCATGGGTCCAATTCAAAGTTATATTACCTAATTTAGATAAATTGTTACATTATAGAAAGTTTTTTTTAAACATAAAGATTACAAATTCATTTGTTGAAACAATTCAGAGTTATGTTACCTTAATTAAACAAATTATTACATTATAGAAAGTTTTTTAAACATGAAGGTTACCAATGGGTTAAGATTAGAAACAATTAATCGTATTAAAAGTTACGTTATAAGTTCAATTCAAAGTTATGTTACCTTATTTAAATAAATTGTTCCATTATAGAAAGTTTTTACTTTTTAAATATATTTTTAAATGGTTTAAGTATATCCTAAAACTAGGACATTTTTTTATATTTAAAGGAAGTGAGTTAAAAGTTAATATGGCTTGAGTTAAAGGGTTATGGAGTGCTGTATTGGTCCTAATATTTATGAAGTGAATATCACTGTTATTTCTGGTATCATAATTGTGAATATCATTATTAAATATCAAATTGCAATTACACTTTAAATCTGTGGTCAAAATTTTAAATATTTGTTTACATTATTCAAGCTTAAGAATATATATCACTGGATACAGCGTGGCATCCTCATAAAGCTCAGTTGTAGGTGTAAGATAATGTTTTTGAAAAATTGTCTTTATAGCCTTGTTTTGAATTGTTTGAATTTTTTTAAAGTTTGTCACACCACACGTTCCCCAGATTTTACTTAGGTATTGTATGTTCGCGATTTTATAAGCATTATAGATCATATAACGATTTGATGTATTAAGGCGTTGTTTGATTAAAGGAGATAGTTAGTCAACCTTATGGACTAAAAACCTTAACACTTTTTGTTAGTTTTGGACCAAACCGATAGAGGGCTTCAGAGCACGTTGGACCACAAGCAGTTCATTGGTCGTAAAGATAAACTCGTCCCCGCGAGCAACACGTGTAGCCTTTCCAAGACACAGTTTACTTTACATTTCATTTAACTGAATCGCCGGTATAGTTGGCATCTACTGCGAACAGATGTCGCGACGGTATGATATACTTTTTGCGATTATATAGAGATGGGCAATTATCGAATACAGGTTCAGTAAACTAGGTATATTTATTTAGAAATATTAAGCTTCTATTATCATATCAAAACATACATATATTATAGCAATAGCAAATCGAAAAGTACGTTATATAGGCAGGTATTATTGCATTGTTAGAGGAATATATTTCTAAAAAAAGTACATGGGATATGACAATAATTTTATAAGTAAAAATCAGCAAAATGGAAGAAATTCAATTTATTCAATGAAATACCGAAACACGTCAATCGTTTGTGATAGTGGCGACTATTTTCAGCCCGTTTGTTGCCATAGTGGTAAATGTTGAAACATTTACCACTATGGCAACACTTCTGACTTTCTGACGGTGACGTAACCGATATGTTTTTTTTAATCGTAAGATGTTCGAAATTAACGAGAAAATCTAATTCAGGAAACGTCTTTATTTTAATATATACAATAAAAACAACATCACATTTAATGTAATAGTTGCTAGAACAACTTTATTTTTTATTTTAGGTTAGGGTGTTGCCAGGACCATATATTTAGAAGTATTAAATATATGGCCAGGACCTTTAGGGTACAGCTTTCGAGCCACTGTTATATACCTCGTTGGTAAATAACGATTAAATATAATGTTGTTTTACTGGAAATAATAAAATGTATAATGAAAGATGTTTTTCGAGTAGGTAACATTTTTTTTCTCGTTATATAACTTTGAAGAAATTCATAAACCAGATAGAAAGCTGCGCCCTTAAAATGCCGTTTCTAATGATATAAAATACCACTTGCCATAGCTTCATATTAAAAAGATTTGTGACGTCTGGCGTCACCAACAAATCGCATGAAGCACTATTTCAACAAATATTTATACTTCTGTTTATTTAGGGGCATTATTGAAACACTTTTATTGTATGGCTGTAGATATTGTATAGGAAATGTATTAAGTATAAAAATATCCTTCTCCTGATTTCAAAGATATATAATGTGTCAAAATTTAATTCAACCGTTTTTTATATTGGAGTTTAAAATTTTAATACCTAAACTGAATTGATGATAATCGAATTGGCGCATACTTCAATCTGACAACTCGATTATTATTAATTCAATTTATGAAAATGTTAAACTCAAATATTTCAAAATGTTAATAAGTGTATTATATATTTTTAAAATCAGGGGAAAATATCTTTCGTCCTGGCAGGAAATATATAGGGTGTTCCATCCAAGTTTAAATGGTAATACCTACGGGAAAATATGTAATTTTTGTATTAAAATTTTTTTGTTCTATTACTTATATTAACCCCTGTAGGTGGGAGCGCAAATATGTCTGTATATTCATCCCATCATAGATTAGAAACCAAATATCCATAAACAATTATAATAAACCATAGAAACCCCACTTCGTTGCCAGATTTACAATGCATTTTTCACTGTCACGTGCTAACTTAAATCATTGTCTTGATAAGAAATAGTCGTCCAACGGGGCCTGTGGAGAGGTGCTGCCTCCAGTGGCTGGCACCAAAAACAGTATTATTGAATGAAAACACATGCGATGTTTACCCTAAATACGAAAAGGAAGGGGTAGAAAGGAGAATACAAAATTATATTCCCGGAGCCGTAGATTTCCAAGAAATGAACTTCAGCCAAGGCTAAGTGGCAAGAACCGGTTTTATCAGTTTAATTTTTATATAGAATGAAATTTCCAATGCGTGCTTCCCCGATCTTGACTTTTCAATTGAATTTGTTTTATTGTTTGGTAAAATGGTGTTTAGCAGTTATTACACATTGATTCTTGTGATCAATTTCTTTACTAGTTTCTATTATTCATACAATTGAATTAATGCACTAATAGAAGAAAATAGATTTGCATATGCCAGTAAAAAATGGGAATATAATAAACAATAATAAAATCCTATTTGCTAAATGTAAAACGTTCTGAATTGATATAAGTAAAATTTTACAATATAAACTGGATATTTTTAACGCATTCAAAATTAGGAACATTAAAAATATATTATTAAAAAAGATTATATTTATAAAAATTGATTATTCGCTTCCTATTAGTCAAAAAGTACCGTATTACAATTTTTAAACTTACAATGTTTATAGAGAAATAAAGATAAAAATTTAGTTTAGTTCCAATAGTAGGTAGGTATAGTTATTTTATGTATTTTTTCTTTTTATAGACAGAAGACAATTAAACATTTTCTGCAATTTTATGCTTTAATGCACCAGGAACATGTATATATCAAATTATTGATTAAAAAGTCCCGTTATTTGGAGATTAATAAAAAAATTAACTATTTTTATTTTATTAAATTTCATTATTTTTGCAAAAGAGGGGGTGTTTAAAAACTGAAATCAAAACTCGTACCACTTTAGATACGTCTTTATTTAATATGAGTTAGGTATAATACTAATTTATGTATCAGTACAGCTTTGTTTGATGTACCACACCTTATGAAATCTGTAAGAAACAATTTATTAAAATGACATTTTTCATGTAGAATCATAAAATGGTATCATTGGAAGCCGTTAAAAAACTTGTCGAATAGACAGGCAGAGTAGTACTGGAAAGGCTCTGCCAAAAATTTCTGACAAATACTTGCGACCAAACACTTTTCAGAAGATGAATGTGAGATTAGCAGTACAAATTCTTAGCCACAGTGTTGCTGCAGGTTTAAAAACGGCGGTTCGAAGTAAAGAATTACATCCTGCAGCTTTAGAAACTGCTGAATTTATCGAATAGATTGATAGGCTTTTTGATTCCCTAAACAGACAAAAGCTTTATGCTCCAAAGGCCTGTAATTCAGCAATCAGCATTGCAAACACCTATGCACAAAATGCCATCCAACAAGGATTTAAACTTTTCATCGTGCTTGTGAAGCAGGACCAAAAATCCAGTAGGTTAAGTAGTCTCCCTTGTTTTAGTGGAATGTTGCAGACCATCAATGCCGTTAATTCCATGTTTAGGGACAGTTTAACAGACGGTTACAAATTTGTGCTTACAAGAAGGCTGAATCAAGATCCCTTAGAAAATTAGTTTTCATTGTACCGTCAAAGTGGTGGCTACAACAGAAACCCAACAGCAAGCAGCTTTTAAAATAAGTGTTACGATCCAGCTATAAAAAACTGCGAAGAAGATGAGGATAACATTTTAGAATATCAAGACACTGATGAAAATAGCGAAGAATCTTCAGCTTCGTCATTTTCTTCCTCAATGTCCTCGACTTAGCTCGTAATTGGTGACAACAAAGATTCCAGTTTAGAAAAGAGTTCAATAGTCTGCTTTGGAGGATATTTACAAATACAAATGTGATTTATGTAAAGAATTTTTGCAAGGTGATCTTAGTGTTGATTTAGATGAAAATAAGAGTCTAATATTCTTTCATATTCATATTCAAAAAAGTTATAATATTGAGAAATCCTCGTTTAGTCGTCTGAAGGTACCATCACCCATATTAAAAACGTTCACAGGGATTACTATGCAATGTTTTTCCAAGTACTTAAAAACTGTTGGAAAAAAGGGGTTTTGGAAAAAATATAGAACATATAATTTAAAAAAAATGCTATTCAGTTTACCGGATTGGTTTGTGCAAGATGAATGTGTAGATCACACAGAATGCAAATATTTTTCATCAAAAATTAAAAGGGATGAAAAAGCCAAAACTTCAAAGACAGCCACCAAATTGACAATTTAAAACGTAATAATTACACTCTTAATTAATTCACACTTATAATAACAATCCATGAAAATAATTAACTTAATGTGATCATACAATCTGCTGAGGCTAACTCTCGGTTTCACAGGAAGTACAAATTTTGTAATGTTTTAGCTACTACTGCGAACCCTAATCTGAGCCCACACTGTATGCAGTGGCGGACATATCACCGGGCAGTTCGGTGCGCCGCCCTGAGGCCCAAGGTTCAAAAGGACCCCACGATGCCTTAACTTAGTTTTATCGTATACAAGGGGTAGGGGCCCATAAATATCTTTTGCCCTGAGGTCCACGCGTCCCTAGATCCGCCTCTGACTGTATGATAGATATTACCACTTTACAAAATCAATATATATGAATAATTTAGTAAAAAACTGATACCATTTCAAAAATATGGATATAGTTTGTCGCATTTTTGAGTCACCCGGTCTAATTCAAAATGTTCATGCCTATTTTAAGCTTAGATTGGGATTTTCGTAAATATTTCATATATGGATATGTAATTATCCACCCTCCCTATATTGTTGGAACCTGCAGAGATACGGGTGAAAAACCGGTTTTCCCCCAAAATCTCTACTTAAATTAGACCCATGGTCCATCCGTATGGTCTAAGGTAGCCCCCCATGGGGCGCACCTACCATAAAAATTTTTACCCGGGCTACATCTCTTGAAAATTTCAGCGCTCTACCTATACGGGAACTCCCCCAAAACCCCCCCTTATATTAGAGCCCCGGTCCCCCCGAATGGCCTAGGGTGGCCCCATGAGGCGCATATACCAAAAAAAAATTCGACCCCGTACCTCTTCCCGTTCCCCCGAAATTAATTGTTTATTTTCCTTCTTGCCCCTCTCCTGGCCAAAGGCGATGGAAGGGGTCCCGTTTTCGTCCAGGATCTTCTTTTTACCCTGGCTATATCCCCTGAATATTTCGGCCCTCTACCTATACTCTATCTATTTTAGGATGTTTATACGGTGCCTTATATCAATAACTAAATAACTTAAATAACTAACAACATGAAATCGATGTATAAATAACGCATTTTTGGATTTATATATTGCTGTCAATAAGGAAGTTGACATAGAGTTTTATTTTTTATTATCAAGAATTACCCTAGGTTGAATAGTTTAGATTCTAGTTATACAGAAACGTGAAAATTGTCAATTTAAAATATTAAATATTTTAAAAATGTATCCATTGTATGTCAAACAGTGGCGGCTCGTCATATGGGGCCAAAGGGGCATGGCACTACGTTGCGACTCTTAATATTTCGAGTTTAACTGCCAAAGATATGTTTTTTTTTATATTTAAAGTTTATCTACTAAATAAATAATATTCATCGTATCTACAATGAACAATAATAATCTATAGACTCTGATAATATTTGTCATCGAAAAATGTAATGATTCCCCGCTAATTGGGCGATTCGAGCCAAACGTGCAGCGGCCTCGTCTTCAACAGCAAATTGTTATGGAAAGGTCAAATGAGGTGACGACGATGCACGCTGAGCGATGCACGCTGAGCAGGCTAAGGGACTTTAGCCGTAAATCGGCATAAAGAATTCCCCTTTCTTTCTGGTCAATCGGGGCCACCTGATTCAATGGCTCGGGCCGCGTTTCTATAAGTAAAAAAGGTCGGTCTGACTCTTTAACGTTTAAAATGAATCAAATACCTAAGCAATCTTTTAGTGAAACCTTTTTAACATCTTCATGCTTTAGGTAGGTATGATGTCTGCAGAAAAAAATCATTTTGTAAATGCCTTTGAAAATTTTATTAAAAAAGTAATTGAATAATTTGCAACCAAAAAAAAATATATCGGAAACTGTATAACTAAAATTATTAGTATTAAAAATAGACCAATTTTGTGCGCGTGTGTAAATGCAGTCAATAGCAATTTTTGTAATATTTTTGTAAATTAATCTATGGTAGGATTTTTTATGGAAACTGCAAGTACTTTCAGCATTAATTTCTGGGGTATGTTAGGTGTTTTTTTTTAACAGAACCTTTTGATAAGTTTTAAATACTTTCTTGGCAAAATTTGGTATAGCCTGGGTTAGTGTTAGTTTTGTGGCAAAACTTGGGTTAGAAACCCAAAAAATAGTAGATATATATAGAAAAGTATGCGCCTTCCATTTTTTTTAATTACAATTACAATGAGCCATCAAAAAATGGTTGCCCGAGGTGCGTTTTTTAACGCCTTTTGGGCAAAAATTTGGGCGTGTCACCCCAAAATGTTTTCAATAATTCTTGGTAAAAATCCGCTTCCTTCGTTCGTGGAAGGCGTGTTTTTTTAACGATTTTTGACTAAAACAGAGTTTTATCCACAATACCAAAACAGATATAATATTCTGTTTCGGTATTGTGGATAAAACTCTGTTTTAGTGCATGTTGCCGAAGGTTCCAAACCCCAACGTAGGAACGATTTTTGAGTACAAATTAGGTGTGACACCCCCAACATTTTGCGGGTTAGCCTCCGGCTGCGCCTGCGGCGAGCTGTTTCTTATAAGAAACAGAATTATATTTTGGCACCAACTTGCCTAAAAGTCACGAGTTGCCACCTGTCAAAAGTATTGAGAAGTGTTCGTAAAGCTAAGAGATAAAATAATATATAGAGGCAGCTAATTTAAGTTTCTAACTCGTATCAATCTGACTGTAGTGACTGTAAATACATTTTATAAACCTGGTCTTGTACAAATAATTTGAAGCTCAATCAAATGCCCTTTAAAAATTGAAGACATTCCGACTACTTTCGAAGATATTAGAAAACCACATATTACCAAGACTTCTTTATTTTTTCCTGCCATTATTAATCAAATTTGGCTTTTTCGTTCTTGGACCACCATCATCAACGTACAGTGTGTGCGTGGATTTGCTTGCCAAATGGGAAACTTTTATTTCTCATTTTAGCAAAAAATTTTATTCTTTATAAACAGTTTTGCTTGCGAAAAAAATTATATTCACGTGTAGACATATTAAATTTTTTGTACGGGGCGCTCAAAATGTGATGGAATAAGAGTTTTCATCAAAAATACATGCGTCATAATTCGCATTTTTCCAAAAAAAAAAATATGTAATTGATATTTGGGATATTGACTGCCAAGTTGAATCTAGACAAGTTTTTAAGAAAGCATTCTACTCAAAAATAAAAAATAAAGGTAGATTACTCTTAATCAAAATTCATGTTTTTGAAGTTATTGAGCGTCCAATATAAAAAATTGAATATGTCTATACGTGAATCTCAATGAAAAATAAAAGTTTTCCATTTGGCAAGCCAATCCACGCACACACTGTATCTCACACTCAATAGTATTTAGATTTTTTTTAACCACCAACAAAAAAAAACAGTGTTTTTACGATTTTACGAATATTTTTTCTAAATATATCAATTGGCTTATTAGAAAATTATGAAATTTGGTCCGAGAGTCCATTATAATTCGTTGTTTTTGACAAATCTGTAATTTGAATAATCAGATTAGAGTAAAAACTGGAAATTCGTTTCCATAGCATTGTCGCAGAGAGCCGACTAACCCTTGAACCCTTAATCCGGCCCTGGGACAGTTGGGCTCCGGTTGCTTATACGTAAACTGCAAACGCGATAGGACCTCGCCATAGTGCGACTGAAATATAAATTGTTTGTGTGAATAGTTGTTGGAAAAGATGTAATATTGGGTTGTCGTACAGCATTTTGATTTTTTTCCTGATTTTGAGTATGCCTTGGGTTAGTTTTGTTTAGTTCCTGTTCGTTGACCCCTGTAGCGAGCGGCCTGCTCCTTTCGTCTTAAAATAGTCTTATTGTATTTTAATTTAATATTAAAATTGTTAGTCAAAGGCAATGTGGTGTCATTTTAACTATAGAAGATACCGAACAAGAATAATTGAATATTAATTAACCAATTCTGGCTAATTTGCTGCGCACTCTGTATAATGCATCCACACTGCAGGTATCTCAGAAGTTAGAAATGTATCTGGTAAACCAATTCTGAGCATGAACATTTTTATATAGTTTCTTTGTCAAGATTAATACATGCCAACAACCAAAATTCGTTTTTGCAATTTATCTATACTCGACGTGCCGAACAGATTCACCAATCGGGGAAACAATTCGTCTTATTTTATGATTGAATCGACCCAATGTTTTGTTTTTCATTTCGATTTTTCTTATCCATAATACAAAAAATAAAAATAGAGTGTGTTAATCAAAGTTCCTATATTTGGAATCAATGCAATCATAAAATTCGAAGAATTATTGTATCCGTGTTTTCCGTGTTTGGTGAATCTGTTCGGCACGTCGAATATAGTGTTCATTGTTGTGAGGTCAACCAATACTTAAAAAAATGTTTGCACGTTTTCGAAAGCAATGAAGTTTTCCAAGAGTTTAATAAACACCCTGTATGCAACACTTCCTATTTCATTTAGATCCCGCAATCAAAACAAATTTTTGCCTATGAGATTTGGAAAAACTTCTTAAAAACTGCAGGTGTCTATCTATTAATATAAAAATATTTCACTTCGAAATTTATCTAAAAATGTGTACCTAGTACCTATCCGTTTCGTCTGCCCAGCGCAACTTGTATGCAAAATAGTTATTTGGTACCTGTTTGTACTACGCATTATTCTCTCCATTCATAACAAACTGTTTTTCGTTTCATAATTTTATTTCTATAAATAATTCGATGGTTATCGACTTAACTACGAAGTCGATATGCGATCATTTCTAATACGACTGTTTGATGTGCCATCTATGGGCCTCGAAACATATCTGTTAGACGAATTCAATTTTTATTACAGAGAACCTTAAAATGTTTTCTAGTGCATCCAGTTTTCAGTTTTATCCGTTTTGTCGCTTATGACCGATATGTATCCTTCTTTGTTTAATGGTCTCTCTGTCATACTCATTGGTTAGTTAACTATACTCCTTTATTCAAACAACGATTAAGGGAATAGGCACATCTGTATAGTGTTCCAAGCATAGGTACAGTTTTGTCATTTATTTTTTTTATGTGACTATCCCAGTTTAACCTCTCGTCTATCATCAATCCCAGATATTTAGTAGTACCGACTCCAATTCCACTATAAACTAAAACCGTATTATCTGCATAACTATAAAGTTTTCCAACCAATCCAGCTTGACTTAAAGACAGAACAAGTAAGGAGTACAACAGTGGCCCTAAAACAGAGCCCTGAGGCACACCGCACTTGTTTATTAGTTTTTTGCGAAAATTCTATAGTATGGTTAGTAGTTATTTCCCTAAATTGTACATTATTGTGAACGTCTATTGAGGCCACAATTGATTGACCGATATTAGCAAAATGATTATTAAATTCATCGGCTAATGCTAGTGGATCAGTTAATGAGGCGTTATCAGTTTCTATTGTGTGAATTGTAGTATCATTTGTTTTGTTTACCACTGAATAATTACTTTCCATTGCTTTTTTGGATCGGTGCCAGCATTAGTCCATCTCTGTTCAAGGAAAGAAGTTTTTTGTTTTCTTATTTCATTAGTAACTCTATTTTTTAAGTTTTTAAAATTATTTTCCAAGGTAAAGTTTTTTATATTTAGTTTTTGCAGATCCTTTATTTCTTTGTAACATTTATTTCTTTCATTTATTAGATTTAAGATGTTGGTGGTCATCCAATTGTTTCCTTCCTGATGTCCAATAGTAATGTTTACGAAGCTTCTGCCTTACACTTTTTTTTTTTTTTTTTTTTTTTTTGGTAGTGGCACACACACTAAAGGGAGATCCTATGACGCTCGACGAGCGGTGTGTGTGCGAAGATGTTCATTGACACGGTTCTTGAATGTTTGTAAGTTGTAATTAGTGGGAAACAGATGTCCTGGAAGTGAGTTCCACAGTGATGCAGTGCGCCAGACAAAGGAGTTCTGGTAAAGCGATGTTCTAGGTGTTTCTAGTTGTACAACGAACTGGTGCGCTCCTGCCGTCTGTCGGGACTGTCTGACAGGAGTTGCCAGGGGCGGGATTATGCGGGCCAAATCTTGGGAACATCTGCCGTGAAAGTATCTGTAAAACAGAGACATCTCGGCCACATGTCTGCGATGTTCCAGACTATCCAGATTCCGGGTCAACTCCGGATCGCCGACGAGACGCACAGCCCTCTTCTGAATGGAATCCAGCAGCTTTAGGGTATGCTTTGGTGCGGCACCCCAGATATGTGAGCAATATTCTAAGCACGGTCTTATTTGCGCTTTGTATAGCAAGAGCAACTGCTGCGGTGTATAGAGTTTTTTGTTGCGAAATAGCGCACCAAGCTTCTGGGAGGCTGATTTTGCGATGTTAGCAACATGGTCATGCCATGACATATTGCTGTTGACCGAGACACCCAGCAGCCCGATTGACGAGGATGAAGGAATGGTCGATCCTGCCATAATGATGTCAGGGCCCGCTGTATTGGCCCTCTTAGTAAAAGTTGCTGCTTGGGTCTTTGCTGCATTGAACTGGACCAAATTTCGGTCGCCCCAAGTTTGAACTTTCTCCAGGTCTTGATTAATTGCTGTAATCTGCTCCTGTCTGCGGTGATGAGTCTCAGTCGCTGGTAAGGGTTTTTCTGATCTAAAGTGGGAGACAAGGGTACTGTCATCTGCAAAACTGTAAACAGGATTATTCGTTTCGATCAGCAGGTCATTAATATAGATGAGGAACAGAGTTGGTGAAAGTATTGCGCCCTGAGGCACGCCCGCGTTGATGGTGAATGTGTCCGAGATGTGTCCATCGACCGCAACGTGTAGGGATCGGTTCTTAAGGAAACTGGCCAGCCAGCTGCAGAGAGAGGCGGGCAGTCCCAAGGACGGCAGTTTGTTGAGCAGTCCGTCATGCCAAACTCTGTCGAATGCCTTTGAAATATCCAACGCAATCGCTCTAGACTCTCCGTAGTTTTCAATTGCCCTACTCCATATATGAGTGACATAGGCCAATATATCTCCTGTCGATCTCTCTTTGCGAAAGCCGTATTGATTATCGCTGATTATTCTGTTGCTCTCGAGGTACTCTAGTAGTTGCTGGTTGACTACACGTTCCATGACTTTGTAGATTATTGGAAGCAAGGCAATTGGGCGATAGCTTGAGGGCGTGGTTTTCTTGCCTTTTTTTGGAACAGGTTGCACTCGAGCGACTTTCCAAGAGGATGGGAAAATCCCTTTTCTGTAAGAAAGAGAGAAAAGCCTGGAAAAAACGGGTGTTAGTTCGTTGGCGCAGTTCTTTAGCACGATGGCAGGTTTTCCGTCCGGTCCTGATGCCTTTTGCGTATCTAGTTCTTTAAGGATTTTGCGAATATCACGGTGAGAAAACTTGACTTCTGCCATGGTAGTGTTGATGTTCGGTATAGTGGGGAGAGTCTTGCCTTGAGGCACGTCTAAGGTAGAGTGCGATGAAAATATTTTGGCGAGCATGTTTGCTTTTTCCTTGGCTGTAGTCGCCGTGATGCCACGTTCGTCCGTCAAAGGTGGGAGAGACGTTTTTGTAAAGTTGTTACTTACTGCCTTTGCTACCGACCAGAAATTCCTGGAACCACTGGGGCATTGCAAAAGTTTATTCCTGATCCTTTGATTGTGTTTGTCCTTAGTTTCGTCGATCACACGCTTGCACTCGTTTCTCGCTTCGATAAAATAATTGCGATTTTCAGCGGTCTGATTTTGCTGCCAGTACTTATAGGCTTGCTGTTTCCTTCCTACAGCTCTTTCGCATCTTTTGTCGAACCAGGGCTTTCCTTTTGATGGTAACTTGATGGAATTTGGGATGTATGCTTCCATTCCTGAGGAGATTACTTGCATGATCTCTTCGCAGCAGTCTGACGGGTCGTCAGTGGCAAAGCAGACGTCGAGCCAAGGAAAATCTAGGTAAAACTGCCTCAGATCGTCCCAGTTTGCAGAATTGTAATGCCAGATTTTGCGAGGCAATGGTGGATCCTTCTGTATGAGTGGCAATTCACAAACCGTTGTAATAAGTTTGTGGTCAGAGGTACCTAATGGCGGACCAACTGTAACCTTGTACTGGTCAGGATTGGTGGTCAGAAAAAGATCCAGGAGGGCGGCGAATTCGCCCCTCTCTGAGATTCGAGTTGGTTCGTCTACAAGTTGAGTAAGCCCGCAGCTGATGGCAAATGCTTCAGCTTCTCTACCTTCGTTGTCGGTCTTGTTGTGATGTTTGAGCCAGTTGGTGTTGTGGGCATTGAAGTCTCCCAGAACGATTATTTCTGAACTGGGGTGATCGACCTGTATTGAGTCAAAAGTGGTAGCTAGTGTTGAAAAAAAGCTTTGGTAGGCTCTATCGCTCGGAGGGCGATAGAGACAACATATAAACTTGGTTAATCCCTTGGCGGTGAACTTGAGCCACATGACGTCAAGGTTGTTCGGTTCGAGTGTTTCCTCGCGGTGACATGAAAGGTCGCTTCGGACAAAAAGGCATATTCCGAACTTATATCTAAATCTGGTATGTAAGTCGTAACCAGGATAGAGGTAGTTCACTGTTGTTGTTGTAGAACATACTTGTGTTTCTGTGAGAGCTAATATGTGTGGTCTATTTGCTTGTAGATGTTGGTGTACCGAATTTATGTTTGTATTTAGGCCTCTTATGTTGCAGAAATCTATTCTAAATTGGTTCGGTATCTTTGCTGTATGTGAAATGCGGAATGAAGTGCTCCCAGGGCCACCCAGCGGCCGGAGATCCGAATGGCCGGGGAGTTTACTTCCGGAATATTTTGATCCTGGAAGCACCATCATGTCCATATATTCCTACTGTGGAACCCGGGACCACCAGCGCGAAAGCGGAACGTGATTTGGGAAAACCACTTAGCGCTTCCCAATTCTGGTGGGGTGGTCTTTCACCGGACGATGCGAGTAGGCTTATGCATCTACCACCTAGGGCCGCTTCCCCTCGAAGCATCGGCCTCAGACTCATTCCTTTGGCGGTCCCTAGTCTGACAGGGGTAAAAATGGGGTTTGTTGGATCACTCCCCAGTGATCAGCTCCAGACTTTGTACTTTGATGTTCTCCAGCCTGGAGGAGGACTATGGGATTTGATGGGCCACATCCGATGGCAACTCGGAATAGCGGGGGCGTCACTGCCCGTAATCAAACTCCTCTCACCAGTTTGACGTTCCTGCCAGCCAATACAATGCAGCCCCTCTTGTCACAAGCTGTCATTGGTCAGCTCCAGACTTTGTACTTTGGTGTTCTCCAGCCTGGGGGAGGACGATGGGATTTGATGTGCCATATCCCATGGCAACTCGGAATGGCGGGGGCGTCACTCCCCGTAATCAAACTCCTCTCACCAGTTTGACGTTCCTGCCAGCCAATACAATGCAGCCCCTCTTGTCACAAACTGTCATGGATCAGCTCCAGACTTTGTACTTTGGTGTTCTCCAGCCTGGGGGAGGACGATGGGATTTGATGAGCCATATCCCATGGCAACTCGGAATGGTGGGGGCGTCACTCCCCGTAATCAAACTGCTCTCACCAGTTTGACGTTCCTGCCAGCCAATACAATGCAGCCCCTGTTGTCACAAACCGTCATTGATCGGCCCCAGACTTTGTACTTTGGTGTTCTCCAGCCTGGGGGAGGAGCATGGGATTTGATGGGCCATATCCCCACCACCCACCAATACCTCGAAAGAATCAATATTTTCCCGACATTCTACCTCAAACCCTTGCTGAAATCTTGATTGATTAACTACCTGTATTATTCTTTGTACTTTAGGTTTAAATGCATTTAATAAATCTACAGTAAGCCTTACACTTAAAGGTTTGTGATCAGATATTGCATAATTTAATACTGATATCTTACAGCTAACTGATTTATTTACAAGTACATGATCAATTAGAGAAATTGAATTATTAGCTATTCGTGTTGCATTATTTTGATTTATATTATTTGTTATGCTAAACCCACTCATAGTAACAACATTTAAATAATCTATTCTCTCCTCAGAATAATTATCACTCAGCAAATTAACATTCATATCACCCAAAACAATAGTTCTGTTTTTTTTTGCTTAACAATAAATTTTGAAACATATCGATAAAATCTGTAAAAGGGGAGGTCGATATATGGCAACTATTTCTACCTTAATGCTAGGTATAACTATGGTAATAAGGTTATATGGCATGTTACCTTCTACAATATCATTTATTTTATAGACTATATGTTTTTATGTGTATGGAGGTCCCACCAGCTCTACCTTCTCTACATGAATGAATAACATTAAAGTCTTGTAGATTAAAACATATTGTTTCTTCACTTGATAACCAAGTTTCCGTTAAAACTAATATATCACAGTTATTCTTTTGTAAAAAACAACAAAGTTCGTTAAATGTATTCCTTACGCTTTGAATATTCATATATTGGATGCAGAGTTTTTGTTCCTTTGTCATCGTACCTTTTAGTTTTTTAAGTCTTCTTCATCCTCCACCAAAATAGATCTACAGTTTTCATCTTTTCGTAAATATATATTTCCATCTTTTATCCAGATAAATTTTCGCGCCTAAATAACCTTGCCCTTTTGTAAATATCTTGATTAATCCTTGTCAAATCGTGATCTACAAAGATATGTCCACTGGTTTGGGAATTATTGTTCGTATAATCCAGGTCTGTGATTGTTAGTGGTTTTTTCTTTTTAGCTTGCATAAATTTAAATTTAGTCTCGTCATCCTTAAAGCATACTTTTATCGGCGCAGGGTGTACACCTCCCTTGCCTACTCTGTATGCCCTAACGTTTTTTATTTCGACTTGCAATGAGTTTCCCATTCTTGTTACAATATCTTCCAAATTTTCACTCCCAGCTACTTGAGGAACTCCTTTTATTAGAATATTGTTTTTCAGCTCCCTTTGTTCTCGATTATTTATTTCACGAGTAAGTTTTTTTTTGTAGACCTTTAACTTCCGAACGAAGTTCTATGTTTTGCTCTTGTTGTTCTTCAAATGTTTGTAACATCTCTGTATAACGCCTATCCATTTCAATATATCGGGTATCCATTTCTTTTAATTGTCTCATAACATCGTTCAGTGTATATTCTTCCCCATCGTCTTCCGTTTTTTTTTCCTTTTTGGATTAGGTGAGTTAACCTCACTTTTTTCACACGACGAACATTTAAATCTGTCTCCTTTTGGAAGCCTTTTTTGACCATCAAAATAATTAAATTTTTCTGTTGTCATTGGAATACATTTTTTATGATACCACTTTCCACATAATAACGCAGTTAATTGCGAAACTATTATTACACGTTTTTGAACAGCTCACGCACATTTACGTCATTTTGTTTCAATTATATTATTCTATACACATTTCATATCACTAATTTAATTGCGAGTATTCTTTTTATATATATCGTTATTCAAGACATAATATAACACATAGCTAAATTTTATCTTTTCAAGTCACATCCCAAAATGTAAATATTTAAATTGGCATAATTCCACAACGCCACAACGGGTGACTCAAATATAAGAAGCTAAATTGGTTAAACTTAGACAATCAAAAGATCTTTGATGGAAAGTATCACTCAACCCCTTTCCAATTTGAATTTTTTAAGGGGGTGGCTCTCTAGGGTTTCTGCATGATTCAGGCCCTATAAAAATGCACCGTTCTATTTCCCTCTTCACTTTGCCCAAACGGTTTATAGCGTTTTTTAATATAAATGCAGGTCTAGAAATATAATTCATTTCACGTTATTAAATTACCCCCTACATATAATAACGTTGCACGATCAAAGCTACAAAATTATGATTTTAGAATTTCACAGCCTTTATTACACAAGTAAAGAATATAAAAAGTGTTCTGTTGTTTTATAACAAGAAAACGCTCTGTCCCGTCGATTTAAATGTATATTTATCTATATCTCCCAAAAATTGTATTATATACATGACGGCTCAAAGAACTGAGCATATACAAACTTCATCCTTTTAAAAAGAACATCTTATATATTATGCAATTTTTATATTCTGGAGGTATTTTAGACATATTTTATATAATTGATTCTCTTGGGGTCTGAAAAGCAATTATTACCAAAATATCCATTCACCACATTTTACGAAATGCCTATAGCTTGGACAATATAAAAAATAATGTACGTCATAGCTGCATCCATGTTAGTGTTGAAGTAATTAACTCAGAACATCCTCTAGCAAAGAGCAGCTGTATAACGATTCTTTTTGGCAGTGACAACGCATATCTTATATATATTTTACTTTTAACCTTGTAAGGTAAAAAAGTGCAAAAATAAACATACAGGGTAAGAATTAACTAGAAGATGTAAAATAAATCAACATTTTCAACACCTTCTCTCTTTAAGTAGTTTATTTAAACCTATAGCTTCAAGTAAAATACTCAGTCTAGGCTTGAGCAACGGCTTTGTCATCAGGTCAGGCAGATTGTATGGCAGTTCTAATTTTATTTACTTAAATCTTTTCCTCCAGAGCCAGTTCACAGACAAAAAAATGCCTTATTCTTATAAGCTTTGATATTTTGTGGGATTCAGGATCTTGACCTAGTCTAATGGCAGCTTCATTACCATAATTTCACGACAACGTGTAGGAAGCCAATAACTTCTTCAGCCATATCAACTCTGTCGCAGCTTTCCTTACAGCGACGATTTTGCTTTGGTGGCAAAAATTGGTAATGAAGACTGTTTCTAATTAAGCCAAGCCCCTCCCTCTCTTTGGATATAAGCAAACAACACTTGTGTGGAACGACCTGTGGTTCCATCAGCACTATGATCAACATCACTATATCCCTCAATAAGTCGTGCTTTATGCCTGGGTTTATATGCAATGCCATAGTCTTGAATTCTCTTCAGGCTACGAACAATACTTTTGAAACCACTCCTATAGCGTAAGAGATATCAGGTCTTGTAACAGCCATAAGGAGGTATCTTAGGGTACCAACAGCTTGCTTATAGGAAAATTCTTCCCTGGCTCTACAGTTTCCTTTATAATTTGAGACGACGCTGGACGGCAATCAATTAATTAAGCAGCGGGCAAATTGCGCGCTCGCTTTACAGCTTGCTACAAGGCCTTTGCATTCCGACCTTGCCGGGTGATTATTTTAACGGAGGATATCTGGTCGAATTCGGTAAGTGTACACTAATACTAATCTCGGTGGAACTCGTCATAGCTCCACGAGCACTTAACATCTTTACTTTTCTCTTTAAAAAAAATTATTTCACAGAAAGCGCGTCGCAATTTTTGGCGCCCAACGTGGGGCCAAATTCAAAATTTAATTATCACCGAATTCCAGATTTAGATTAACCACCAACCTATCTTGTAATTTTACGAGGAAAATCCTGATTGTGAGCCAAATAGAACGATTTTAATGACTAAGCGGTGCTAGCTTTATGGTAATGATTATTCCGATTTTTTGTTTTTAGCGTGGATTAGTTATTGACGACATATTGATTTGTTTATGCGGTTGTTTATTGTTGTGTGTTAGTAATTAGCGTTGATTTATTGTGACCTTTTTATTGACCTTATCTTTGCCGGAATATTTGGGAGTGTACTATATTTACTTGTATCGCCTACTGAGCATTCTTGCGTCTCATACCTTCTCTTTCTCTTTTTAGTGTCTGATTTTTGCTTTTTATTCAGATTAAGATCGATTTTAATATGCAGGTTAATTATCTTAAAAAAAGAGATGCTTATTTATGAGCTTACGATTCGTGGAATACCGGCCGACGATTCCACATCAGTAGACGAGTTACGCGCAGCGTTGCGTTCGGTAATGCGGGTGTGTGTTGGTTATTGGCGTTATAGTTACAATTGTTTTTTTTTATCTTAACTTTGCCTTTAGCGGAATTTAGTACCTATTTGTTTAGTATCCGTACCGTTTCGTTTAGCAGTATCTTTACCGTTTCGTATAGCATCTTTTTAGTTTCGTTTAGTGCCTGTACCGTTTCGTTTAGCAGTATCTTTAACGTTTCGTATAGTATCTTTACAGTTTCGTTTAGCAGTATCTTTACCGTTTCGTTTAGTATCTTTACCGTTTCGTTTAGTATCTTTTGGTGTAACACCTCTTGTTGATGGAGGATTAGAGTGTTCACATTTACCTTACCGTTCTTATCTATTCGTTTAGTGTATTTACCGTTTTGTTCAGTATCTTTTGGTGTAACACTCTTTGTTGTTAGAGGATTAGAGTGCTCACCTTTACCTTATCCCGATTGTGACTTATTACCGGATTTGACTATTTTACCCGATTTAAACCAAACTGGATTTGATTAATTCAGTGCCTTTTCGTTTCATATCGTTTGGGGTAACACTCCTTGAGCTAAAGCATTAGAGTGTACACCTTTACCTTACCATGTCGATTTATCTTTCGTTGAGTTGTTTTGCGAAGTTCTAAGTTGTTTGGCCGGTGAGTCATTCGGTTGACACCGGATCAACCAACTTGGGACCTTACCGATTTTACCTTATTATCGTTCCTAAGGGAAGCCATCAGATCGCGTTATTGAGTGCAGATTACATATCTTCGCATATTTTCGTTCATTGCTGTTTACCTTATTGAACTTTATGCTTGATTTATTAAAATAAAGGTAGAGGCACGCTATCTTTTTGATATTAATATTGGAAGGTCGTTCGGACCGTTTATTTGCCAAATTCGTTTAGTACGATGTTTTTTTTTTATTTCAATATATATTAGTGCTTTTTGTTCATTATGTGGACCGTACTTGATGTTTTCTCTTGAATTATTAAAATTCAAGAAGGGCTATGCTTTATACTTGATAATAATATTCGAAGGTCATTCAGACCATTTATTTGTCAAATTTGTTTAGTATGATTTTTCATTAAAGTTTATTTTAGTGCTTTTTGTTCATTATATAGATCATACTTGAACTCTTTTATCAATGAATATTATCTGTACCAGACTTGGTACAATCTTTTTAATTACATTTATTTATCCTCTTTTTTTTGTACTATTGCTGTCATTTACTGCATTCAACGATCATGTACGTTTATTTTGCTGTGCCGAACTCGGTCCAAATTCTTGGACTGCTTTTTTCCCTCTTTCTAAATGCTGTAATTTTTTTTTTAACAGATGATGTCGGCTTCCCTTGGGCGAATTGAACCTTTCTAGTTTTCTGCATAACTAATATTAAGTTATAGTTGTAATATTTCGATTGCTCAAATACATTATTACGGTGGTGCTCTTTTCTCATTTATTCCTTGTTTTTTTAACTATTGGTTCATTATTGAATTTGATTTAAAATAAAAAGAGGAAACCCTATCTCTTTAATCTGAAATTTGAAACTTTGCTAAATTATTCTTTTGAACGGAGAGTATATAATAGCAATCGATTCACATATCATTGCGACTCGTTACTAGGGAATGTTTCCATTCCTAGGGTCCTCCCACCCGGCGGGAACTTTGAAGTCCACCAACCTGGCTGAGACGCTGTAGTTCTTTCATACGGTTAGAACAGTTGGGACTTTGTAGACCACTTACCCGGCGTAATCGGATTTGACCAGCTAGACGTGTTGGACGTCGGAGGTTCTCCACCCAGCTTGGTTTGTGTGGTTCACCCTGGTATGAACTAAGGGTCCGGAACAAGCCGTCCGTGTTCACCTGACGGTGGAACTTCAGTGACAGCTAAGTGACAAATATTCTTAGTTTTAAATGACTGTTTTGAAATAACTGTCTCTTTTAAGATAGCACCTTTACCCTTGTAAGTACTTGCGCCCACCTTATCTTTGCGGTTTACGTGATCACGATCCCGCGCGGTAGACAAAACTCAAATAAAGTTTTTTTTCCTCTGGAGCACTTGACTGGTGCCGATTCTTTAATTTAATTATTTCCCCTTTATCAACATAGAGTTTTGGTCCACCACTGATAAACAATTTTATTTATTAGTTATAATTTCATTGTTAGTTGATTAGTTTTTTTGAACTGCCTACAATTGTCGGTGTCGTATCTTAATTTATATATAGCCCTTTTTGTATCACTAATTGCAATTTACACATTTTATTATCCTTATTCAGGGCTATTCTTGTTACCTATTTGATCTTTTTCAAATAAAGAAATAGTATCGTAATTGTGGCATGTTTTATTTGGCTCAATCGCGGAAGCGTTCAATTTATTAATCTTAATTTCGCTAACAAATAGGTGGTGACATTCCTTTTTTGCGCTCCTTACCGGCCAGGTTGATGTTGGAGAGTGGGAGTCTTGCAGCAGGTTCCACGAATAACGCGGGGATCTCCAGTTTGGTTCGTAACGAACTCGGTGGCGCCCAATGAACCTTTCTCCGGTTAATTGAGCAGCGGGCAAATTGCGCACTCGCTTTACAGCTTGCTGGGTGATTATTTTAACGGACGATATCTGGTCGAATTCGGTAAGTATACACTAATACTAATCTTGGTGAAACTCGTCATAGCTCTACGAGCACTTAATATCTTTACTGTTCTCTTTAAAAAAATTATCTCACAGAAAGCGCGTCGCAAGTTTCTTTTATAATTTGAGAAGACGCTGGATGCCATTCAATCATTCCATAGCACTCCAAAAGTTGTCCGGTATAAGCTTGTCGACAGACTTGTATGGATCCATCTTCACAAGATTTATTTTCTAACCCAAAATAGTAATTTGTTGCTTTAACGGTTATGTTAAAATCCTTTTTAATGGCTGCAAGGAAAGAATCTTTCATGCTGGTATTTCTTCTTCCATTCTTATGAAAAAGCATGGATCAGCTGCACTCGTCTTAAACTTAAGTTTAAAAAGCTAACAAATCTGGTATTCGAGCAGCGTATGCTTGAAGCACAAAAACTCTTTTGAGTGCAGCAAACACGATTCGTTCCATCTCCATATCCTTCATGAAGCAACATGAAGGCTTCTTCATCGATTTCACCGTAAAGAAATTCTGTGCACTCGTCAAATTGGTCAGCTCCATGTTCTCGCTCACTCGCGCCCTTATGATGCCAGATTTTGCCACTGACTGAACGTCTGATCATAATCAATGCCCTTTCTCTGCCAATGGCCTTTAATGACTAATCTTGCTTTATACTTTTCTGTTAAACCATCTGGATTGTTTTTATCTTAAACACCCATTTACAAGATATAGATCTCTTTCTTTCAAGTAAACCTTCAAGAACCCACATGTTATTGCAGCTAATGGAATCTAATTCTTTCTTCATCGCCAATAACTATTATTCTTTCTTTTCACCATTAACAGTTTTATGGTAACCTTCTGGATCTTTTATCTCTAGTATTTCTGAGGCAAGTAACATGATATAAATATTGCTGTTTTTTCACATTTTCTCTTGATCTTAATCTCCTACTACTGACACGCTCTTCCATATTATTTTCGTTGTGAAAACCGCAATCTTCCATATTATTTTCTGTGTCATTTTTATAAGTAGTGTCTCCTTCAGGTACTTCTCTTTCTTCTTTATGATCACTACCTGATGTATCTGCATGTTTCTTCTGAAAAAAAAAACCAGCTGCACGGGTTCATTGGATATGTAGGCAGTTTTCTCATGGAACACCACCTAGTTTCTTTTGACCAAATACGATGCCCATCCTCGTTGTCACAGCCAAATAAAACTCCTTTTGTAGTTTTCTTCTTCATTTTTCTCCTGCACTGCTTAGGAACATGAATCGAATCATCATTTATTGGGTATATTAACAGAGTTATAGTCACTTAAACTTATTTTACATAAGACGCTAGCATCCTACAACTGGATGCTCTTACGACCTCACAACACAACAGATATATCGCGCAAATTAGGGCGGTTAGACTGCCCAGCCTATGTTCATATAGGCAGGTGGCAATGCATATGCTGACAATTTTACTTACTTGGGCTATGCCCTTCAAGTTATTTACAGTTGGTGATTACATACAGCTGGCAATAGCACTAGGTGGCTTATTTTCAGGGAAGGAAAAGGGTGAGGGGAGCTACATATGGGGAAAAGACACACTGAAAAACCCCATGTCACGGTTCTTTGGTTGGACACGCACGCATTTATACTCTCTTTCATTCATACTTTCATACGTAGATAAAGCTATCAATAATAGCTTACATGAGGTGTGGAATATAACGTTTCTCAGAAGCATTCCTGACGAAAGCGTAGCCACGCTACGCTTGCCGGAGCAAGGAGCGCAGAGATGGCGTGGCGTGCTGTTGTCCGACTGATGTCGTTTAGCGGCCACTCGGCCAGGCCATATTTATAAGGTTTTCTAGTACCTTAGCAAGCCCCGCCCACCATGCTTTTAGGGGCATGGTGGGTGGAGCCAGCTTTGGACTAGTATCGATGGTGCGGGATAGTTCACCTCCTGTGCTCCTGATACCTTCAACTTTCAGAAAGTACACAGGGGTGGTTTAGGGGTGAGGTAGGGCGGGTTTTTCTAGGAATAGGGATAATATGTTCAAGGAGGTCTGGGATCAAGGTTGAAAATTGATGTTTTCCCATGCATGGGCCCGTGTTTGGCTCTATAGTCTGGGTCAAACCTTGCGTTTGCTATGTTGGCGGTCTTGGGCGAGCCGCGGATACTGTACTCGAAGAATTTGCACGCGAGCTTATCCACATATTCCCTGACATAGTCGACATGGGAACTCGCGTGCAGATCTGCGATTCTTGTACGCCAGCCCGCCGAGAGAGCCGCCCTTAGGTGCCGGTTTTGAATAACCTGTATCTTATTCTTAGAACATGAGCATCACACACACTTCCAGATATCGCAACATTTTCAACGGTTAGAATGCAGGCAGCGTTGTCAAACCTCTTGTCTTTGATCAAAAGCAAAGCAAATTCCAAATGAAATAAGGCAAAATAATAATAAGATTAGATAGGAAATAAGGATTTCAAATCATTTGCTCAGAAAATTAAATAAAAACCAAAAATAAGAACGTTTAATAAGAGTTCATTGGAACGTATGTGCGGTCACTTATTTGTTTATATCATGTTTGGTGTTTCAGTTTAAAAAGTAAACAGCAATACAGCAAAACCTATAAAATAAGAATGCTAGATGTCAACCAATAACGATCAAATCGATTCGTGGTAAAACGGGATGTTTTCTGAGTTAAAATAACGCTCAACTCTTATCTTATTTATGCTTATCTTATGTTAAACCATATAAAAGGCTGGGTTAGCACCGCTGCTAGTGGTAGCTAAGGGTTTCCCTCCGGTATTACAAAATCTGAAGTAGCTCGGAGATGCAATCGAGAAAGCAAAAAGGGACCATTGGAAGAAAATATGCAGAGATGTGGACAATGACATTTAAAGCGATGGGTACATAATTGTGATGGAGAGATTTTCTGCTTATCCTCCAGGTTTAATCTTGCCATTCAAGTTATGCAGGAAGTTGTCCACTATTTGTTTCCAACTCATATTCACGTGGTTTTCGTTTGTGACGATGTTCCCGGATTCTTTGACTTCACGCTGGACGAACTTAAACTGGCTAGCGACAGGTTGAAAGTAGGAAAGCTCCTGATCTTGGCAAGGTCCCTTTCAAAGTAATTAGGATCCTAACAGCGTGCTGGCTGTGTACAATGCGCTACGATGTCTGTTGTCTCTAAAGCAGAACCACAAGCCAACTGAGAATCCAGCTTTCTTCAGACCAGTATGCTTGCTGAATGTTAAGCGTAAGCTCTATGAGCACCTACTGCTGACTAGACTTTAGGGATAACTTGCCTGAACTGGATTCCTGTGTGGTAAAAGTTTGGCTTTACAATGGGGAAATAAACAGTAGGCGTATTAAGCAGAGTTCTTGAGGAGTGCGCAAACTTTTACGTAGGGCATCGCAGGCTATGCACGATCATTACAATTAGCATCAATAAGACATGGGCGATGAACTCACAGTTTTACTCCCAACATTGAAATACTTTGTCACGCAGGCTTTATCTGGACATGCCAGCGGGAATACCGATTCCAGCGAATGTACCTGCTGCGGGGACGAAGATAATGATGCGTATCATAATTTGTTCATGTGTCCCAGATGAGAGCTGCGGTCAGTTTTTTTTTTAAATACCGATGAAACTTTCGAGTGTCATACTCTTCGGAAAAATGAACTGAAATTTCACCCAGAATGCCGTTAGGACTATTCTCAGAATCAAAGAAATGGATGTTTGTTTTTGCCTGCTTTGATGTACTGATACCCGAAATACTTGCCCCGCAGATGCACCTGCGAGCTTACCTGCCTGGGATGACTGGCACATTATAATGAAGTAACGCGAGAGCTGTTCCAATAATAGCATTAATGTTAAAAAGTGGAAATGTTTTTAATTGGTAGACGGATCTCTCGAAAGACTGAATCCGACATCCTCAGTGGCTGGACTACCAAACTGAGGAGTCTGGAGGATTTTTTGTACCACTCCAAAAAATATATTTCTAATAAAACGTAAACATCTTAAAAATACGGGCACACAAAGTTCTGAACGCAATCTGTCGAAGACCTTCCTTAGCTGATGTATTAGCCTACAAATCTACAGTATTGAATCTAAAAATAATGGTTCTTCGAGAAAAATATTTCGTATTTTCAAAATAACTTTAAGTATTCTCTAAATCATTAAGGTACGTTGGTTTGCTATCTCATGTTGTTCAACTTCTCATCGTATCGTCCCTCTTCATGCTCGAATCTCCGAATCATTGTCTTATGCTTATATGTTAAGAGAATATCGTTTGTTCTAATATCTTAAGGTACATTTAAATGGACAAACAATATTACAAAGTTCAATTACTATAATAATTAGGTATATTTGTATAACAATATATTAATACACGATTTAAAAAAGGAATGATTGGTACTTATTTTTAACATGCAATACAAAGAAATATTGAAATTACTTATCATCCCCTGCGGTCCATCCAAACACAGATATTTTAACAGCTGCTATGAGTGCTAATATCAATAAAATTTACTGTCAGTAGGTACTATGTATCCATAATATTAGAAAGCCTGAATTTCCATTATAATAAACATTGCTGAGTTAATTATCTAGGTACCCATATTTCTTGACTAAATAGGCTTTATGATGATGGTATTTTATCAGTTATTAACGATTTCTGTACAAATGAACTGGAAGTCGTTTATTATCTAGGGCTAAGATAACAAGCTGGTTCTCGATAACAAATAACAGTATATCTACTTTTTATCTTCATTTAAAGTGGATGACCACTCCTTACTGTGTCGTACTCTTCAAACTGATGGAATATGCTACTTACAATTGACTAAATCGCGCATTAGAAAGCTTTCACTGGACTTTTAGTCATATAAGTGAAGGTACACAAAGAAGCTACAAATCAAAATCATATGATTGGCCTTTTATCCAATATTGTACTTTTTAAATGCATATAAACCACTGAGAAAACATTTTTTTAAATTCATATAGTTGGTATTAGGATTCTAAAAAAATGTTTAAATATCATAAGGGTTTTAGTCATTTAAATCACATAATCTTATTATCATAATAATATAAAGATATCTAATATCTATTTAAAACTTATAGTTAATTGAATAGAAACGAGAGATATCCACGACCAAACAAATTAATTGCTCATTATTAACGTATTTATCTAAACGGAAATTTTGTGTAATTATCATTAAGATTTGTTCTTTTCCCGGTCATTATTTGTATATTAAAATTGATTAAGTTTAATTAAGCAGCTGATAAAAAGTAAATAAAGTGGGCGTAATATAAGTATAAATTTCAATTCGTTTCACATTAATGATATGATTACACAGTTGATATAGGGTGGTTCCTAAGTACGTTCCAATATTTGACGGCGTGATTTCTTGGGTCATTTTAGGAAAAAGAAAGGTGTATGCTTAAGACTTTAGTGATAACTTCAAAAGTCGAGAATTTGCTCCAGTAATATAGTTTTTCAGTATATAAAGTATTATTTATTTATTTATTTATTTATTTATTTAGTACTTACATGCACACCACAGAGCAAAGCTCCAAATGGTACGAAAAGAGTTAAAAACAATTAATCGTAGGACATTATATAAAATATTTGCAACACTTAACATTCAATACATATTCGATAATAAAAGGTGTAAGAAGAAGAATAAAAAAAAGTTCAAGACACAATACGCTTCAGTGAGTTGAGACTTATGTTAAAATATCTAGGTGGTTAAACTTGTCGTTGTACATTGTAACCATTCGATCCACAAATGCTCTTTGTCCGTAGTTGGTTCGGTGATAATGTTGGTGGAACAGTTGTTGGTGTCTTAAAGTTCTTGCTGGTATCTTGAGGTATAGGAGTCTCAGTAAATTGGCACAATCAATCTTCCCGTTGATCAGTTTATGAAGAAAAAACAGAAGCTGGTTCTCTCGTCTAGCTTGCAGCGATTTAAGACCGCAGAGCAGGAGTCTAGTGTCATAGGACAAATCGCGATAGGGGAAACGATGTTTATACAATAAATATTTAACAAATTTATTCTGCACCCTTTCGAGCCTAGATATGTGACACTGGTACTGCGGGGACCAAATGGTGCTGCAGTATTCAAGTATACTGCGCACTAGAGAGTTGTAAAGTGTCGTAATTGCCCTGGTGTCCGTCATCAGTGCAGTGTTCCTCTTTATAAATCCAAGCAGCCGCAAGCCTCTCGAAACTATTTGATCCACATGTAAAGTGAATGACAGATCTTTGTCAAACAACACCCCTAGATCATTAAAGACAGTTACCAATTCCAGAGTCTCACTATCGATGGTGTAATTGTGGTCAATTTGATTCATCCCCTTGTAAAAGCTCATTTTTTTACATTTCTTGACATTTAGTTTTAGGCAGTTTTTCTTGCACCATAAAACCAGGCGCTCCAGATCTTGTTGGAGTCCGGTGGACGATGTTTCCGCAATATTATAAAATTTTAGGTCATCGGCGTACATAAGAAAGTCCGATTCTTCAAAACATGACGAGATGTCGTTGACAAATAGGGAAAACAGAACTGGACCAATGTGGGACCCCTGAGGCACACCCGACAACACCTGGATCTCCTTAGATGTAGCCCCGCCCATGAGTACACGCTGCCGACGATCCGATAGGTAGCTTGCAACCCAGTTCAAGTAGTGAGAGCCAATTCCAATCTTTGAGAGCTTTATGAGAAGCAGCTCATGGCAAACACTATCGAACTTAGATATGTCCGTGTATATAACATCGACTTGCTTTCCCATCTCCAGACTGGTAACTAGGAAATTTTGATACACCGCTAGGTTGGAATTTGCTGAACGCCCCTGGAAAAAACCGTGCTGATTTTCGGTTATATAGTTTTTGTAGGTACGGAAGATCTCATCTGTCAGAATTGATTCCAAAATCTTCGGCAACGTGGATAGCATTGATACACCTCTGTAATTACCGATTTCGGTCCTATCGCCGGACTTGTAAATGGGAAAAAGGGTGGAAGGCTTCCAGAAAGTTGGGAAAACTCCTTTATTGAATGTTTTTTGGAAGATGGTGCAGATTGGTGCAGCAAGCGACTACGAACAACGATTTAAAAAGATAGGTGGAATGTCATCTGGGCCGGCGTTTTTACTGCAGTCAAGCTCCTTGAGCTTCGATGTAACTTCGACTATGGTGAATTGATGCTGGAGTAGCGTGCTGCCCCGCACAATACTCTCGTGTATTTCAGGATCCACAGTAATCCCGGTGTGATCGGAATAACTTGATTGGAAGTGAGCAGCGAAGGCATTTGCTATTTCTTGAGGACTTTCGAGGAAATTGCCATCGTTTTGCATTCTTTTGGGTATGCCAGAATCCTTTTTCAATGAGTTTATAAAACCCCATAAGTGTTTTATATTTTCCGGAATCATATGTTCTGCGGATGCGATGTGCGAGGCATAACAAAGCTCAATGTGAAACTTGGTTTCCCGGCGAACACTTGAGTATATCTGATAGTCACACTCGCTTCCAGAGCTCTTGTATCTTCGATATAGTTTATTCTTATGAGCTATCATCTTTTTTAAAGCAGGAGAGTACCATTTTGGGAATTTGCCACTGGTTACTATTTTGGTTGGAACGTGTGTGTCGATCGCTTCTTGCAGAATGTCGTAGAATTGTCGCACCAGAAGGTCCGTATCTTCCTGGCTATCAAGGAATGACCAGTCGGCGTTGTTCAGGAAGAGATTTACTTTTCGGTAATCAGCCATTGGAAACTGGTGCAAAGTGATGTTAATCTTATTGTCTATAAACTGCAACGTGTGGCTATCAAAGAGGAATTCTAGAGAGGGATGGTGTTCGTCACATTGTACTAGTGAAAATTCGCTTTTGGTTATTTTCGAGTATCTTATATCGCTGACAAATACTAAGTCCAATATTCTACCCAGTGCATTCGAAATATTGTTGCGTTGCTGGAGCTCCAAGAAGTACATACAGTCGATCACAGCTTCCTCTATGGGATTACGGATACCCGTTGGAGTCAAATAGCCTTCTTCTTCGAGCCATCTCACGCCAGGCAGGTTGAAGTCGCCGAAGATGAAAAAATTGGCGTTGTTATATTTGCTGGCTACGCTTTCACAGCTGTTTGTAAAGTGACTATAAGCGTCGAGGGCTGATCCAGGAGGGAAGTAAACACAGCAAAGAATTTCCTTGCTGCTACCAAAGTTTGTTTCTACCCAAACGCTCTCATAGTCAAGGCTCTTGAAAGCGGAAACTGTTCTCGAGTGGTACTCCGACTTGATGGCGATAAGGACGCCACCGCCTCGGCTGCAGTCCAGTTGGTCATAGTCGCGATCGCAGCGAAACACTGAGTAATTTTCAGTGAAAAACTCTGATGAAAAGTGATACCCGGAGAGCCACGTCTCCGTAAGCATGATGCAATCATAATCGCTGTTACCAACGGACATCATAAATTGCGGTGCTTTAGTGCGCATTCCCCGAACATTCTGATAGTAAATCGAGTTAAGGTTTTTGTTATGGACTCTGTAACTTGGGTGTGACGACGTTAATTCCAATATCGGAGGATGATCTGATTCAGATTCGTTGAATAAATTTAAAAATTTGTCTCGTGGTTTACTGATGCGTTGACGTGTCTCCGCTGCCTAGGTCTGGTGGAGCTCAGTGGAGCTATAACTTCATTCCATAAAAACCGGGTAATTTTAAGCTTCCCGTTTAGGGTTGGTGTGCAGAACGAATTTTTTTCCTCTTCAGTTGTGAAATTGTCCATACTCAGAAATACTGAGTTGTTCGTGTCATTGTGGACGTGCTTGTGAATGTTCGAGTTAAGTTCGTAGATAAAGTTGTTGAGGACTGGTCTCTTTGAGGCATATGCAGGACCTATTATGATTAAATTAGATACATTGGAGATATCCATCAGTTTTGACCAGATGCGGCGGCCAATCACTCTTCCGAGAGAAGCATCCTTAATTCCGGTACAAAGCAAGATATAGTCTTCCTTCGTAAGTTTCAGAAGCAAGTCAGAATATTTATTTATTATGTCTTCAACAGTGACATTTCGCGCGTACTGGCAGTTGATGTCACAACTACTGTTGGAGTTGCTCTTAAGCAACATGCTTAAGCCTCTTCTGTGGAATTCTTCGCCGATTATGAGCAGTTGGCGCCTCCTAAGATTCTGATCATTGGTGGCACTGTTTTTCAGGTTTGGTTGGTTGTTTTCGCGGACGGCAGGGTGTGTGGGTTGATGAGAATCTGAGTCAGTTTGAGATTCAGCATGCGTGGCATATAAGGTGTCGGTTTGGGTGGTTACATTTGCTAGTTGAGTTTTCTCTCCAACAGTTTGTATCCCTTTCTCATTGCGAGTTGGCAGCTGGTGGCAAGTTTGCGTTCCTTTAGGTGAGGAGATTTTATTGTCTGTTTGTGTACCTGCTTCCATTGATGTGTCTGAGTTGACCTGGCGTTTGAGCTCGTCAATGTGAGCTGTCATAGTTTCGATCCTTCCTCTTTGGGATTCTATTTTTTCCAAGTATGTTTTCTCTACATCTGCGATTTCTTCTTGGTATGATGTGGAGCTTCGCTTCAGCCTTATTATCACAAGAATGTATTATTCTTGTGGTATTATGTTGTTACGTGTCGTATCAAAAATCGAAGTGACAAAATATTTAAATTCAACTAGCTCATCCTCATCATTCCTAAAGTGGCTACCTGTAGGGTTTTTTACATAAAGTCTCGTCGCGATTTTTCAATAAAAAATAGTTATCGAGACAATAAAGTACAAACCTTTATGCTTTGACCTAAAAATCGATGATTTTACATTTTCACTTAAAAGTCCATTTCTCTACATTTTCAAAACAAGACTTTGGAGATTTTTCTCCTCTAAAATTCCTATCGCACTGTCGCATATCGTCTCGATTTTTTCCATCCACTAATCAAAAACAACGTGTACAAAAAATGTCGTCAAAATTGATTCATTTTGTCGACAGTTAGCGTGTATCAAATAGGGTGGCCTAAAAATATGCCAAATCTCAAATTTCCAAGAGAAAAATTAAGTTGACCTGACGAATCAGTCTTAATCAGGCAAAAAAAAAAGCGTGCTGATGCGCGAAAAGCAGTTCTCTCTTCAGAAAAAGTTTCTATGAATATATGTTCTAAAGAGCTCGTGTTTTCAAATATAGGGTACTGAAATTATTTTTTTTATGTTCGGCACACACAACATACCATTCAACGAGCGGTCCGTGTGCGGAGAAGATGGTGGACGTTGGACTTGAAGCGCTGTAGGTTGTAGTTTTCGGGAAAGACATTACTTGGAAGCCTATCCCAGAGCGAGGCAGTCCTCCATATAAAGCAGTCCCGTAACAGCGACGTCCTAGGTGTTCGCAACTAAATCGTATGCTGATGAGCAGCTTGTGTCTGACGGGTATTTCTGTTTGGCACAACTCTGGGCGGGATCATAAGTGTCAGTTGGTTCGAACACCTGTCACAGTAGTATCGATAGTAAACAGATTGGTCCGCCACTTTTCTTCGACGTTCAAGGCTATCAAGGTATTTAGTCAACTCTGGGTCATCCACAAGACGAACTGCTCTCCTCTGTATGGACTACAATATCTTGAGCAAGTCTTTGGGTGCCGAGCTCCACACATGGGAACAGTATTCCAGAGATGGTCTTATTTGGGTCTTATAGAGCAGTAAGATCTGATGAGGTGTACTCCTAGTTTTTGTGCTGCTGCCTTGGCGATTTTGGTGACGTGATTACGCCAACAGGCCAACACATGCAGTTTTCCACGTTGATGCCCAGCAAGCTTATGGATGAGGCCAGAGTCAGTGTTTATCCTGTCATTGATAAGTCAGGTCCTGCGGTGTTTGCTTTTTTGAGAAGACAGCTGCTTGAGTCTTTCCTGCGTTAAACTGGACATTGTTTTCCTCGCCCCATTCCACGATGACGTTCATATACCCTCATTGATGGCAGCAATTTGATTTTGTCGCTCGCGTTGGGAAGAGCAGCGTTCATTGGAGTCCGCGACATGAATGAGGATATAAGAGTGCTGTCGTCTGCAAAGCTGTAAATAGAATTGTTTGTCCTGTCTAAGAAATCGTTGATATAGAGCAGGAACAGTGTGGGAGATAATATACACCCATGAGTAACTCGGGCATTGATTTTAAATTCCTCAGAGTGATGTCCATCAATACCAACTTGGATGCTTCGATCCCTTAAGAAATTATAAAGCCATAGAAGCAGTGCTGGTGGTAGTTCGTATGCTCTCAATTTGCTTAACAATCCGTCATAACACACCCTATCAAAGGCTTTGGATATGTCAAGAGCCACTGCACGAGACTCGTCGTAGCTCTCGATGGCTGGGGTCCACAGGCAGGTCACATGCGTACTGGCGATGGCTTATGATGCCTGCCGATTCGAAATATTTTAAGAGCTGTTCGTTGATCAGTTTCTCCATGACGTTGGACATTGTGACATTCCGTTTTGGGTCACTAACTATAAGTGAATTTCTAGTACGCCCCTGGTACTATTTCGGGTTTACGCTTCAGTTCGACATTTGAATCCGATATTTAACTTGAGCTCATATCTATCTGGCATCTTCGTCACAATCTCTGTCGTTCCATGTTTTGTTGGTTGCGCGATGTAATTTCTTGCGCGCTGATTTCACGTTTCGAAGCGCAAGACGACGCCGACGCCTGGTTTGGCTCTGTAGGTACGGGTCCTTTCCTAGTCAAGCTTTACGGTTGTCTAGTTTATTTATTTTAATCTGGTGGAGTCCAGAGAGTTGGATTTCATCGACTTAAAACATAGAAATTTCCGCATCGGCCATTCCGATTCGTTCTCGTTAGTTTTAGTGCCGTAGATGCAGGAATAACTCGCTAAGCGAGAATATTGGAATTGGCTTTGTCTAGTGACGGCCGCCATTGAGGTACTTGGCGTTTTGTGTCGCGTAGTTCGCCCTCTAGTTGAGAGGTAAGTTTTATTTATTAATTGCAGATGATTTGCGTTTCTCGTATCTTTATTAATTGCATGGTTGTATTATTTTGCTTTTCATTCATATCGGACTGGATTTAATAGCTTAATTGAGGGGCGTGACGTCATCCCAATTAGAGATTAGTTAAGGTTGAAGGTTTTTTTTTGAACTGCCTACGATTGTCGGTGTCGTATCATAATTTATATATTAATATTTTTGAATCACTAATTGCAATTTACACATTTTAATATCCCTATTCTTGTTGCCTATTTGTTCTTTTACAATAAAGGGATAGTATTGTAACTGCGGCTTGTTTTATTTGGCTCAACAATTTACTTATCGTTACTTTACAGCTTTACTAGTGATTTGGTGCTCACATTCTTTTTTTTGGCGATTCTTACCGGCAAGGTTTACCTTGGGGAGCGGAGGTCTTGCAGCAGGTTCCACGAATAACGCGGGAATCTCCAGTTTGGTTGGAACCCAATGAACCTTTCTCCGGTTAATTGAGCAGCGGGCAAATTGCGCGCACACTTTACAGCCTGCCGGGTAATTATTTTCGCGGTGGATAACTGGTCGAATTTGGTAAGTGTACACTAATACTAATCTCGGTGGAACTCGTCATAGCTCCACGAGCATTGAACATCTTTTAATCTTAAAAAAAACAATATTTTTATTACACAGAAAGCGCGTCACAACATGATGGGAACTAAGGCAGTTGAACGGTAGCTATATGGAATCGTTTTTTTTTGCCTTTCTTCGGGATTGGTTGCACCTGAGCTCATTCCAGCTAGAAGGAAAGCATGTAGTTCCGTTTGATAGGGAGAAAGACCTGCATTACTAGATAGTTCAGCACATTTCTTAAGCACTATTGCGGGAACCCAATCCGGTACTGTGGCCTTGTTAGTGTCTAGGCTTTTGAGTATTCGTTTCACTTCACGTAGGCCAAATACCAGACCTGGCATTGAGGAATTCACTCTCGAGATAGTTAGCGGAGTCTTTCCTTCAGGATTTAAGGTAGAATTTGTTGCAAACATTTCATCAGGAACGTTCCCTTTTTCCTTGGCCGTTTCCACTATTGAGCCATTATCTTTGGTCAGTGGTAGGATTCACGTCTTTGAAAAACCCTGATTGACAGCTTTGGCAACTGCTTACACTGGTTTCTAGTCGTGATGAATATATTTCGATGTTCGGCTGTCGGATCTCGGCGCCATTTGCGGTAGGTGGCATTTTTAGCATTGACCGCTCTTGAGCAGTTTTTCGCAAACCATGGTTTACTGTTTGAGATATGTTTTATAGAAGAGGGAATGAAAGCTTTTGGACCAGCTTGGGATAACTTGAGTTATCTCATCAGCAGATTCAGAGTTGTTTTAATTGTGGTCTGATGAGCCCAACGGAGGTAAGGCAGTTACGATGTAGAGGTCAGGATTAGTTGTTAAGAATAGGTCCAGGAGGCTTGCCAAGTCTTTTTGACGCTCAGGGATCCTGGTAGGTTTGTCAACCAGCTGAGTAAGTTCGTGACTTATAGCAAAAGTCTCGGCTTCTCGTCCTTCACCGTCGTTTTTGTTGGAGTGTTTCAACCAGTCGATGTTATGTACGTTGGAGTCTCCTACTATGACAATTTCTGCCGTTTGATAGTGGATCTGCAGAAAATCAATTTAATTGCCAAGATTTGAGAAAAGCTGTTTTAGCTCGTATTTCAAAAATCCTATGAGTTATATAATTGAAATTTATTGCAGTTGAAAAGCGCTACAAAGTGTCACATTTTTCAACTATTCCATAGATTTTGAGTGTGTATGGACTTTAAAAAGTCGTTAGAATATATTGAATAGTTGCAAATTGTATCACTTTAGAGAAGTTTTAAGGTGTATTGGCGTGTATATTTTTGAAAAAAGAGTCACTTAAGTTGTTCTAGCACCGAAAAAGTTTCAAGGATCGATAAAGTCGAGACAACATCGACAGGTCGATAGGGATTTTCTAAATGCTTCTCTGTTTCGAAAATCTCGTGAAAATGAAAGCAAGTTTCAAATTTAAAATAACCTATGCTCAAACGACCCTCTATGTCCATCAGTCAATCATATCAATACTTCTTCTACAACTGACACTTAATGACCTAGTTATTTGACGGTATGTAGTGCGAAAATTGTGTCATTATCTTACAGATGACAATTTTCTATAGCAACGTGCGCGGCGCACCTCGCTTTAAAATCAAAATGAACTAAAATAACGAATTATGTCGTAAAATTGCGGAAATTGATACCTCTGAATCTGAATTCATTTCGGAATTCATACTAAAGATTAAGACACCACGTCGCGCCGGTCTGGTTTAATATTCTATTGGCAATTTGTATTGTATTTTGCAAGGAAGTTTTCACATAGCCTTCAGCCACTGATGATGATTTCCAATAACCACGGTGTTTGAGGTTGGTGATATCAGCCCCACTGTTAACTAATAATGTTGCCGAAGTACGCCGGAAACAATGACCAGTATATAAATCTGAGGTTTAGATATTTAGCTATCAAACTGGGGGTAACCCCTATCTTCTTTATACCCACAACTTGTGTGGTACCATTTCCATTCTGGTTATTAAGGAAAAAGCGCTTATTACTGACCAGAGGCGATTATAAGTTTAATGTGCCTACGATATATTTAAATATAATCACCATTTGTCATCGTGGACATTCTCTGTACATCAGTTTTAGTATCTTGTAGAGGTGGAGAGTCGGAATATCCTTAATATTTGATGGTAAGTGATTATAAATTTCAAAGGAAGTGATCCCAGGTCCCTACTGCAGCTGCGTCAACCAAGCACCAGGAATGAGAAGCCTGTTAGCATTCTTGTGGTGTAACGATTAATAACCCCGCACTTCGAGAATTCATCAACATCTTTAAATACATAAGAAGCAGATTCAAAAATGTATAAGCCAATAACGGTGAGAATTATTTCTGATTTAAAGGTTCGTCGACAGGGGGCTCTGAATGGCAAGCGGAACATAGTTCTTATTATTCTTTTTTGGCCTATCAGAACTCTATTTAGAGTTACCCCAGGCCAACAGTCCATACGATAAAACCGATTGAATGGTAGCATAATAGAAAGTTTTAAGGATAGCTTTCTCCACGAAATCTCTTAACCGCAGTACAGCGTAGTTCACTGCTGACAGTTTATTACAGATGTTATGAATTTGACCTGTCCATGAAAAATGAGAGTCAACTGCAAACTGCAATGCCCAAGAAGGTTATGTCCTCACGCTGAACAAGATTTACCGAACAGTCCCTGACAAGCAGACTCCTGTCCTGGGTCACCCTGATCGGGGTGACGTGAAGACCAGGAAGTTAGTATTTCCGCTACTCAGGCAAAGGCCACTTCCCACACACCACTCAGCAATATCTCTCACACACCTGTAATCCCCTCGACAACTGTCGACGTGTCATCCGCGAAAATAGTTATATAACTATCGCCGGCCAGCAGAGGTAGGTCGTTTATTAACAGAAGAAACAAGATAGGCACCAGTACACTGCCCTGGGGAACGCCCTACTAACATTTGCCCAATCAGATACAGTCAGTCCACTATCACCAAACAATTTCACGGCTTGACTCCTGCCTGACAGGTAGGTCCTTATCCAGTCATATGCCGGCCCCCCAATACCATAATACGCCAGCTTATCCAACAGTGTCCCATGATTTATGCTATCGAAGGCCTTGGTGAAGTCATAAAATATACCAACAGATTTCAGTCCCTCGTTGAAATTACCCAGGATTCTCAGATAAAAGGATACTATGGCGTCGGTAGTTGATCGTCCAATTTTGAACACCAACTGCCTGCAGGTCAATATGCGTAAGGACTACAAAAACCCCTCCAATCTTCTCCGAATAACCCTCTCGAAGACATTCGAGAACATAGACAGCACGGCGATCGGCCAGTAATTCTCCACTGCAGTCGGGTCCCCCTTTTTATAAACTGGTACTATGATCGCCCTTTTCAAGACATCCGGGGAGTAGCCATGTTCAAAGGAACGATTTATAAGGTAGGTCAGAGGAGCCAGAATCTTCCCCGCACAATAACTCAGTAGACGTCAACAAAATCATATGGCAGTTGGCACTGTTGGGTAAGGTTGTGCTACCATTTCGCTCTGTATTAGTCACATCTCGTTTTGCACGATTCACTAGTTGGGCTACCGATTCGATAAAGAAGGTGTTGAAGATATCAGCGATCTCATCCATCTCACTTCCTTGCCACAGTGCACAATCCGATCGGGCATTGATTTTTTTTAAATTTTATGCTAGTGAGTGAGTTCCAAGCACTTTCACTGGTATTAGGTGTAGTTGGCAGTTTATTAAAATAATAAGCCTTTTATTCTTGTACGTAACTTGGGACTGTCCTTGTAAAGGGCTTCCAGGTTTTTATTACTATTTGAGTATTTTACTCGTCTTTGAAGTTGCCTCAGGTCAACACCCTCACTGATGAGTTCAGGAGTTATCCAAGGATTATGTTTACCACTTGTAGATTTAGTTTGTAAGTTTTGAACGAAATGTCAAGCAAACTGTAAACGGTTGAAAAAAAAGTAAGTGAATTGACCCTCTAGATCTAGTTGATGCAATTTAGGTAGCCACTATTCTTTTGAATACATTATCGATCAGGGTGCAGGACAGGTGACTCTAAAAGGTTCAAAAAATGATTGCCCAAGTCCATATTTAAAACATTCAAAACTTCATGACTATTACACATAAAATCACAGTTAAAATCACCCCAAATAAATAAAAATACATTACGCTTACAGAAATGGACTAACATTTTGTCCAAGGCCCTATAATACTTACTTTTGATGATACTTGAAAACAAAAACAAATTTCTCAAAACTACTTCTAAATTGTGTAATTACATATATCTATAGAGCAACCGGGAGGCGGGAAACATGAAATGTCCAACGAGCCCCGTGTCCGAACCTGCCTTACTACCCTAGTCGGACATAAATTAATATTTTGGTCCAGCTTGTTATCATCAATAAGTTGAGTTGGATAAAAAAGAAAAAAAATGTAGTTTGTTAAAATAGCAATATTTTGGGGTAATTTTGGATTTTGACTATTTAATAAATGCGAATTAAATTCTTTATTTAAAATTTTCTCCGAAATCACTATGGAAATTAAGCTCATGTTCTACATTTTTTTAAGCACCCTGAACAACTAGCTAAAATGTGCTTATTGTTTTAAGCTAAATCTCTATTTTTAATCATGTCTTTTTCTCGAAAGAAGAAAGGTTTTGCCATCTTTGCCCTCTTTCACATAATCAGCGGATATCCTGCATTGGCAGCTAATCATGGTTGAATGATAACTATCCGCAAACAAATTTCCAAAGTTGCGAATGAACTCATTGTCCACATGGTAACTGAGCATATCAAACTCTTGTTTATGCTTCGTATATCACCGCCTCCATAAAGTAGTCTTTGGAAATCGTAATACATTTTCTCCATGACGTCAAACATAATCACAGCATCTATTACTTACATTGTTTGCGTAATGGAGGGTATTCTTGTGTATTTAGGTTTATAAATTCGGCCCTAAGCGGATAAGCAAAGATTATGATAATTTTGTGTTTTGGACAGCGATGGGAAAGAAATGCCTTTTCAGTCGGAGTGGAGTTGCGCCAGCGGTTGAGTTATAGCCAGATGGTGGCGGGTCTATCATTTAAATTCAAATTCATATTCGAATTATTCATATATTATACGTCAAAGAAGATAGTTACATGCATAGTTACTTCTTGAAAAGTGACAAGTCAATGGTTGTAAAAGTAACATTAAATCTCAATTGATACGCACAGAGTGTTAGATTTTACTCAAATAATAGGCGAGATTGTGTGCTGTTTAAATGAGTTTTTATTAACAACGTGATTAGATTATTAAAAAAACGTGACTCTCTCATCTTCTTTTTATCACAACCTAACCTTACTAACTTTACATATTAGAGATAGTCAATATTAGAGATGCGTATTACAAATCATCAGATAATATTAACACCCCCTCTCAAAATTGCAAAATTGGCAATCAAAATAAATGTAACAATTTGACAAATTTTGTAAATTTTTCATTACCCAAAGCCTTCGTAAACATATCAGCCATTTGATCATTAGTACATATGTATTTAAAATGCAAAACTCCATCATTAATTAAGTCTAACACAAAATGCAATTTCACGTCAATGCGTTTACAAGGCTTATTGTTTTCAAAATTATCGAGTAACTTCATAGCACTTTGATTATCCTCATGGATTATAACTGGCAATGGCAAATTGACTTCCATACTTAATTGTAGGTTTTTAATATACATACCTACATTAATTCACATGAAGAGACACAAACTGCCACAAACTCTGACTGTACTCGAAACAGGAACAAATGGTTGCTTCTTCGAACACCAAGATATAAGAATATTATTAAGTTCAAAACAGTAACCACTAATAGATTTACGATCAGATACATTATTTGCCCAATCGGCATCACTGTATCCAACTAAATTACACTCATTAGCAGAATTAAAATGTAATTTGTAATTAGTGGTACACTTTAAATATTTTAAAACTCTCAATAGATGTTTAAAGTGCTCATCAGAAGCACAGTCCTGAAACTGGCCATAATAGCTAATGCTAAAACATATATCCGGTCTTGTTCCAAGTAATATACATGAGACTTCCTAGAAGTTATTTAAATGGCAAATTTGTTTTAGCATTAACATCACAAATTCTTTTCAAATTTAACTTATTTTCCATAGGGGTTTTTGTATATTTACAGTTTTCAACTTTATATTTCTTTACTAGATTACTGATTGCTAAACTTTGATCTATTGTTATGACTTTATTTTTATCATCTTTAACAATTTTAATGCCCAAGAAATCAAAATTACCAGATATCCATTTTTTTATTTTAAAAGTTTTATACAATTTTTGTTTTAAATAAGAAAGAGAACTTAAATCATTACATGCAATCAATATGTCGTCAACATACAGAAGTAGATAGCATCTCACATTTTGTTTTAGAAAAGTGTAAAGACCTTGATCGCTTGAATTGTATATTTACGATAAAGTCATTAAATTTGTCATTCCAAACTTTTGGATCCTGCTTAAGTCCATATATTGCTCTTTTTAGCAAGCCGATCCTATTATTACTAGATTCAAAATCATTCAACCCTTCGGGAATTTCCATAAAAACTTGCTCTTTGAGTTCACTATGCAAAAAAGCATTTTTGACATCAAGTTGTTCAAGAGTCAAATCAAAACTGTGACAAATTGAAAGAAAAATTTTCAAAGCAGCTAATTTTGCAACTGGTTCATGTATTCTACCAAATTCTCCAAAATCATGTTGCTCAAATCTTCTAGCCACGAAGCGAGCTTTATATAACCTATTACCTTCTTCATCCACCTTAATCCTGAATACCCACCTATTACCTATTAATTTATTATTGTTATTTCAGGCCTATTCACTAACTCCTAGGTGTTATTTAATTTTAATGCATTAAGTTCATCATCTGATCATCTATAACTTTTTTTCCAAAAATTCCAGTCTGAGCTAGCTCTGGCCTCCTTATATGATTTGGGATCTCTAGTAAATTCACTTAACAGAGCCAAGCAACTTACATCCATCTCATAATCATCAAACCTTGCTGGCAACCTAATTTGTCTTTTAGTTGTTTCACTCTCAATATTCTCACTCTCATTCCCCTTAACCTTTTCTAAATCACCATTTACCTGATCTTGTTTTATATTTTTATCACTGTCAATTTCACTATCAATGTCATATATAAACTTCCTTATTATGTTTATTTATGAAATTTCTCTCATCGAGGACCACATTTCTGCTATGAATCAATCTATTTTCATCTTCTTGCCATAAGCGATAACCATTTTCAGTATAGCCTAAGAACCTACACATTTTTCCTTTATCATCCATCTTACTTCTTAACCAGTCATGTACCCTAGCATAAGCAATAAACCCAAACACCCTCATGTTTAACACACATGGTTTTTTATTATAAAATAACTTAAATGGTGTTTTGTCTTGAACCAAGCAAGATTGAGTTCTGTTTGTAATGTATGCTGCTGTTAGCACAGCATCTTTCCAGAAAATTCTACTTAAATTAGCTTGCATAACCATCGATCTTGCTTTGTTCATAAGAGTTTGATTCATCCTTTCTGCCACACCATAAAGTTGAGGAGTATATGGAGGTATATACTGTATTTCTATACCTTTCTCAAAGCAGAAATCTAAAAAACCTTTTGAGCAATACTCGCCGCCATTATCGCATTTTATTTTTGAAATTTTCTTTCCACAAAACAGAGATGTTACCCTAGCTTCGTATTTTTTTATACACTTTAGTACTTCATGCTACTTGATACAATGACAAATCTGGAGTAATCATCTACAAAGGTAACAAAATATGAATTTTCATTACGAGAACAAGGATTAATCGGTCCACATACATCAGTTTGTACCAGTTCTAAAACCCTGCTAGCCCTTGATGTTTTAGAATGATACGGTAAACATTTTTGTTTACTTTTTACGCAAACATCACAAATTTGTGAATCAGACTTTGAGTTTGCAAATTCCAGGCCATTAACTAAACTCAGGCTCTTCATTTTTAATAATGAATCATAATTCAGATGTCCATATCGAAGATGCCAGATTTCTTTCTCTTTGTTATTTACTGCCACATTTGCATACTCAAAATGATTATGATCAAAAACTATTTTATATAAATTGTTGATTCGATTACCCTCAGCAAATATGTTTTTATCTTTTTGAATTATAATTTTACTGTTACTACATACAATTTGAAAACCTGCTCTTTCTATGGTAGAAATAGATAGTAGATTCACTCGTAACTCAGGAACACATAGAATATTTTTAATAGCAGCAGGTAATTTTCTCTGTCCTACAATGCTAATTGCTTCTAAATTTCCTACACATACAGCTTTCATAAACTTACCCTCAGCAGCAGGTTTAGCAAATTTTCTTTTATTTATCAACATATCTTCACAGTTTATATAATGATGGGTTGCACCTGAGTCTGCATACAACTCAGTCACACTAATGTCACTAAAATCCTCTGAAGTTGCACAACAAGCTACTGCCTCCTCAACAGGCTGATCCAATGTTGCCTGTTCCCTCCCATTTGTGTGTTCACCTAAATTATGATCTTCTGCATAGTTAGCCCCATTCCTATGCTCGTCTCCATGCCCATTATCCTTTTTATTTCTACACTGAAATGCTTTGTGCCCAAATTTACCGCAGACATGACATTTTACACCACATGCACTTTGAGCATGCCCCATTTTATTACATTTAAAACACTTAATTGGTCTTGGAGTAGCGCTAAAAGATGCAGGAACTTCTTTAAAATTCTTGGAATTTTTACCCTGATATTTGTTTAAACTAAACTCCAATAATCTGCTTTTAACAAATTCCATTTTCAAGTCAATTTCAGAAAGAGTTCTTATGGCAGTTACCACATTCTCAAATTCAACTGGCATAGATAGTAACAAGAAGCAAGACATGTCTGATTCATCAAAATTACTTCCTAAACTTTTTAATTATCTGAATATTCTATCACACTTTAAAATATGCTCCTGCAAGTCCATATTACTACTGTATTTAATAGAGATCAATTCCTTTCGTAAATAAAATTTTGAGCGTGTACTTTTGTTATCGAAGATTCCTTCCAGTTTGCTTATCATTTCAAATGCTATCTCGGAATCCTCTATATATTCTAAATGAGTGTCAGACACACTCTGAATTATCACCATACACGCTTTATTATATATTTCATGCCAAGCTTCATTTCTTTCACTAATTGCTACCTCTTTCAGGGCATCTTTCAGATCCAACGCCGCCAGCACTGATGTTAATCTAAACTTCCAGTTGTCAAATCCGGTTCCACAAAATGAAATTATTCCATGTTTATTTTCTGCTGCTGTACTCCCACTTGCCATTTTAATAGGTACTCACGTTTTTAAGTACTACATCTAACTCTACTTCTACTACTCATAAATTTACTACTTAACTCGCACTTCCAACAATACATCAATCTCCTTCTGCTAGCCTGTTGCCTGGACCCATAACCACTGTTAGATTTTACTCAAATAATAGGCGAGATTGTGTGCTGTTTAAATGTATTTTTATTAACAACGTGATTAGATTATTTAGAAAAACGTGACTCTCTCATCTTCTTCTTATCACAATCTAACTTTAGTAACTTTACATATTAGAGATGGTCAATATTAGAGATGGGTATTACAAATCATCAGATAATATTAACACAGAGGACTAATTGCGACGCGTCACACTCTGGAATCACAATATAAGTACTCACCAACGAAATAAACGCCTTTAATCCTTTAAGCAGATCTTTAATATATGTTTAAATGTAGTTTAGTACAAGGTATCTTAAATATGCAGTGTGCACCAAACTTGGATTTTCTTAAATGTAGCAGTAAACTTTTAACAATACTGAAGCACCTATGGGTTCTTTGATCCATTCCAAAGTTTTTTGCTCGCAAATATGAGGTTGCCAATATGATTTCTAGAAATAGACTAAAATAGCTTGTTATTATCTTGCACTTTTTAATTGAAGGATTCCTAGGGCCAGAGACCTTCAGGAAACATTATGCAGAGCGTTATTTTATTTTTATAGCAGTGGCACGCCCACTAAAGGAAGATCCTATGGCGCTCGACGAGCGGTGTGTGTGCGAAGATGTTGATTGACACGGTTCTTGAATAGTTGTAGGTTGTAATTAGGGGGAAACAGATGTCCTGGGAGTGAGTTCCACAGTGATGCAGTGCGCTAGACAAAAGAGTTCCCCTAAAGCGATGTTCTAGGTGTTTCCAATTGTACGACGAAATGGTGCGCTCTTGCCGTCTGTCGTGACTGTCTGACAGGCGGCGGAATGAGGCGGGCCAAATACTGGGAACAAGTGTCGTGAAAGTATCTGTAAAAAAAGACATCTCAGCCACATGTCTGTGGTGTTCCAGACTATCCAGATTCCAGGTCAACTCCGGGTCGCCGAGGAGACGCACAGCTCTCTTATGAATGAAATCCAGCAGCTTTAGGGTGTGCTTTGGTGCGGCATACCAGATGGGTGAGCAATATTCTAAGCACGGTCATATTTGCGCTTTGTAGAGCAACAGCAACTGCTGTGGTGTATATAGTTTTTTGTTGCAAACTAGCACACCAAGCTTCTGGAGGCTGATTTTGCGATGTTAGCAATGTGATCATGCCAGGACATATCTCTATTGACCGAGACACCCAGTAGTACCAATGACGAGAATGAAGGAATGGTCGAGCCTGCCATAATGATGTAAGGGCCCGCCGTATTGGCCCTCTTGGTAAACGTGGCTGCTTGGATCTTTGCTGCATTGAACTAGACCAAACTTCTGTTGCACCAAGCTTGAACTTTCTCCAGGTCTTGATTAATAACTGTAATCTGCTCTTGCCTACGGTGATAAGTCTCAGTCGCTGGTAAAGGTTTTTCTGATCTAAATTGGGAGACAAGGGTACTGTCATCTGCAAAACTGTAAACAGGATTATTCGTTTCGGTCAGCATGTCATTAATATAGATGAAGAACAGAGTTGGTGAAAGTATTGCGCTCTGAGGCACGTCCGCGTTAATGGTAAATGTGTCTGAGGTGTGTCCATCAAGTGCAACATGCAGAGATCGGTTCTTAAGGAAACTGGCTAGCCAGCTGCAGAGAAGGGCTGTCCATCCGAAGGACGACAGTTTATTGAGCAATGCGTCATGCCATACTCTGTCGAATGTGTCCGAAATATCCAACGCAAACGCTCGAGACTCTCCGTAGTTCTCAATTGCTCTACTCCGTATATGAGTGACATAGGCCCATATATCTCCAGTCGATCTCTCTTTGCGAAAGCCGTAATGATTATCGCTGATTATTCTGTTGTTCTCAAGGTACTTGGGTAGTTGCTGATTGACTACACGTTCCATGACTTTGGAGATTATGGGAAGCAAGGCAATTGGGCGATAATTTGAGGGCGTGGTTTTCTTGCCTTTTTTTGGAACAGGTTGCACTCGAACGACTTTCCAATAAGATGGGTAAATCCCTTTCCGGTAAGACAGAGGAAAAAACGGGTGTTAGTTCATTGGCGTAGATCTTTAACATGATGGCAGGTATTTCGTCCGGTCCTGATGCTTTTTGCGTATCTAGTTCTTTAAGGATTTTACGAATATCACGGTGATGAAACTTGACTTCTGCCATGGTAGTGCTGATGTTCGATATGGTGTGGAGAGCCTTGCCTTGGAGGACGTCTTAGGTAGAGTGCGATGAAAACATTTTGGCGAACATGTTTGTTTTGCTTGGCTGTAGCCGCCGTGATGCCAGGTTCGTCTGTCAAAGGTGGAAGAGACGTGTTTGTAAAGTTATTACTTACTGGCTTTGCTACCGGCCAGAAGTTCCTGGAGCCACAGGGCATTGCAAAGTTTATTCCAATGTATTGCATTCGTTTCTCGCTTGGACAAAATAATTGCGATTTTCAGCGGTCTGATTTTGCTGCCAGTACTTGTAGGCTTGCTGATTGGTGGTTAGAAAAAGATCCAGGAGGACGGCGAATTCGCCCCTCTCTAAGATTCGAATTAGTGCGTCTACAAGTTGAGTAAACCCGCTGCTGTTGGCAAATTCTTCAGCTTCTCTACCTTCGTTGTCGGTCTTGTTGTGATGTTTGAGCCAGTTGGTCTTGTGGGCATTGAAATCCCCCAGAACGATTATTTCTGAATTGGAGTGATCGACCTGTATTAAGGCAAAAGTGGTGGCTAGTGTTGTAAAAAAGCTTTGGTAGGCTCTATCGCTCAGAGGGCGATAGAGACAGCATATGAACTTGGTCAATCCCTTAGCAGTGAACTTGAGTCACGTGACGTCAAGGTTGTTCGGTTCGAGTGTTTCCTCGCGGTGACATGAAAAGTCGCTTCGAACAAAACGGCATACTCCGAACTTATGTCTAAATCGGGTGTGTAAGTCGTAACAAGGATAGGGATAGTTTACTATTGTTGTTGTAGAACATACTTGTGTTTCTGTAAGGGCTTGTATGTGTGGTCTATTTGCTTGTAGATATTGGTGTACCGAATTTAGGTTTGTATTCAGGCCTCTTATATTGCAGAATTCTATTCTAAATTGCATCGGTATCTTTGCTGTCTGTGAAATGCGGAATGAAGGGCTGCCAAGGGTCTTATAATATCTTTTCTACCTTAATAACTATAAGCGTTTCCAACTTTGATATCGGATTTGAATTAACTCATTAAAATAATGAAAAATACGCCTCAACAAGATCAAGCCATTTTCATGTTTGTGATATACATCCTCCCTGGATTGAATTTAAAGTAGCTTCAGATTGAAGCTCGCTGGAAATCTTCGATCATATATTCACTTATAAAGCAGCTATTAACTTGTGCCCGACCTTCCATTGAGAAAGAAATTTATTGCAGAATCTGAATGTGCCAATCGATATACAAGGTGTTATTTAAAATATTAAAGTTGGTACCACTTCCGGTTAAGCCGAAAGTGTGGAAGTGATATTTTCTTATCTATTATGGATAAGTACTTATAGTTCATACAGATTGTACAATTTTTTAGCTATTGTATCCTTGATCCAATTAAAATAATTATTAGAAATAAATACTAGGGGCGTCTCATCGACGACTCGTGAGCAGCATCGAATATTATCATCTATCAACGCATAAATTACAATCTCCTGTAATGGCAACTTCTATAATTGGTTTGATATTTTCATCCTTAAAAGATATATTAATAATCTTTTTCTAGCCACCACCTGTCTTGAAACGTCCAACTTTTTTTGGTTCCTTTTTAAATTTACTCCATTTTTCTCTCAACTGTTTTGTAGTTCTTAGCGGAATTCCTATTTTCACGAGTTTGGTCCCAGGTTGCCTCTTTCTCTTTTCACAGAACTGCGTCCCTTTTTTTGCACTCCACAACGTCTTTAAACGTTTCTGTTAGCGGCAATAATACAGTTCAAGGCTCTTCTTCATTGTAATTTTCAATTTCAATTAAATATTGATAATAATAACGTCAAAAAACACACCAACTCCAAACTACGTTATTTATTCATGTGTAGCAGAATTTGTAGCTTAGGACGTTGAGGCAAGGCTTCTTCTTCGTTGCATTTTGATGATCTTCTTTTTGAAAATTCATTGATGCAATTTCAATCATTATTTTGGAGCCATTAATCGGCTTACCAAGTATATTTTTAAGATGCAAATACTAATTACTGCATGAAAATTGATTTGATAGCAAATATAGCTCTGTGTATCTGATAAATAAGTTCGTGCATATTTATTCCGAAATAAATCGATGTTACGATTTCAACCCTTATTTCGAGCCCTTAAATGGCTTTCGAGTCCCTCTTATCATGTGGTATATTAAACTAATTATTGCAATAAGGTTGATTTGATAGCAAGTGTAGCTGTATGTACTTAGACCTAGACGACGTCTGAGTCGTCCAAAACAAGTCTGTTTTTATAAATATTTTAAATTAAAACCGATACCAGTGGTTGTTCGGTTATTATCGACTTTTGAGCTGATGGGTTTACAAGCGGTTACAGACAGCCTGCAAAACACATTCCCTTCGCAGATACCGCCTGACCAGTCTTGTGCTTGCGCGCGCATCACAAACACATGCGTTGTTTAATGTTTACATTTGTAACATTTGTATTAGAATGTCTAATATTACACTTCGCTCGCTACGGGAACGCAACCAACGAAAACTCACCCAAGGCATGCCAAAAAGAACAAATTTTTGTACAAACATAACCTCAAGAAAATAAAAGAACCTCCAACGGGAAATGAACCCGGGTCGCCGTACTACAGGCCCAGAATCTGACCACTAAACTACCACAGCACTTGAAAGCAGTTGATTGCACCATGAAGACATGGGTAAACTAGCATTTCAAACGCAAGCTCGGGACCGTAAGGCGGGGAATGCTCGTTGCCAAGCAGTGCTGCCAATTTGCCAGTAATTACTGGCATTTGCCAGGAATTATTAGCAATGCCAGTAATTTTGCCAGAAATGCTATCATGGCAGGAATTTGCCAGGAATTGATAGGCAGCAATTAAAAATACATATTTATATTTATATATTAAAGTCGAAAATTAAATTATAGAAAAATATCCACAAAATTAGAAATTTACTAATTTGCTATAGTCGACGGTGCAAGTACCTACGAAACTCGACTAGATGCCCCATCTCTAAAATAAAATTGTCTCTATACTCTCTTCCTCTTTTCTTTTTTTCAGTATGTAATTATTGGACAAACTTATTATTATCTGTCTTTTTCTATTCAGTTTAATTTAACAGGTAAGGTAAGAAAATCGTTCCAATAATACAATCTTGAATTCTGAATAGACACTAAAGGAAGATCGGAAGGTGGTTTTTGCATTTGCTTTATTTTACATTTTGTGCTGTGTGTCTGAACTTAAGTATGTATTAGTAGATCTAGAGGCCCGAAAAGAAAATCTATGTTTGTTTGTTATACATGAAAAAGACGAATATTTTATTTTTCGGTTCATTTGCATTTTTGTTTTTTTTTCTTTATTTCAATTTGTGTGTTTTTTAATTTTATTTAAATGTTTCAATTATTACTTTTTGTTATTGTAAATAAACGTTTCATAACTTCCTCTGGGCTTTATTTAAATAAAATATAGAAGCGTTTATATTTGTAAAAATAATTATAATCCATTTAAAAATGTCGGTCTACCAGCTCTATACTACAATAGCGTATTCCTTTGGCACCCTGGTCCCTGAGTGTATTTCTAAAATATTTCAATAGCATGTCACAGAAAAGGATGCCAATATACTTAGTGATCACTACTGATCAGGAATGTGCTTATTCTCAGTGAATTGATATCGATTCCTAAATATAAAACTATGTAATAATTGTAATAAGAAGAATAAAAGAGCCTTCCTAACAAAATTAGGAATAAAATGGTACCTATTTTCTTAAAATGCATTTTGCCAGGAATTACCAGGAATGAACAATAACCTTACCAGTATTTTTTCGTGACACGTTTGGCAGCAGGTGTTAATTTTATAAAAATGCATAAGGCTTAACCGCTTTTGTATTTAGGAAGCCTCCGCGTTACAGAACCCAATCTAAATACCGCCGCCTGATTGGTTAACTCCAACCCAGCCCATCAACGTTTTTACGTTTTTTCACTTCACGCACTTGTGTAACACTTTTCGGTAAAAAGTTGTAAATGTGAACGCATGGCTCACATGGCAAGATTCGCATGTTTAGAAGGCAAAGTGATGGGTTCGACGCCCAGCCCTTGCAAGACTTTATTCATTTTTTTGGATTAGTTAGTTTATTTTGCATGTCTTGGGTTAGTTTGGGTTAATTTTTGTTGGTTGCGGCCCGCAGCGAGCGGAGGGCATTGCATAAATACAAATAATGCGGAAAGTGAAAAAATTTAAACAACATTGTCGGGCGGGGTTAGTGTAACACACATGGTTATCTAGCCAATCAGGCGGCGTTATTTAGCTGAAGTTCTGTAACGCGGAGGCTTCCTAAATTCTAACCTAACTTCTTGTTTATTTATGTGGGTTACTGTGTTGTAGTACTTGTAGCGTCCAATTGATTGAACCTAGTTGCAGAGACAAACCGTGGTTTGTCTCTACCAGTTGCATAAAAATGTAAAGCCATCCATACCTCGAGCAAATACTAAACGTAATTTTGCGATTTTTGTTTTTATGTAATTCCAGCCTTGGTTTAAAAGTTAACAAAAACAAAAATTACTTTCTCATTACTACTTTTTAAGCTTTACAGGATGACGTTATTTGCTGATCTTCTTGTTGGACCTTCAAGAAAAGGATCTGAAAGCTCTGGTAAAATTTCAGGAAGGGGTTTTGTAAGCTGGAATACTTTTTACATAAATTACCTATTCGATAAAGCCCCATATGGGTCGACTCATTCTATTATTTGACGCTCAGCTTTTTCTTCGTCAGCTAATAACTTTCCATGAAATATAAGATTAATAGTTCATTTTCCATCGTCAGCTATTTACAAAAACTTAAATAACGTTTAAATTAGAATAAATACATATTCATGACCTTAATAACCTAAATCTTCTTATGTACACTGCACAAGTAATATAAAATTGCTCCTAAAATTTTCAAATTCACGACCGAATGAGTTGGTGAATATATTCACTAGATAACTAGTGAAAATTTACCTATTTAAGTTCAAGAATACGGTAGCCTATGATTTCGGTGAAAAGAGCTTAATTTCACCTGGTTTCACCAAATTTCAAGAATTGGGCCCCTGGCCACACTATTGCAATACTGCAATATTGCGAAGCTCGAATATTGCGAAGCTTCATGTGTACCATATAATTCCTATGAAACGTTTACTATTATTTCACTTCACGCATGGCCATCCGCTCGCTTCGCTCGCTCCGGGGCGCAACCAAACTAAACTAACCAATACTAGCACACATTTAAAAAAAGAAACAGACATAACCTTAAAAAAATAAAAAAACATCTGTCGGCACTGAAGGGAATCGAATCCGGGCCGTCGATCACAAGCACAACCATCTAACCACTAGACCACCAGGCTTCCTGAAAGCAACTTACCGAAAATTGAAAATCTCTTGCCAAATATGTGTCAAAAACTGAGCATGCGCGATGCTTCGCAATGTCGCAATATCGCAGCCTCGCAATATTGCGGCCTCGCAAGGAGTGGAAAATCGGTGTACCTATACACAAGAAATAGACATAACCTTAAAAAAATTAAAAACATCTGTCGGCACTGAAAGGAATCGAATCCGGGCTGTCGATCGCAAGCACAATCATCACCAGGCTTCCTGAGAGCAACTTACCGAAAATTGAAAACCTTTTGCCAAATGTGTGCCAAAAACTTAGCATGCGCGATGCTTCGCAATGTCGCAATTATCTCAGGCTCGCAATCGGTGTACCTATACACTTTTTCCGTATCACGAGCACAGTTTATACCGTACCGAATACAGTATAAACTGTGTACGGTATAAATTGTGTCACAAACGGCTAAGGATCGCGGTCAACATTAACGCTGATTGGCTGTTTTCAATCGAGAATGCGAATATATTTTAAGGTTTTTTTTCTTGATTTTGGGCAAGCCTTTGGTTAGTTTGGCTTAGTTTTGGTTGGTTGCTCCCTCGAAGCGAGCAAAGCAAGCGGAGGGCCGTATGTGAAGTAAAACATGGTAATTTTATCAGTTTATCACAGGTGGTGTTTTTCCCGAACCTAAATGAAAATCAAGCTCTTGTATAAATATTATGATCTTTCGAAAAAGAAAATTCTTTCGCAAATCATATAATATATAGACCAATAAACACCATAACTTTATTAAAGGGTACTATCGAGTACATAAATAGATTTTGTGTGTGGTTACTGCCTGCGAAGGAGAACCTATACATATCAAAATTGATTTACGAAACATTCAGATTTTTAAAACTTGTAACAGTCTGATTTAACCAGTGTAAAATATTTTTAAATTTCATTTTATATGCTGCATTTAGCAAAAAAAAAGATGCTGTATTTTGCGGTAAAAATTATCGAAAAGATGTCAATACTCCTCGGATGATTAGTTCTAAATTTATTGATTCGATTTGTTGTCAATAAGCTTATGGTTGCCGCATTCATAAATGTAAATTAATTTTATTCTAAATATAGGTTAACGATATATTTGTATTAGCTTTTATAACACTGTTGTGGCCTTGAGTAGCTATTTACATCATCCCTTTCTCTTATGTAGCACTCAGGCACTTTGTGCTTATATTTATTTTAGTTGATAAGCGAACCACAGATTGCTTAGGTTTGATCAAATCGCTAAAATAGGATATTATGTTATTAGTATAACTTTGCTTAATTTATATTACATTACCGTAGAACGGCCAGCAAACCGTTCTATATATTTTTTTTAAGAATTGTTGCTTTTAAGCTTCATTAGATCTGTCAAATTCATATTTTATTCTCGGTTTAAATATTTCATAACTTTTGACAACGTCTGATAAAACATTTTGTGACCTCTGGCTCTGGCTGGTTTCAGATATTTATATTTATCTTTCCACGCGGCCTGCTGCAATCCTAGCAATATTCGGTTGGTACTGGTGGTAGCATTGGGTAGTAGGAATGAGCTATTTCCCATAATTGATGCTGTTAGATTTTTAAAAGTTTATCATTTCGTTTGGGAACATTTTCTAGTATTTCTTGAACAATTTAATTTCAGCTCAATAATTGTGGCTTTCGCCGTCGTTTTACAACCATAATAAACGAGAACTAAGTCGTTTATTATCTTGGAATTATTCCTCGTATCGAATCGCTGGGCATTTTTCAGCTCTATCACTTCTTCTTGATTTGACGTTTTTTTTCTAATCTCGTGATAGTGTAAAGGCAAATTGACTGAAACGAATAGAGAGTTCTTCTAGAAATACCCTTCGAGGTGAAAAGAAGGTTTGCTTTAGTACAGTCATAGTGGCTCAACATTAGTATTGTATTTTATACTACCCTTTTTATTGTGTTGGCTTCTAGTTTGTGTTTTGACACGACCGATTAATCGGGATCTAAATACTGCACTAGGTAAGCATTTTCTCTGGAATTAATCTTTTTCTATTGCTTGTAAAGCACCTGGACGCCATGATGCTAATGGCCTTTCCCTTATTTCCAGATGCTTCCGAGCTCTTCTTACTAAACCGAGACCGTCGACTCTCTAGCCACCCTCTGTCAAAAGCGAGGTAATTATTGCTACAGTTTTTTTTGCCTAATTTAACGATTTATTTGCTTTATCTGTGTTCACCTTTTTTTAGTACATTGTCCACCATTTGCTTTGCATTCCATGTGTTATCTTAACAATTCCATTTTATCATATCTGAATTTTTATTTTAATGTGACCTAAGTTTTGACCATATGGGGAAGGTTATATTTTCTTTTAGGGATGATTTATGCCTATCCCTTTTTTATATTCAAGTTGTTTGTACCTTCTGTATTTCAATTATTTGCAAATCCATTGATAATTTTTGGGGGTTGGATTTGTTTTATAAAGAAAATATATTTATGTAAGGGGGCTATAGTTTTTTTTCATTGACGTAAGGGGGCTTTGTCTCATGCGTATTGGGTTATTACGAGGTTCTATCACCTGGCTACACATCCTATCTCCGGGCCAATCCTATCTCCGGGCCAGTCCTATCTCCGGGCCAGACCTATTTCCGGGCTACATTACAGCCAATCCTATCTCCGAGCCAATTTTATCGCCGAGTCCTCTGCTAGTTCTACCCTCGGGGCCAGTGCCATAGCAGTACCTACAGGTGCCCGGCATCCCCACCAGAGCTCGACGACCGGATCTGGGTATAGTACAGAAGCTTAAGTTTATTTATTCATTTATTTTTCTGACCGATTGATATAATCGCTCTTATTTAGTTGTAAGGCATACAGTACCGAGTAATAACAGAATTGGTATCCGTACAATCTTCATATTGTACCCTATTTATCAATTATTTTAGTAGACATTTGACATTCCTTGATCTTTAAATTGCAGATTCTCACTGTAGTATTGTTACTGTGTTAAAAAAAACTTAGTAGCAAATTGATTGTTCCTTAAAGTTTAGATTGTATTTTCTTGTTAAGTTAAGATTGAGATCCTTTGTTTGATAAGCGTGCCTAGCAACCTCGTACCACACCAGCGAAGTTTTTTCAGTTTAGTTGGAAAAAACTGGTGGCGCTCTACGACTCCACTACCGGAGCCGGGCTTTGCAAACACGACTCTCCGGTGCTAGGTCTGTTTTTTTTTAAATAAATCTTTACTTACTAACTTTAATAGGAAAAACGTGTTGCAAACTTCTAGTAGTATACTGCAGAGAGAGTACGAGTTAACATCTTACCGTTTATCTATAACGACTTTGATTAACATGAGCTTGTGTTTTCAGTTAGGTTCGGGAAA